>OW119930.1:78269852-78597352 GCA_933210815.1 Meta bourneti | reverse complement strand
GAACCATGGTCAGATGACGAGGTCACACCGGAGCTGGCACCCCACTCTCCAAACTTCCGCAACGGATTAGCAACCGGAGAGTTGCGAGTTCTAAACTCGATCCAACCAAACACCGTCGTGTTCGTGGGGACTAATGCACATCAAATCCGTTGTGGCCTCAAATGTCCTCACGTTGGCGTGTGTGAAAGTTTGGAGATTGGGGTGCCAGCTTAGGTGTGACCTCGTCATCTGACCATGGTTCCAAATTACGTGGTGTTGTCCTCGGGTCTTTCTCTTCGGGATTAATCGCGGACCGTCGCCAATAGCCCGCTGTTTTGATCCAGTGCGACGTTAAATTTAAGCCTCAAATTAAAAATTGCTACCGTGTGAAACCGGGTCGGATCGTCACCAACCTATAAAGTATTGCTTTTATCTCTTTCAGTTTTTGAAAATCAGTGCTGCTGCAGGAATGATAAACTAGAGTTATGAAATTTTTAATCTTATGATTTTAATAGAATTACCGACAACGAACTAATTTGAAATTCCTTTGGAATGCTGAATAAGATATTTGATCAAACTTTAAAATCTAATCAGTTGTCGCAATAGGTCGAATCGACACATTGAACCCTGATAAAATGCTACAATGGTGTTAAAAAAGTGCTTAGCTCTCTATTTTTAATTGTGTAATTTTTAAAAAGCTCGTTATCACGGTATATCCGGCTAAACACAATTCGTGAGTCAGGACGACATTGTTTACGGCTTTTTGAAAAATTCTCTAAATATATGTGAAATAAGTGTTGTTTTTCATCGCGATCGGTGATACTCTCACAAATCTGATTGCCTTACCTCTATTAATATGGGTGATGTGCTTTTTCTGAAAACATATATATATATATATATATATATATATATATATATATATATATATATATAATTCAAAATTACAAACCAAAGAGAAATCCAAAAATTTTAAAATCAAGAAATTTAAGAAAATTTTGAAGAAAATGATGAAGTGTTGGTGGATCGGCGTCATCAGGGAGGAGTCTCACCCAGTTAACACAATATGGTGTTTTCTGCGTGTGAGCGGCACACTTCATCATTTTTTCAAAATTTTCTCAAATTTCTTGATTTTAAAATTTTTGGATTTCTCTTTGTTTTGTAATTTTGAATTATTTACTATCCATGTTGTGTCTGCAGCTTTAGCGCGCATACATGGACAGTTCTGCTTTCTGCTTTCTGGATTCTGCTTAACTATTTTATACCCCCAACTTTTTGGCTTTTTACTTGTCTGCTTTTGATCTTTTGGCATTTTGCTGGTCTGCATTTCTATTATTTTACGTTTTAATGTTTTGTATATTTTGTAATTTGATTGTTTTTTTATTATATATATATATATATATATATATATATATATATATATATTTATTCACTTTTTCGGAAAATGCTGTTTTATAAGTGTATGGTACGTCCTGTTACAATCTGGAAGTGAAGTAACTTGACATATTTCTCGGCAACTTCAGCAAGTTGCTTATGAGAAACATTTTCTGACAAGCTAAATGCAGGTGGCCGAAGTATTTCTTCGGCCGAACGTGTTTCCTGCTGTGAAGTCAGACTTATTTATCGAATACGATTCCAGCACTTCGCCAATAAAAATTCCAGACACTGAATTCCGAATTTATATAATATAATTGATTGGTCGAAGACAATTAGAACAAACGCCAAGCATCACCAAAAGGGCGACAAACTCCATTTTAAGGTAACCCGAGAAGTATCTGGAGAGAGCAATTGGGCAACGGATGTAAAATCTTCACTTTTTGTTTGATTTGCTCCGAAAATCCATTGTAAAAATTCCGAAAAATGAATTCCGAATTAGTTGTTTGGTTAGTTGATTGGAAAACTCAATTAGATTACGCTCCAAGCGTAGCCATAACAGTGAAACACTACATTTTAAGGTAAACCTGAAAGGTATGAGAGCATTTGGGGAGTGGAATTAAAATCTTCACTTTTCGTCTGGTTTGTTTGTTGCAATGAAAATCCCTCTCATAGAATTAATCTCGTCATCTGACCGTGGTTCAAAATTACGTGGTGTTCTCGGATATTTCATTTTGGGATTGATCCCGGACCGTCACCAATAGCCCATCGTGTTGCTCCAGTGTGACTGTAATTAAAATACCATACCTCATAGTCACAAATTGAATAATTTTTTTAGCTTTGTTTTTTCATGACTGAAAACATGCCCAATATGTGTGTTGTAAATATCTGTTCCATGAAGTCTAATTGTTCCTAGGACCGCGCCCACGGAGAGGGCTTAAAATATCCCCCACAGACCTTAAACCAGCAAACTTATCTTTATTTAATTAATTGATCTCTTCCAAAATTATATACGAAGATATTTTCTCCTTTCTTGAATCAACCAATATTTTTCTTTCACTTTTATTCCACATGTAAAAGGCCCGCAGTAGGCCGGCTGGAAGAGTAACGGTTGGAGTAGCAATCCAACCAAAAGACAGTCATGTTTATTCGGCGAATAAACCACTTGCGAACCGCATCCAAACCACTGGTCTTTATCTGAAACAGTAAAAATGTACTTGATGGATAATTCTTATATGGAATATAAGAAATTAAGTAATCGATCAGAAATATTTCTAGTACATTGAATACTTGATACTAATGCCGTCCTCTGTAGTCCATCTCTACTTCGCTCTCTTTCCTGGAAAAAATAGCCCTTGAAAGATGCCTCTTCATGTCTGATGTCAAGCGCTTGTCGGGCATCACAGGGGGCGAATCGAACAAACGGTGTCTGAGAGTATTCATGTCTGAATAGGTATACTTCTGCAATAGTACAAAAAGCATATTATACTTTGATGAAAATTAACACTTTCATATAAAATACGACAACTACAAGCAAATAATTTTTAAAATATGTCCCCATGCATCAAGTGCCTACATTATACTGATGCCGTCTATAGTTCTCTGTTTCGTCCTTCTTCCAGGAAGGAATGGCACCTGAAGGATACCTCTTCATGACTGATGTCAAGTTGTCGGGCGTCACGGGGGTCGAGTCGAACAAACGGCATCGGCCGGCATCCAGGTCTGCACTGGTATATCTGTTTCGCTCTTCGCCCAAGATGAATTGGCACTTAAAAAATACCTTTTCATGACCGATGTCAAGTTCTCGGGCGTTGCAGGCGCCGGTAAAATGGACGGAACAGCCTCTATACCAGCACAGGTGTCTGTTTCCTGTAACTGTATTTAATACAAATTAACCCTTCTGAATGAATAAGGTTATAATATTTTTAATCTGTCTAATGGATCAAGTGCTTACCTGACTTCGATGCCGAATGTCACTCTCTTCTGCAGTGCCATTCTTCCGAGGATGAAGGATACACCGTGATGATCAATGATTTGAGATTCACGGGCATCCCAGGCACTAGAGCGACCTCTCCTGGACTCAGGGAGGTGTGGAAACGGTCTGGACAGTCCACTTTAGGTGATCCTGAAATTCTAATTTCGCCTTCACGCAACGTGAGGTCTTTTCCTCGGTGGGAAACAAAAGCAGAGCTGTAACAAAAAATATTATATACCTTTTAATATATGAGCAAAAGATTTAAAAGAAAAGACTTGACTCTAGAACGCTGTACCATCGCCAATTGGCAACAATTATCATCATAAATTACCAATAAGTTAAAGTTTTGATACATGCAAAAAACATACTTGTTCGAAAGTGGAAGGCAAGCAATATGGCGACCTATCCAAATAGCCGTTTTGGAAAGAAACTTTTAGTCGCGAATTTAGTGAAGAAACTTAGGGACAGAATATAATTTAATAACTATATGTTATAGGTGAAACTAGAAGATAATGAAATAAAATAAGCATTGAAATTTTCTCAGCAAAGCAGAATATATGTTAAAAGCTACTCTAGAATTACTGCTTTTTATTTATTTCAAGTCTGATTTATCTTAAACATGAAATATGTGACTGTCAATTGCCTGTATTTGGTAAACTATTGTGTTACGAATATAATACTATTGCTGATTTTCCTTTCAGTTAGATGTTAAATACCGCAGCATAGTTGAAATTCACTTGTGAAACGAAACCGTTGTATTGATAATAATGCAACGAAATTTACAGAAGTTTAAAGACACCATAAAGTAAAAACGTACGTAGAAAACGAAAGCTTTATATCAATAATAACGCAGCAAAACTTACAATTTCTTACGGGGGTATTTCCATTAACGTCACACTAGAGTTACACAATGGGCTATTGGTGACGATCCGGGATCAATCCCAAAGGGAAAGATCCGAGGACAACACCACGTAATTTTGAACCACGGTCAGATGACGAGGCAACACCTGAGCTGGCACCCCACTCTCCAAACTTCCACACCACGCCAACGTGAACAATTTCTTACGGAACCACTTCAGAAGTCGTGGGGTCATTTTGATTTCAATAGAAATCTTTAAAACCGCAAGAAAACTCCTAAAATATTAAACTAACAACGTGTTTTAATCGCAGTGAATATCGGAGATGCTTATAGCCTCGCAAAAAATTCAAAAATGGGAAGATATACAGTCTGTCAGCACTGTTATAGCATAAAATGTCTGTTTTAAACAAAACAATAGAACACTGTTGAGAAAATTAAACTCAATAATCATCTCGGAATATCCATTGTTGAAAAGTTTTAAGTTTCTTTGTTTTTTTCTTTACTTAAAATTTATCAATTGTTTTTCTCTCTTAATTAGATTATACAATAATACGTTATTTGAATAAGAATTTTGTACATATAACTTTTCCAAATAACTGAATATATTTTTAAATATATTTTATGTGTATCTTAAGCGTTACGTTAATAAATTATAGATTTATAAGTTGTACTATGTTTATAACAGCCATCTAATCTTTTTATAACCATTTTCTCAATATTCATTCAATTGAACTCCCATACTCAAAAGTTATCAGATTTAAAGTATGACCTATCTGCTCTCCTTATTAACCATAATCAAGAACAGAAGTGTGTTTGATAGCACATTCGTTTTGCTGACGAAGTATAGAAACGTACTTTTTGAACATATTTTCTTTGCGATAAATGGAAGGTTGGACTATGTAAGTCCTGATTGACTTTGTGAACGTGTAGGGAAACATTGTAGGTTGTGGTAGTGAGCAAAACGGGGTACAACCTTTGTTTCTGCCATTAACTGTGCAACAATAAGGGGACTTCTTAAAACTACGCTACAAAATACGCTATCCAACAGGAGTTTGTAGCCATTGTTTACAAGTCCTTATGCATTTGAAATTAGGATCATATTTTGTTATGTGCGTATTACAATACAGAATTTTTGTGGTATTTTAAAGGAACACGAACTATTAGCCGATTTTCTTAAACACTCGACCGAATAACGGTCTACGTTACAGGTCACTTATTTTACAGGAGGAGCAAAAAACGCTTAATAATATTTCTGATATCAATGTTACATAATTAGTGCCGCATGGACCCTATTACCGTTTCGTAAATTTGGCTAAGTTTGTTAAGGTAATTGATGTCACATGGAGAAAGTTCCCCTCCTTCCGTGGTCATCTTAATGTAAAGAAAAGAATTAGAGGACCAAACCACAACAAGCGCAGGGTTTAGCGATTCCTTCCCTTTCACCTTTAACAAATGCGTGTCCTGTTCACAACAGGTGTGAAGAGAATCCTGGTCCATCCAGCAACATTCACCACACATACATCCCTTATTTCCCGGAATTGTTGAATCGGGCGCAGGATTTTTTTGAATTCGACAAAAGCAAAGTGGAGGCCAATGTTTTCCACAGACGAGTCTCATTTTGTTTCCAGATTGATTTTGGAAGTTTATATTGAAAGAACCATAAGCTCGCTATAAATCCACATTCTTCAAACAGATCAATGACAAACAGGATGCGGGTTGTGTGGTATTCCTCGAAGGAACGTAGATTTATAAATCCTGACAAAGGGGTTAGTTGGTTGGTTTTGGAGTTTTGTGGCGCAAGGGCCATATTTGGCCATTCTGCGCCAGACACAAGATATACAATATCAAGTAATAGACACACACACAATGAAAGTTTTACTGATACAGAAGAGAGAAATACACCCAGGGAGGAATGCATGGTACAGGAATCGAACCTCCTCCGCCTACAACTCGAAGGTTGCTAGCGCAGTGGGCATACCCACTGAGCCACGACGACCCCTCGACAAAGGGGAATCCTGTTGTGGAGCACATTCAGGACGAAATTCTGTTTTTGTCCATGTAAACGCAGACGGTGTTATTTTCATATTTACAGTACTTTGCCACACAGAACTTGATTAAAAGAACGCCTTTAAGAAAACAGGGTGATACTATTAGTTCAATCTTCCAACATATATCCTTTTGAGAATTCGTGCAATGCCCTAGAGAGGTGTATTACAACTTTTAAGAAATCACGACGAATCACAGAACTGCCTTATCACTAGAACGGGGTTCGTTGGTGTATTCTCAACGCAAGCAGATTTCCCTGTCTAAATAGCTTTCGTTCAGTTTATAATGACCACCAAAGTAGTAAATCAAGCAGATTTCTAACCGAAATTTGATTTATAGTGATTCCTTATTTCTTTATTTGACCTTAATACATTTACAAGGGTGGAATTGGGTCAATTTTACTCACATGTTCAAATATAATATTGTCATCGTTTGCAATTATTATGTCATTGAAAGGTTGATAAGTAACACAGTTCTTGCTTGACAAAGCTTTGAAAAGCATACTACAGGCATAAAATCAACTCAAAATAGAATGAGAAAAAAGTTCCAGTTATCAAATCAAGGAAGCTGACGTATTTTATTTCATTCATTCGAACTCGTCTTAAGTAAATTGGTGTTTTATTCCAGTACTTTTCCCACAAAAGTTTTAATTAAACTTAGTTTATTCGAAAAAAGTGATATCAATTCAATACATTTGGAAAGAAATGAGAACACATTTTCTACGAATTTCATTAGTCCTCACACAAATGAATTCAACACCTTCAGGATGTGAACTTTGATAATATTGAAGATACCAAAAAGGTAATTTAATCAAGGTTTAAAAAGAATATTTCTGAATGGTGATATTGAGAGATCTATGAAAAATACTTTGAAACGAGAATAAGCTCTTCCTGCCATTAAATTTTTAAATCACTTTTACATTTTCGGTTGGTTGTTTTTTAAATCGCAAGGCTATAGTTGGCCAAGCTGCGCCAAACACAAGATAGACAACGTCAAGTAATGAACATTCACACAAGGAGAGATTTTCTGACATAGAAGGAAGTGAAATACTCTCAGGGTAAGTTACAGGAATGGGACCTTCCCAATAGTGAGACAAAATATTCTATTTAAATTGTAGTGGCATGGTCAATAATTTAAAAAACAAACGAACCACAGTCGAATTGCGTTCGCGATTGTCCCTATGAGCCGCGATATTTTCAGAAGCGTTTATCGGTTCAAAAGAAAACTATTTTTAAAATGTTCAATTCAAATAACTGTGAAACGTTCTTACATTTGATTAGATCTCATTGAGAAGTTTAGATCGGTACCACTTACAATCATGTTGCGCTCACGATTACCGAGATAAACGTGGCAGTAAACTCAGAAATAATGCATTGTTTCCCCCACCCACGGGAAAGGAGAGGAGCTTCTCGCGTGATATACTGCGCAGTATGTGAATTTCACTCCAAGCTGTTTACGAATATGCTAACATGATTACTGTTCGGCACGTATTTTTAACCTTCAAATGGGGACCTATTTTTTGTCACATGTAGCTGGCTCTTATTCAGTACGTATTGTCCGCGGAGTTAGACACTGGGATATTTAAATTATTTTTTATTCAGCTCTTTAAAAAAAAAAGAAAAAAAGTTTTGCTAAAAATTTTTTTTTTATTATTATTTAGGTCATAAATGCATTTTTTGGGGGGCTTAGTAATTGGACAAATTAGTTACTATTCCATGTCATTTATTTATTAATTTTGTTTATTATTATTTTTTTATTTTTTGCTACACTAGACAGATTTGTCAAAATGTAATTACAATTCATAAAAATTATTCTTTTTCTGCAAGGAATAAAAAGAAGTTGAGCTGTTTATTTATGTAAAAAAATATTCGAATTCTTTCCGTGGAAAACATGCATTGTGACATTCGGTCATTTTTAGTCGATCCCTAATGTTTGATGCGTTTCTAGGACTTGAAAAAGAGAAACGAAGGTTTCTAGTTTTAAACTATCGATTCTAATCAGATAAATTACTGAGCTCGTCACTCATTCGTGAAGCAAGTTATGTTTGAACACTGTTGGCGTTAAAGTGCGAGAATTTAATCCTTTTTTCAAATATTTTTTCATCATGATTCAAGAATTTCTCTCGTACTCGAAAATCATTTATCAGCAGTTATTTTTGGTGCATGATGGCGAAAAATAAAAGATCGCGTCTGAATGAGGCTGGTGTGCAGAAGCGAAGCTAGACTTTCTGTGACCAGGGGCTGATGCCATCCTCTATCAAAAACAAAATTTGCGATTTGAAAATGAAGACAATTTTTCAATTAGAAACCTATTTATTTTGTTATTAACTGTTGTTCGTAACAATATTCCAGTTCGTAACAATCATTTTTGACTATATTTATAAGAAATGACAGAAAACTGAGATGTGTTGATGGCTCCTGTTAGACTGGTGTTAACAGGAGACTGGTGTTAGAAAAAGCGCCCTGTCTTATTTCGTTACTCCAGTTGTCTTTTGTCGGAAGAGAATTTGTATTACTTTCTCTTCTCTCTTTTCTGAATAGTAATACTAATTTCAGGGGGCTAGAAAGGAATAATTGACTTTTAAGAGTGGTATGATAAGGATTGTAAGTAGATAAGTATTTTAATTAACATTGCAATGGAGCAAACACTACGGGCTATTGACGACGGTCCGGGATCAAACCCGAAGGGAAAGATCCGTGGTCAGATGACGTAATTCAAAATTACGTGGTGTCCGTATCACAAAAGTGCGTTACTCTTCCAACCGGGCTACCGCGGCATGGATAAGGATGGAGTGCATGAAAGCATTCACTTCACACGCATAGTACTGGAAAATTTTCTGGGATGCATATGCTTAGCAGTGGAAAATTTTCTGGAAATCACACGCATAGCACTGGATGGTTGGTAAGTTAATTAACGTCACACTGGGAGCAACAAAACGGGCTATTGGTGACGGTCTGGGATCAATCCCAAAGGGAAAGATCCGAGGACAACACCACGTAATTTTGAACCACGGTCAGATGACGAGGCAACACCTGAGCTGCATAGCATTGGAATACTTATGACAAGGACGTCATGTTTGGACCTAAAACTTTTTCCTAAGAAAACTCACAAAATTTTGAATAAATATATCTGAAATGCCGCTCTTTTAGACACTGGGGCCGCGGCAGTCCGGTTGGTAGAATAACGGACTCGCAACCGGAGGGTTGCGAGTTCGAATCCAACTAAAGACTGTCGTGTACAAGGGGGCTGGTGAACGTTATATCTGTCGTGGCCTCAGATGTCCTCACGTTGGCGTGGTGTGGCAGTTTGGAGAGTGGGGGCTCAGGTGTGACCTCGCCATCTGACTGTAGTTCAAAATTACGTGGTGTTGTCCTCGGATCTTTCCCTTCGGGTTTGATCCCAGACCGTAGCCCATAGCCCGTTGTGATGCTCCAGTGTGACGTTAATTAAATACCTACCTACCCTTAGACACTGTTGGTTGCGGCCACTGCTATGGAATCTATCAGAAGCATCTGAAAATTACATGGAAGATAAAAAAGCTTTTAAATACGGACAGTAGCTTAAACAGAAATTTCCTACCGGAGGGATTTCTCTTTTATTCAACTCTCTGAAGTTACTAGGAACAGGGGCGCACCTACGAAGGGGCTATAGGGGCTTAAGCCCCTCCCAGACGTATGAAAAGGAAAAAATATCCCAATGTAATTCATTAATTGCTTTTTTAGAAATCCTGTGTATAAAGGTGTTTTTATATATTTCTCCTTACGGTCAACTAATATTTATTCATTGCTTCAGCCCTTTTAGAAAAGTGCACCATTTCTCATGTACTGGGGTTGGATAAAATTATTGAAAATTTTAGTATTGCCAATTAAGACATTATCACCTTTTCCCTTAAATACATTTTCTATTCATCCTGGCGTAGTCACTTGAAAACTGGACTCTAAGTAACACGCTCTAAATCTAGTCTCTTGGGAACACACTTCTAAACTAGTGTTTAGGTAACATACTCCAAACCTAGTCTCTGGTAAAACATACTCTAAAACTACACTGTTCCAAAGAAATTTTTATATTTTAAAATCATCCCCTAAAATAAAGAGATGATAAAAATGTAGCCCCCTTCAGATTGATATTCTGGGTGCTCCCTTGACTAGGAATATCTGTCCTTTCCTTCCTCGATGGATAGGTTTGAATATTGTTTGTCGCTCTATGGTCATTTTTGCTACTTGGGGCTAATTGGACTGGGTCTAACCCTTTGAGTTTTCTGCTTGGGATTTCCTAGTGTCTAATATTGCTTTCATCAAATAAAAACATCAACTGGGTGAAAGAATCCATGAGTTCTTTGAACCTTTAAAAACATTCTATTGTTTCTTTCCTTTGAATAGAATCCCTTGGAAAGATTCTATTGCTCTTTTTCTTTGTAGGTAGGTATTTTAATTAACGTCACACTGGGAGCAACACAACGGGCTATTGGTGACGGTCCGGGTTCAATCCCAAAGGGAACGAACCGAGGACAACACCACTTAATTTCGAACCATAGTCAGATGACGAAGCAACACCTGAGCTGGCACCCCTCTCTCCAAACTTCCACACCACGCCAACGTGAGGACATTTGAGGCCACGACGAATTTAACGTGCCCCAGCACCCTTTGTGCACGACGATTCTTTATTCAAAAATCCTAAAACCCTTAGAAAGATTCTCTAGATCTCATGCTGATTAGGTTGGGTTTTATGGCGCAAGGGCCACATCTACCATGCAGCGCCAGACACAAGACAGAAAATGTCACGTTTTTGACACACACAAGGAAAGCTTTACTACGCAGAAGAGAGACACCCAGGGTGGAATCGAACCTGTTCCGCCTACAACTCTCAGTGGGCATACCCGCCTAGTCATGATGCCCCTCCATGCTGATCCGACATCTTATTCCTGGGTCCGCCATTTCTGATTCATGTTCACAATGTGTTATGTCTCAATAAATCAATATCTTTATGTCTTGTCCACTAGATCTATGACTGCTTCAATGAAAACGACACTTATTAATTTGAAAAATGATTCAAAATTCTAATATTTATTTTCCATAAGCAACGGTTAATTGCAAGTGCATATTGTGCCCACGAAATAATTCGAGTCTCCCCGTCCGAAAATGGGCCTCGGTAGACCGGTTGGAAGAGCAACGGATTAGCAACCGGAGGGTTGCGAGTTCGAATCCAACTAAAGACCGTCGTGTACAAAGGGGGCTGGTGCACATTAAATCTGTCGTGGCCTCAAATGTCCTCACGTTGGCGTGGTATGGAAGTTTGGAGAGTGGTGTACCAGCTCAGATGTGACTGCGTCATCTAACCGTGGTTCAAAATTACGAAGTGTTGTCCTTAGATCTTTCCCTTCGCGTTTGATCCCGGACCGCTGCCAATAGTGTGTTGCTCCAGTGCGACGTCAATTAAAATATACCAAAACCTATACCGTCCGAAAATAAAACCAAGTGCCCATTTCTTTTCATCTCAGCCCCTCCCCCAACCAGCCCTCTTCATCATATTTCACCAGTAATGTGTTCCTCGTTCTGTGACCAAAAAAAAGATATCCTCTCTCAAATTTTATGTATTTAAAGGATGACCCCCGTGTTACAAAATGTTTTCCAGCTATGCTCACTGCGACCGCTACTGCAAAACGGCTGTCAGTATGTTTTTGTTTACTTATCAAGTGAAAGATGTGTTCCTGGTTTCCACCTCGCTATTCACGTATGAGCTCGCTGGTGGACAGGTTCGAACGGGAAAAACAGCGCTGCTTTTCTCTCGTACCTTCGGAACTTACTAAAATTACGTTCCGCATTATAATTTTCGATTTTGAAATCTATTGATTACAGCTCCATATCTATATCCGGTACGCTTTCGTGGAAAACGTCACAAAGGATTTATATTTTGTATTGGATGCCTGACTTTTTCACTGCTGACAATTGTCGTTCGCGTTGAAGAATACTACAATGTTTTATGAAATGATTAGTTTCGTTTTGACTCAACTTCTTGTGTTTGTCCTTCGCTTACTTCGGTGGTTTATTGATTATGTCTCATATTTTGTCTTTGGCTGGTTTTTCCAAAATAAGAAGGAAAAACTACCACCTATTACAAACAAGCTTCTTTTAGACCAAGCACACGTTTTGGCGCAAAAAATACGAAGACGAGAAGTGAGTTCTTTTGTTTATTATTTTAGTGTGTTCTCTCCTTGTCTCTGAATGATTTTTTTATTTGGTTTTGTGTTTGAGTTAGTGTTTAAAATTACATTTCTGATTTTTCAGTTGGTTTCGTTTTGACTTAAACCAAGTTTATTGCCGACAAGTGGTACTTTTAGAGTTAGAAGTAGCATCTTTCCACGATTAAATGTTTGCTAATTACCCTATTTAATCGTGCATGATTTAAATTGAGTAGTAATATATTTCAAGATGTGCGTGCATATGAAGCTCCGAGAAATGTGTGCAAGATCGATGGATTCGGCATTTTTTAAATTTCTAATACTTTATTCCACACTGTTAAGAAACCAATAATTTTATCTTAATCGGTAAAATCCCTTGTGAATGGTGCGGTTCTGGCGTCATTTTCAATATTTGGGCGCCAAGCTAATGTTAAATAGTAATTCCTTGTTAAAATTTTTTTGTGCATATGTAAATATGTGGTAAGGGGAAATGATTGGTGGGTGAAACACGGTACCGGTTCCACCACAAATGACTGGAAAAGCTTCGACTTGTTACTATGTTCCATAATTTGTGCCTATTGGCGATGGTTCCGTGTTCTTGAGTGAAGTCAAAGTCAACAAAAGTTTTATTTTTATTTGATTGCTTGAAATTTTTTCCCCCAAGTGATTTGACCAGAAATTGACCAACATACATCAAGCCCCAGTTCCAACACATTAGGTTGGTTAGCATTTATTCAGCCTTTATTGTTTGTTAGAACAGATTTGTTTATGAAAAAGTGGATAAAATTCCATAGCACGGTATCGGTTTATTGCCAAATTGGCGACTGAAAGTTTCGTTGCCAAACAGATTTTTCGGATAGCTGAGAACTGGTTACCATATTCCCAAAATTATTGCTATTTGGCGATGGGACCTGAGACCGCTCTTAAGTTTAACCAAGAAATTGGTCAATTTCTGATAGGTACTGAAAAATAATTTCTGTTTCCTTTGGAAAATCTTTGCAATTTACACTAAAAAGGAAAAATTGTGGTGATTTGAAAACTTTATTTACATGCCATTTGAGAAAATGTATACAATGCAAGTTATTAGGATTTCATCAATTTTATTGGCTTTAGCTATGAAACGTTCCTTCAAAATCCTTGTTTTTTCTTGTTACTTTGTCTCCAGAAATAATAAAAAGTAGAAATTTTACAATGGAGCTCTGAAAACCCAAGCCTCCCCAAAAAGTGATGATTTCTGATTGTTAAAATATCTTCACTAACAAAACATAATTAAGGCTTGAAATTTTAATTTTGAAATAACAATTTTTAAGAATTCTTTTTGTAATGCACTAGTTCCTTGTCTTAATAATCATTATAAAGAAGGAAAGAAATGATTACGTTTTTTGTATGCTAACTCAACCAACTTATATTACCAAATTCCGTTTTAATCATATAAATCTGATTTTATTAATCATGATTTTTTTATGCCTGTTATATCATATCAATTGATAAACAGTGTTTTTCAGCTGATCTCGAGTTTTTGTCTGTTTTGTGAACCTTTCGTCAGTTAGATTCGTCAGTTTAGATAATTTTAGTCTTAAGTTCTAAACTAGACGCTCTGCTGTGTATTGAATGCATTAACTTTTAATGCAAAATGTTTTATTCATAATTCATACACAACTACTAGGTAACTGGAAATTCTCTGGAAAATATATACTAAGAATTTGAGGAAAAATATGAAAATCTTTTAGTAAACGCTTGAAAGCTGAAGAACCTTGAAAACATTCTGTGGTACAACTGTACCCATTCTATTATATAAAATACTGTTTGATGTTTCTGAATTTGGATAAAAGCCAAAATAGAGTATTTCTTTAATTTATAAGGAGTGATTAAGTTTAAACTAATGTATATGTTTGATCAATAATTTCAAATAGTAAACTTTACAATGCTTGAATATATTTTATCTGAAATTTTGCCAGAATATTGTTCAACCATCATGAGAAGAGACTAGCACACATCTTAGTGGCAAGAGAGTTCATTTCCCCCATCTAGGATTTCAAATGATAAAACCCTGCTCACATTTTCTTTGTGCCTTTGTCATCTGATTGGTCAAATTGATGAGTTGTTGTCCTCGAATCTATCTCTTGGGTATTGATCCTAGACTGTCGCCAATAGCTCATGTTGCTCCAAAGCTATGTTAATTAACCTTTGCTAGACCCATTAAACTACCTTTGTGCTAGACCCATTAAAATATCAACATTCTTTCTCTATACAACATATCAAGTGGTGGAAACATTGTGACCTTACTAGCAGAAACATCGTCAGCAAATGAGACCTGTGACGAACGTGATAAATCTTCAATGAATCCCTTCACACACACACACATGTTGGTCTGTAAGGAAACAAAACCTCCAATTTTATGGCTGAGGAGGGAAATCTAGAGGACTCTGACTAATGATGGTTATACTATGCCTTGATAAGCTTTAAAAACTAAGGATCTCTTTTAAGTTTAGCTTAAGATTAAATGAGAACTCTGACATGTGCTTTATTTTTTATATGGATCTAAAGTTCTGCTATGGAAGAAATAATCCTTGTAACATGTTTTCGCCTTTGAGGAATTTCATTAATATAATTTAGAAACTGATGTGATTATTGTTGAGAATTCCTTATATTCAGTCATTTAATTTTTTTGTTTAAAAAACAGCTAAAAAGTGTGGACCTTGTTAAGGCATACATTCAGAGGATCAGAGAGGTCCAGCCAATTCTTAATGCCATAGTCGATGACAGATTTGCTGAAGCAATTGAAGAAGCTAAATGGATTGATGAGATCTTGGAAGAAATGGACAAATCAGAAAAGGAGTTGGCTGAAGATACTCCATTTCTTGGTGTGCCTGTTACCATAAAAGAAGCTATAGCTGTAAAAGGTAATGCAGATCTGTAGGCTTATTGACTGTAGCATAGATGTAAGGGAGCTCTGGGGCTAAAGCCTCCCTTACGAAAAATTTTTATAGTTTCATAGAATTCTATAGAGAAAACAAACTGATTACAATTCTGAAACGAGCTCTAGAGAAGTTCTATTGAAAAGTAAAGTTGTGCAACAAGAAATGAGCTTCTGTAGACGTTTCTAGACATTTTCTATAGAGGTTACTTTATAGAGTTTATAGAAAAACGGGCCATAATTATATAGGATTCTATAGAAATTTTTCGTTATGGCTCCCCCTCGAAAATGTTAGTTTCAGATTTTTAAAATAATTACAAATAGCATGCTACTGTAAATACACAACTTACATATTCTTAAATAAAAAAAATAATTTTATTTTAAAATTAGCTATGTATTTATTATATTATGCTTCCATACTTTATAATGAATATTTATTCTTGATGTATGAAGTATGAAAAATGGTTATGGAATTCTTTTTACGCTGATATATGTTTATGTATCAGCATAAAAATCGCATCACTCCTTTAATTATGCGACATAAGTGACAAGTGATTTTTACGGAACAAAGTTCAAATACTTTACATGCTCTTTATTGTAACCATAAATATTTGTTGAGAATTCTCGCCAAAGGAGAAAAATCTAGAATTTTCTTTAAAAAAGTGCCATTCAATATATTTTTTAATTGAATGAATTCATATTAAAAATCATATCTTTAAAAATGTAGTATTTCTAATTCTACTATTTGAAAAAGAAGTAAGCATTTGTTACTTTTGCACTCTGTTCTTACAATTTTCTTCAAAGTGTTTTGACGAATTTATTTCTTTGACAATATGTGTAGTTATTTTCGAGTTCATGTAAAGAATTTGTTTTTAATATATCTCCTACCAAATAACTTTAATGCCCAGTGTGCACTGCACAGCTGGGCAGAAATTGAGGGTATGTGTTGCCTATCATCCCTAGACTTCTTGATAGAAGCAATCAGTAACCTATGAAAAATATGTCATGGGTTTTAAAAAAACTAAAAACTATAAAAATAATTTCTATAAAACAATGCTTATATATATTGTGAATGTTGCATAAAATAGAATTCAGTTTCATTTCGGCAATCAATAAATTACAATTTCCTTAAAAAAGATGTTTAAATGAATTATCAGCTATTCTCCAAATTTTTATGTGGAGAATATTCTGTTAAGCACTCTATGCATGTACAAATAAGATGTATCAATAAAGGTTTATACTTTCAGGCTGCTTATTCACTGTTGGTCTCGCTGCGAGGAAAGGTTTGAGAGCTACTTCAGATGCTGATGTGACAGCTCTGCTAAGGAGTGCGGGTGCAATACCAATTGCTGTGACCATCACTCCAGAGCTTTGCTTTTGGTGGGAATCTTACAACACATTGTATGGACGCTGCAGCAATCCATATGACACTACCAGGACATCAGGAGGAAGCAGTGGTACGTTTCAAAAATTCATCAGACCTTCATATGCAGCCATACCTCAAGTTTACAAACCTGAGACTTAGAATTTAAAAGTTGTAAATAAGATCAATGGCACCTAAACATTTTACCTTGATTGCCAAATTTTTCTACTTGGGTACAGTTACAAATTCACTTTGTATACATGGATATGTATAAACACTCATTATAATGACAAAGTATGGACTGATGACAATCACATTTTTAAATAGAATAAATTGTTGATCAGTTGGAGTTTTCATCACACAAGCAAAACAGTTAAAAGAAAAATTGGGTATCTATAATGACGAAGGGTCCTCAAACTGGATAATCAAAATGAAACAAGTGCTGTATGAAGTAAGTTTACAAGTGCAAAACACAACTAATGTCTGCCAATTTTGAACCCGAACAAGCCTCAATTTAACAAATTATTTTATCTAACAATTTTTATCAATCCTAATGAAAAAATGTCAAATCCCCGATCTAATGAAGAAATAGTCGTGATTTAATGAAGAATTTTACTCCCAACCTTGAGTTTATTTCTCATTGTCTGGCATAGTAGCTGCATTTCAAGGGTTGTGTATTCCAGATCATAATTTGCTTCCTGGAACTTTTATGCAGAGCATATAAGTATCATTGCGATGTTCAGTAGTGTAACCGGAGGGTCTAAATCCCATAGAAATGTTGATATTTATTTTTATACTAGTAGACCTCGACATAGCATCTACACTAGTTTCTTAATTGCTAATATCTCTATTGATGGCAGTGTTATTCACATTTCATCCATTATTTGAATCCTTTAATAATGAATATGAACATTGATATGCACATTTCGTATCTCCAAATAAAACAAAATTAGGCAAAAATGTAAAAGAGCATTTTGTTTACATTTTTCAAATGTACTTTTACCAGTGCTAATTTTTATTTCTAATAAAGTACATGGTTAAAAGTTCACACTCTTCCTTTTTGCCTCAATTGGCTTTTGAATGTCCATTTCAATTACATTTGCACATGTTCAAAGGCGATTCCATATCATATATCTTTGGGTTGGGACTCGGATTTTTTCTGTGCTAATTTCTATCCTCCAAGTTTCTCATTACTTTCTGTAATCAGACAACTGAAGAATTTCATAAGAGTTACCAAAGCTCTTCCATGCAGTCCTAGCAATATTGTGTAGCTCTTAGTTCAAATTAAGCATATTTAAACTTAGGCAAAATTGGTGAATTAATCTTGTAGCATTCAATTTTATATTTGCATCTGTGGCTGTTGAAACATTCGAGTTCCAGCATGCACTTGACATTTTGTTTTCTTTGTTTATATTTATTGCATTCACAACTTTTCCTGCATGTATTTGAATTTTATCTTTAACCAGAATTGGAATTCTGTTTTTGGAAAAACGACGAAATTAGTTTTCAGAACAGAGTTCAACAGTTAGTATCATGTAAAGTATGCAGTTTGTATAAATGTCTTGTTTTTTAGTAGTTTTGAATCCCTGTGTAGCTTCTATGTGCACCATTCACAATACAGTCCACTTTTGAAATTTGTAGGACTTTTGGGTCCTTCCATAGACACAATAGCAGACAGTTGCTATTCCATAATATACAAATAATTCTTATTTCTGTGCTACATAGCTTAGTGAAATATATGTATAAGTATAGTTATGAATCAAATATTAAAAGTGCGTAAAATAATTTTGTGATATTGAAATAAAAATTAATTAATAATGAGTTCATTAAATTAATACTTTGCTAGATAATACAAAAACATGTATAACAATTTTTTTTCTACTGATATCACCTTGAATATTTGATTATCTACTTATTGTATATCAATGCTTGATAAGTGACAAAATAAAAAGCGAAATAAGATTTGAATATTTACTTAACTGTCTGAAAATTTGGTGAATACAACCGTTTAAAAGTAATTTCTGTACTCAGATTACCTGAAATGCTTTACCTATTTTTATGCTTACGTAAACTCTTAAAAAATTTATTCATAAATGAAATGAAGGATGACAATAGGGATTTTTCTTAAAATTCTAATAAAGCCCAAATTTCTTCCTTTTTCATAAATATTGTGCTTCTAGCTTTCGTTTCCCCCTTTGAAATAAAATCCTGCCTATGCTACTAGTAATGCTAATAAAATGCATTGAGTATTTGTTGATTGTTTCTTGAAATAATGCACAATTTGTATTGTAGCACTATGCTTTAAAGAGGTGAGCTACTGTTTAATATTCATGTTCCCCTGATTTTTATTCATGTACAAATCCATGGTTAAGTTACACAATGACTGGTTAAAGCAGTGGCCTCCACATGGGAGGTAGTCTCCTGTACTATAGCTTGGTGCCCAAGATCTATTAGGGGGTCCAGGAAAAGTGAAAAACTTTTTGTTCTGGAATATACAGTACTTTATCCGAAATTTCAAAGCATAAATCTTTTCGAACAGGTCAGAATTATTGGCAATGAAGTGACCGATTCTGCAACAAAAAATGCTGTGACCTCTAAATATACATGTTCCTTATAATCTCCATGTTGTATGGGACATAATAGAGCAAATGACACAAAAACTGGAGTGAACAGACAAATTATAAACTCTTGAATATATTTCACTCCTGCTATCATTACCATCTGGATGGAACAATGCACTTTTTTTTGTCTTTGTATTGGCCATTCAAGAGGCACGCAGATATTTATTAATGGGAGAAAACATGCCAACAACCTTTTACAATCAGCCATATTTTAATCTCTTGTTTCCTGTCAAACCTTTTACTGTTGACTTTTTTAATATTTCATCACCAATTTTATTGGACTTGTTGGGTCAACACCAGCATTCATTACTTTTTACCTTCCTTTACCATATTATTTACTCATCCATTTTTAAATTACATTTCATGAAGTTCTATCATCTAAGATGGGGATACCCCATCTTAGTTCTCACTTTATTATAAGGTTTTACATTTTCTTGTGATTAAAGATAGTAATAGCTGTTATAAAGGTTTTTGTGAACTTATATTTCATATTGTTAATGTGCATTTAGCAATACATTATCCTTGTTAGTAAATTCTTTATTACTCACAAACTGGATATTACCATAGGTTAATATTGTTTTCTTTTGAATTAATTTAAGTTAAAAAATTGCAATTTTAATGTTTTAAATATTGGATTAAATTATGCCATGCAGATGGCCAATACTGTAGTATAATTTTGATTCTTTTTTCTTTAGGTGGAGAAGGAAGTATTTTAGGTGCTGCAGGTTCCATTATTGGGGTTGGAAATGACATAGGTGGAAGTATCCGAATACCAGCAAATTTCAATGGAATATTTGGGCATAAACCTTCTCGAGGTTTGTCCTACAAATGTTTTATATCTTCATGTTTATTAAATTTCTTTAATGTTTTAAGTATGTTGGATTATGAGTTTATTATTCTGCATGTTATGTTGCACTGTATTATGTTTACTATTGCAGTGGTAGATTATTCTCCCAAATATTGTATACCTTTTTGTACACTTTTTCTAGTAATTGATATTTTTGTAAAACATAATGACCTAAAACAAAGTTATAAAAACCTAAATCATACATTTAAAAAAATATTTTTATCACCTAAAAATTCAGGGCCTAGTGATAAGTTTGAAATACATTGTCCCTAACTTTATTTCATGTTATAATGAGCAAGACTTCAAATATAACCACAGACCCCTAAAATAAGTAAAATTACATATTTTCAAAAATGTATATCCCTTAAAGTTATCAATATTTCGATTCAGTGTATGTTTTATATAAATAGTTTGGCATAAAGTATTTTATTTTACTAAATATGATGACAATGCTTAAGTTTTGTAAAAAATTTGGGATTGTTATGCATTTCACATCAATGGAACGGTCGAAATTGTTAAGTGTCATACCACTGCTTTATTAAATAAAAGATTATGCATTGAAGTTTACTAATTGATTGATTGAACAAAACTTTATTCCTTTTAACTTTTTCAGGAGTTGTCAGCAATGGTGGGCAGTATCCCACAGCAGCACCTGCCCTGCAAACATTTTTAATGACTGGTCCTATGTGCCGATATGCTTCTGATTTGACTCCTATGATGAAAGTTCTTGCTCCAAGTCATGCTACAAGATTGAAATTAGATGAAAAGGTGAGATAATTTGTTAAATTATAATTGAATGTTCACAAAATATACATTCCTTAACATTGCTATTCAGGCTGTCCAATTTAGTATTTTCATGTGTTGTGAAAACTAGAAACGCAGTTTGCAATATAAAAGTTTTGTTTGAGCCAACCTCTATACCAATCATTTTCTATTTTCTTTCACCACCTTTTAATAGCACCTTCTGTAGAGAAATCGCTGTTTGCTTTTTATTCTTATTGGTCCAGCAAGTCATTTGTCTTCAGTTTGAATTAGTTTCCAAATTACCAGAATTTTACTAATTCCATATAATTTTTTAGTGGTTCTGTGGTGGACCAATAATTGTTATGATCACTAAGATTTATATTAAAAACTAGCAGACCCATGCATAGCATCTGCACTAAAATTTTTAAATTTTTTATATTCATTGATAGCAAAATATCATTTCTCATTTTATTTCAATACATCTATGATGAATATAGCATCCATATTATAAATGGATTTCATAACTAAATTAAATGAAATTATCCAAAAATATGTAACAGAATTTTGTATACTTTTACTGGTTTTGATTATTATTTTCAATAAAATGCATGACAAAAAGAATCTGTCATGTTACCACAATTAGATTCTGAACTTCTACTTCAATTTCTTCCCATTCCTTTATTCAAAAGCATTTTCAGCATTTCTTTTTACACCAAGCTTTCTTTTTGCTAATATTTTCTTTTCTGTGCTGATTTCTCATTGCTTTCTATAGTAAGGCTGCTTAACCCCCAAGTGTTTTCGACGTGATATCTCATCCATTAAGATCTGATCAATTTTGTAAATGACTAGACATCGCCATCAAGATATTTCAGATTTTTTTATGATGACGAGATCAAGTTGGTCAGTTTTCTGATCTGGTGAACTGGTTAGTTTTCTATTTATGGCAAAATATCTCTTCCATCAAGGTCTGCTAATGGTTTTGCTAATGTCGAAATACCTCATCAAGACACCCACCAGGAGGGTTTAAGAATTTCATTAGAGTGCGAGCTCTGTTGTGTAATTTTAGCAATATTATGCTGCTCCACGGCTGAAATCAAAGATTTAATCTAAGTGGCAAAATTAGCAAAGGAATTCCAAAACGATCGATTTTGTATTGTTTATCCATTGTCGCCATTCAACAATAAATAAGTAATGTCGATTTCTGTGATCTATGTTAATGTAATGTGTTTCATATATGTTAGTGAAATATAGATAGATACAAAAGTTAAACAGTTGGGAATTTAAAATTATTTTTGTTTACATGAGCAATAATTTGCAAACTGAATGAAACTGCTTATAGAATATGAAAATTTAACTCTTCTATATAACCATTGTATTGTAAATTTGGTTTTCTATTCCTTATTATCCAGGTGAATTTCCAAAATCTGAAAATATATTATATGTTAAATGATGGAGGCAACCCTTTGATTTCTTCTGTGGATCCAGAAATTACTGAAGCCCAACATAAGGTTTGTATTTAGTCCTTAAAAGGCAAGTTCTCCCATGTAGCGCATAATTATTATGGTGGTATACCATGGTGATTCAGTGATCTTATTTTGAGTGAGTATGTATATCCAAAGGATTTTTTTTCTGGTCTCAGAAGCTGTTTATTACATCACTCAAGGTCAACTACCTTTCTAAGGTTATGGTATCTATACTCAATGGTCAAGACTATCAATCATTTAATGTAACATTGATAACTGAGGATGCCAGGATTAGGTCGAAAGCAAAATTAATCTGATGAAAACTAGATTCAACGTTGTTTCTTATCAGCGAAAACAATAAAATGCAATTAATTTTTAGGTCTAAGTTTAAAAGAAGCTAAGTCATAATTGCACCCAATCCTGGCAACTGTATAGGCCATGGTAGCCCAGTTGGAAGAGTAACGGATTAGCAACTGTGGAGGGTTGGGAGTTTGAATCCAACCAAAGACAGTTGTGTACAATGGAGCCTGGTGCACGTTAAATCTGTCATGACCTCGAATGTCTTCATGTTGGTGTGGTGTGGAAGTTTGGATAGTGGGGTGCCAGCTCCATGCTCCCAGGATACCAAGTTATCTTGATCTGCTTTCATCCTACTATTCTATTCCCCAATCTCTCTTTTCTCCCTTTTACACTTTTTACTTGGGTGTCGGTCTTGTGTCTGGTGCAGCTTGGCCAAATATGACCTTTGTACCATAAAACCCAAACACTACCAACCCTTTCCCATTCAGAGGGTCACTTAGCACAAGGATTGATGCTTAACTTTAGCAATTGATCAAATTGCTATATTTAACTTTTTTCAGGCCATGATTTTTGATGGACTTAACAAAACTTTAATTTACATCAATTAAACTGATTTCAGAATTTAGTTTTGAAACTTAACATTTTGGTATAGCCCAGGCAAGCCATCGAAAAATCCAACATCAAAATTTTTTTTAAATTTTATATTCACAAACCACTTTTATTTTTTCACAACTCGCTCATTGCCCTAAACAAGATGAGGACTATTGAATTGGGATGATTTGTGAAGTTGAGGGAAAGAAATTTCAACCCAATTATGTCACAGGATTCACATACTTTAAATGAAATCCTGGACATTTTGGGGAATTTTCAAGGTACTTCAAAAAGCTATCCTTAGAAAGTTCTTGTGTTTCTTATTTTCTTATTCAGTGGAATTTTTTGCCCTATTTCCTTGTTGTCTTCTATTTTTCATAGTCCAGGGTAGCCTATTTCATATTCATTAAAACTGTTTAGATTTAATTTAAATACATTTAATTTTATGATTTCTTAAATTTTTAACTGTTGGAAAAATCTAGTGGTCTATTTTTAAATAGTTGTGACTAATTTCAGAATTTTTGTTCTCTTACTAAAGTTATCTACAGGTGGTATTTTACTGAGGAAAAAAATTAGTTGGCTACTTTATTTTATTGTCCTTGAAAATAGAAACAATCCTTGAATTTAATCTTGACACATGTGTGCTGTTGCTGTAAAAAATTAAACTTGACCCACTTCCTATAGAGGATTTTTCAAGCATTTGAATTTGTCACATTGACCATACCTTAAGATACATGATTACAAAGGGCTATATTCAAAATATTGCCAAACCACCCATCACCAAAATCTTGTCTGATACATCCCACTCAAAATGTAAGAGACCTGTTTCTATAGTGACTGCCAGTACCTAGACTTAGTATCTGGAGCAGTTCTCCTGATAGACAATCAGTACGAACCCTGCTTCAGTCCCTTTCTTAGCACCTCCTTATTAGAAATTATGAGTGCATGTGCCCATTGAAATTACATATATTTTTTTGTTCTAGGTTCTGCAGCATTTCAAAAATCAACACAATGTGATACCTGAAGAAGTAGAGATCAAAAACATGAAGCACAGTTTTGAGATATGGTCAAAAGTAATCACCACATCTGACATGAAACCCATAACTGTCGAAATGACTGGTCGTGCCGGAAAAGCAGATCTATTTGTTGAATTTTTCCGATGGATCCTACAAATGTCTGACCACATCCTGCCTGTACTGTGTTCTGCTGTCCTGAACTCTCTGTTGACCCCCAAAGACCAAAAGCAGGCAAATGTGTATTACGAGATGATGCACGAGCTTGAGAAAGAGTTTGAAACGTTGCTGAGCAACAACGGCATTTTCATCTATCCTACTGGTCCAGACTGTGCTCTTCACCATGGCCAAGCTCTTCTGAAACCTCTCAATGTTTCATACACTGCTGTCTTCAATTTGCTGGGGTTGCCAGTGACCCAGTGTCCTGTGGGGATCACTTCAAGTGGAATTCCCATTGGTCTTCAGGTGGTGAGTGGCATGCACAATGACCACCTCACGATAGCTGTGGCCGAAGAGTTGGAAAGGGCTTTTGGAGGTTGGACGCAACCCTGTGAAGTACACTAATGCTGCAGTGGAACCTGGAGGTTGTTTATTTTATCACATTTTACATTGAATACTTTTATCATGAACTTTTTGAACACTATTTGCACTTGTGCTTGACCGCTGCTGATTAAAGTTTAGAAATCCTACAGTATATTACCTTAGTAGGGTTACAAACCATAATGGGAATATATTTTTAAATGTTTTACTTTCAAATTAACTGCAGTCAATTCATTGAGTTTTTATCTTGTTACACATGCATTCGTAATTTGTACTTCAACTAGACACCCCAGATCTGCCCTCTAGAACTCAAGGTAGATGACAAATGGAATACAATATGCATTCCAAGTATTTCTAACTTGCTTTAACTTGTGAATAGTTCTTCATTTTTTGCTTTTGTACAGATTTATTAACCCTCTGAGGCAATGATTTTCAACCTTTTTTATGTCATAATATAGATGAGTACTAAAATTCTTTGGCACATCAAAAATATAGTAATGTTTTACCAATCTGACAAAAAAACAGGTATAATTTTAATTGATTTACAAAAAAATAGTAATTACGTAACCTTTTGGCTCCAAAGTGACTTAAAAATTTTGAAACAAGTGATTTATGATATACAGTGGTACCTTGAGTTACGAGTAATAGACTTGGACATGCAGTACAATCGCACTACTTCTACGATATGTACTATTCTGAAGCAGAAGGACTCGATAAAGGCTATAACTCCAGCTACAATATTTGTTCATTATAAAAATATTGGTTTTTTGGAGGCTGGTACGAATTAATCTTATTTCAATGGGGAAAATTGATTTGACTTACGAGTTCGGTCATGGGATGAATTAAACTTGTATCTCAAGGTACCACTCTACTTTGTAATAAAAAAATAGTTCTCGAAATTATCTACAGGTATTACTCGAAATTATTTGTGAACATAATTGTCAAAAGTTCAAAACAAAGCTATTGAAATGAAATAAATCTTGCACAATTTAAACAGTTTCACCATCTGTAAGGCATACCAGTGTTCCATAGCACATCGGTTGGAAATCACTGCACTAAGGGGTTCGCATGCATATAACCTGCGCTTGGACGCTCAGAGGGTTAGTATTAATAAAAATTACAACTATTAACATATTGCATGGAACAATAAAAAATCTGAATACAATGTACATGAATAAATTATTTTAGTTTATAAGTAAGACTTCATTTCCTGGATACTGATTATTCACATAGCAATGTCCTGCTCGGATTAGTGGCCTGGGAAACATAACCATCTACCAGCCTCGGGTTAAGAACTTTGAAGTGTTGAAGTATGTAATTTGAAATAGCGAGGCAATTTTAGTTTCTCCTCTGGATCATACAGAATTCTTGCAATTGTCAGTTATGATGTAATAATCTTTTTCGTTAATCCTTCTGAGATTTTAGTTTTCCATTTGGAAAGGGCATTTAAATTACTGCATAAAATAAATTCTCATGCCCAAAGTTGTTATTTTTATTGATGAACCTACCAGCCACTTGAAATGACACTCCCAATGGATGGCATTGGCCTCCCAGAAATTTCTAGTGGGCCTGGCCATCACTAATTAATGGCCTTTTAGGAGTTGTACAGTATTGTTTTGATCTCATAATTGCCTCTGAGGGGTCATATGCATAATTCCTTGTTGCAACCTGTAGGACTTCTAACCAGTTTTGACCTTCTTGGCCAATAGAATCTTTCCTAGGATTCTTTCAACCAATAAATGTGCCTATTTAATCATGTGTGCTATGGGGAAAAGCACTACTTGGAAATCTAATAAGGCTTCAGAGGGTTAACAAATTATTTTTAAATTTGTTTATATTTCATAACTGATACAAATTATTGCTTGATTGTTTATGGGAAATTTTGTGCATAAGTTATTATATTTTGTGCAAAATATAATATTTGTTCTGAAACTGTGATCTGTTTTTCATAATACCAAAAGCACATGTATACCATAAGTAATACTCTACAAAGATATAAAATCAGAAAGGCTTCAGTGTTTAATTTTATGCAGATAAACTAAAAAAAAAAGATTTTCAGAATTTGTTATTTATTCAGAAAGCATCTTTGTTAATGGACTTACTCTATGTTGTAAGTGTTGTTTCAACTGTATTTAGATACTCCTGAAACATTGGAATTAGATATTTTGAAATGTGTACGAATCATGGTTATATAAAACCTAGTTATATATTGAGTGTAGTCAAGGTTGATTTATTTGTGTTATACCTGTATCTTTATTAGAGAAAATCCACTTGTTAGTGCCTGCATTATGTATAGTTATGCAGTACTCATTACAAAGCTTTGAGAAGTTATTTATTTTAATCTGAAAGTAGATAATATGTCTAGTCATTTTCAATGCAAACCTTGTTGAAAGAGTTTATGTACAGTATATATTGTACCATATTGAGTTCCTATTTTCCCATTGCATAGTGTTAAGCAAATAAGGCACTTTTGTATCACTAAATCAGTAAAATAGCTCAAATGAAAATTATATATATTGTTAAATGTATAGATATCAAAATATTTTTAATGTGTTGAGCGTTTTCTAAATTTTTAATTTTAAAATTTTTTGGAAAAATTGGCCTTTTTCCATGGTGCAATTTCTTGATTGAAATTTCAGTTCTGAATATGTAATTTTGTGTGTAGAATTTTTTTTAGAAATTAAAATTTTAAGCATTGTTAAAAAAAATTATGTGCTTAAAAAGTTTACTGAAATATACTTTAATATTTATATAAAATGTACCCTCTTAGAAAGAATTTATTTTGTCATGCATAAATTGAAGGGTATATCGCCAACTTAGAAACAGACTCATAAAGGTGACATTTTTTGTAGATGCGTTTTTTGACATGGTTTCACGAAGATGAGAAATTCATTTTCGTGTTATGCTATGAACAAAAATATACCGTTATCAAAATTCTGATAATTTTTATTTTGGACCTAAAAACTATATATACATATAATAGTTAGTCTTAAAATGTCTACTATAAAATTTGTCAGTTAATGAGTTTCTGCTCTAAGCTGGCGATATATTAAAGAAAATATTGTGTTATAAATTAAATATATTAAAGTTTAAAAAAATTAATGTATTAAAGAACATATATATATTTAGAAAACATTTGTATGAGTTACTCAAAATATTTTTTCTGTAGTGAGGAAACTAATAACTGCCCCCTATAGAAACTATTTTGCTATTTATTTTTTCAATAAGACTAAAAGCAAAATGTGCTTAGTCAAATACTTAAATGAAGTAATATAAGAAAAAGAATGGATAGTATGTAGTTTGATTGCATTTCTCTACTAGTCCATACTATTTTGCCATATAAAAATTTTCTTTTATGATTTCTTATTTCCTTTTTATTAATTATTAAATTTTATATTTTGCATAAAAGTTTATTAACATAAGTGTTCTCTCGTTTTAAGGTCTGAAATTGTAATAATCTTTAAAGGAAGATATCGTTGCTTAAGCCGTGATACCACGAAAGTCCAAAAATGTAAACAAATGTGTTTTGAGAGAACACGTTAAGTCCAATTAAAAAATCAGCAACAGAGAAATCGCAAAGAATGGTTTCGTATCATGTGTTAAATGATAAAGTATTAAAAAACGTAAAATAAACAAATATGGTATGAAAATGAATTTTTTAATAAGTTTTTTCGTCTCCTGGAAAGTTGTGATTTACGTGGTATCACGGCTAAATGGCGATATTTTATATTTCAAATTTACTTTATTAGTTTAGGATCGATTACATTACAGATTGAGTTCTGCTTTATTTCAATATGAGGAACCAAATTTGCTAATTTTTAATGTATATTAAGTAACAAAAATGTTTTTGTAAACAAATTCAGTGATAAATGTATATTGTTTTAATACGGAACAATTCACTTTTCCTCTTTGCAAAACTAATCAAATTTATTAATTGCTTTGTTCCAATATTTAAAGATGTTTATGGAAGTAAAATTTTATTTTCTAAATCAGGCTATATGGCTCCCAAGGGAGTCATAGGCCTTCGCTTTGCTGTAGATGTTTAACTACTCTGTTCTGCAAGATGTTAGACGTAATGGCATATCAAGAAAATAGCCCTAAATCTTTTGTTAAAAGTATTTTTTATGAAAACTGCATTGTCATTGGCTGTTGTGATAAATCAAGGTAGACAAGCTTGAAAGGTTGTAGGAGGGAACTTAAGCTTGCAGTGGAATGATGGGTTTCGATTTTAGTAAAAAAGATATTATAAAAATTGAGAATTGGAAAAAATAGATGCATCTGCAGTTTTCATACTCCAGAAAATGATAGGTCTCGACTGTGTTACCTCGAAACTGTCATGTTATATTTTTACTCTTCTAAGGGAAAATATTGCAGTTTACAGTAATTTTTTCTTTCTCTTATATTCATGAAATTTTAGTTAATATTTTACTTTTGATGATTAAATCGATATTATCAATTAAAATACTATTGGTTTAGATATTTAATTAAAATGCAGTTTATTCTAATATAATTTTGAAAAAGCAAAGGAAGCAGTGATTTATACATAGGTAATAGGAACGTGTATCAAAAAGTAATGATATAATTTTAAAATATATATTCTCTAATTTTACTGAAGAAAATGGAGACCACATTAATTACCAAGTTCAACCTATTTAATTAAAGTCAATAAAGATCCTTTTTCGATTTGCTATCATGTGAACAAGACTAATTAGTTAAAACTAAAACCGAATTTTGTGAGTAAATGTTCCATTTATTTTATTTTTTATACTATGTACTTGTATAGTATTGTCTTTTGGTCTGTTAAAAATGTCTGTTCTGCATTATCATCATTACATTGTTTCATGCATGTCTTGCAAGCAGCAAGAACTGTTTTTATTTTGTGTCAATATACCATTTTTGTGCACATGTAAACTTATTTTCACTGTACCAAAGATTTTTTCTACTTTTGCCAATTTTAGAAGAAATTATTGTAGTATCCAACATCTATATGTGTAACTTATATGTTCAAATGTCAGTGTGTGTTGCATAATGTATTCCTTTTTAAATTTGTAAAAGTTTATATTTTGATCGGGAAAGGTACCTTTCCTTTTTAAGCTAGATTGTTAAGCTGTGTACATTTAGAAGACAATGTTTTAGTGTCCTGTGTTTTGAAAATGCAAATTTCTCTTTATTTTGTTTATTTCATTGTCCTTTTTTAACAACTAATTTCTGAATCATACATATAAACTCAATGTTTAAACTATCATCTGTCAAATTTTCCTTTATTGTTACTATGCCAAAATTCTATTTCACTGATTGTTAATGAAACAAACCAAATATTTTTCTGTCATTTGAGTGGAAACTATTTCCTTACATCGCAGATTTTATGCTATTCAATAAATTGCTTGTAAAAATTAACACGAGTGAAAATATTATTTTAAATATGAGAGAAAGTCAAAAGTTATCCTCACTTTATTTTTTAAATTATTTACACAAATTTAGGGGTTGAACAAGTGCCTCATTTTTCTACATAGTCTCCTTCCTTTTCGATGCACCTGGTTCAGCGGTCCACAAGCTTGCGTATTCTCTCCAAGGAGGTTTTCGGTTGGTCGCCAATCCATTAATGCACCGCTTCCCGCACTATGTAGAAAATCGACGACCTCGTAAAGCATCTTTGAGCGGTCCCAAAGAGATGATAGTCGGAAGGGGCGAGATCTGGGCTATAGGCAGGGTGTTTCAGCCCCTCGAAACCCAAATGGGTAATGGTTTCAACGGTCCGGCCGGCCGTGTGTGGGCGTGCATTGTCATGCAACAACACTTTCTTCGACAGTAGGCCTCGGCGTTTGGTTCGAATTGTTGACCAGCAAATTACTATCTTGCACTGTTGATCGTACACCCTTTTTCTAGATAGTCTTCCAGTATAGACCCTTGAGTCCCAAAAAACGGTTAGCATCACCTTTCCCGCTGAAATTGAGTCGTGAATTTCTTCGTTGGCGACTTGGGTGTTTCCACATTCTGGGCTCATAGTGATGGACCCATATATTGTGTTGTAAGCCTCCGATAAATTTCAGCCCCTGGCACACCTCCCGACCAGAGAAATCGGATCACTGCTAACGGAGCGGCCATGTTTACATTGAAACAGAAGCAAGAAAAATGACGCTATCGGGGTCGATAATGTGATCATAGTATCAATTCTAATCATGAATGCGCACGAGGCAATGTGACAAACCAAAAGATTTGTTATGGCGAAAGTGCGGATAATTTTTGACTTACCCTCGTAAAACCTCTTCTAATGAAAAACAATCATGCCCTATTAGTTGAAAAAAATAACTGAATAAAAATAAATTAATGCAAAATGAAAGGAATAATACTGCACTGTTCAAGCACCTCCTGGAAATCCCTAAAAACTCCTTGGAATATATTTTCAAGGGCAGTGAAAAAAGCCTTGAATTTACTCAGCACTCGGGAAAACTGAAATCTGCTCATGGTATGAATTTTATTTAAAAATTGACCTAACCCTTTGAAGAGGCACTATAGAAAGTTTATTTAACCACAAAATAAATGTTTATTGGTAAACACCCATCACTTAACGAATGTATATGAATATTAAAAATGAAGATTTTAAGGGAAGGTGGACCCATCATTCCTTACACTCAGACACAAGTTACAATTTTGTATACCAACCTGAAAGTGGTATGAATATAAAGAAATAATGTCAATTCCTTTTTCAATTGAACACATTAATGTAATTAGACAACAAAGGTGAAATATTGACTTGGTCATGGAAAAGGATTTCTTAAGTATTTGTGTCAGATGTCATTTTGATTTATCTTAAATTTTGTATCTTGATATGCAAACAATATCAGTATCAATCAAAAAATTATAATCATTACAATCCTTTGTAAATATGCGCAAGAATTTTTCTGGGAGAACGAATGGAGAAATTCACAATAAGGAAAAAAACTAGAAAGATTAATAAATTCAAATAAACTCGTACGATTTGAAAAAATTTTCTTAATATATCTAAAATTCTAGAGTAAAATTTTAATGGGAAAATTATTATTTTACTTTCAATATTAACCATCTGAGGGGTTCACTCGCATCATTCTGTAATCTGCCGTCTTCTTCTAGGACTTTTAAGCAGTTTTGACCTATAGAATTTTTCTAGGATTCTTTCAACCAATAAGTAATTATTCATTATGGGGGAAAGTAATGCTACACTACTCAGAAATCTCGTGAAGCTCAAGATAATTAAATTATTTGGATTTCTTTTTGATACCAATGGTAAAAAATAACTAAATTTTTTTTCTCGCATCTCTTGTATTTACTTTTTATTGTGAAATTAAGAAATAAAACAAGTTAATTGGCTCCAGAGAAATCGAGATAGAAGTATCTTGTGTTGAAATTTTAAAGGAGTTGCAAAAGTGTATAAGTCTATTTCTCATGGCTGTAATTTTTCATTTTGTTTTATTGCATGTGACAAAAATTATTAGAGTTGAACTATTCAGGCTACAATTTAAACTACAGCGTTTTAAAATAACTGCAACTGCTATCGAAAAGTCATTAAGTCACAAATGGTATTGGAATAGCAATTTAATTTTAAATTAAAATTCATAAGAACATATGTCAAAAGGAAAAGGTGACGTTGCTGTATGTTTTAAAAAATCGCTCTTCACCAGAAAGTAACTTAAAATTCGCCCTAAAATGTAGTTGCGGAATGATAAAACTTAATATCAACTGCTATCACAAATTAGCAATGTCAACTGTTAGTGAGGTCTCCGACGGTGATGGCACGAAAATGAGTGATTTGTTCAATTGAATAGAATCTTTAAAAGAACGAATCAGTCAAGTGACTCCCTTCAAAATGAATCGATGCATCGACTCCCTACTTTCGTGTTTTACCTTTTTACAAGCGGTTGTCTGTTTCCATTGTAAGATTACCACATTTTCAGGTTGTGACCGAGTTGTGTTTGGGAAGCACGAGTCCATGTTTAAATACAAACCACATTTATTACAGACACCTACACGATCACAAATATTTACAAAATATACAATAAGAAACTAAATGTAAATTTACATAAGGGGAATCTCGGGGAACAACATCCTACTGTCATGAGCTCTCGCTGTCAACTGAATAGTTACGTTTTATGCACCACGAGGGGCGTTCTGCACTTGCGGAAATTCGCTACACTTCCCCTCTGGTTCCGGGAAATCGTCCTCGAGGAGGAACCAGCAGAGTTCTCAGTTTTTGGTCTACATCATTGTTCTCGCACAGACAGAGTGCAGAGGTATGGTATTGTCCAAGAATTTCACCAGGATTGTCCGGATGAACTAAGTCGTAGGAGAACGCTGAGTTACAACTATGTACGGTCCGTCTCTCTTGGGCATGAATTTGGCTGTCTTTATATGAGCAGCGCTGCTGAGGGGATGGAGGGTTACTCAGACTTTATCGCCTGGTTGATACTGGGGAGCTCTACGACGTCTTTTATCTGCATACACCTTCCTATCATCCTGTTTCGTTTCAATTCTTTCACGAATCTCAGCAGAAATGTTTGCTAATCTTCTCAAATAAGGAGTTATTTCCGGTACAAAATTGTCATTATATACGATGGCTCGGAAGTCGTTTGTCACATCATCTATGGTTCTCATTTCCCATCCAAATTGCAGGAAAGAAGCAGTTTTACCTGTGGTGTCACACTTTGCACTATTCAATGCGAAACGAATAGCAGGAAGAGTTTATCCTCCCACTCATCGTGTCGATCTTGAACCAAGATGGCAATTCGAGGCTTCAAGTCGCGATTTTTCCTCTCTACGGGGTTGGCCTGGGGGTGATATACAGGGGTTATATCTTGATTAATTTTCAGTAAGAAGCAGAGTTGTTGCATAACTGAACTCACAAATTGGGTGCCTTGGTCACTGATTAATCTTCTGCAAACCATATCGCAATGACTTCTTCCATCAAAATGTTACGGCACACTCTGGCGGTGGCCTGGGTGAGAGCGAACAACTCAACCCATCTTGTACAACAATCTTCTACAATAAATATCCATATCTTGCCATTTGGGCTTTCGGGTAAAGGTCCAAACAGGTCAATGGAAAGGTTCTCATAACGTTGAGAATACACTGGTGTTCTTAACAGTCCAGCTGGCTTTTGATTTGAGGGCTTGTACCGATTACATTCTGCACAATGTTTTACATAGTTACTTATGTAGGAACGCATTCCGGTCCAGCAGTACCTTTTTGAGATTCTGTCAAAAGTTCTATCGGCTCCATAATGTCCAGCGCTCGGAGCATCATGGTGAATTTTCAAAATTTCTTGTCTTTCGTAAATTGGTACTACTAATTGGGCCTCTTCGGTATCTGAAGTAGGAGAATAACGGAATAACATTCCCTGATTCATGATGAATCCTCTTTCTGTCCAATTAGCAAAATTTACTCCTTTTTCAGAGTCTTCGAAACACTCAATGATCTTCCTCAGCTCATCATCCTTTAATTGTTCTTCTCGAATCTTTTTTGGTGAGCGTGTGGGAAAGTCCACTAAGACAGTAAGAACTTCACAACTTGCATTTTCTTGTTCACAAGTAGGTCGTGACAGCATATCTGCTATATAATTGCATCTTCCTGGGATATATTCAATCTTGAGATTAAAAGCTTGCAACTGAAGCGGGCCAATCGTCCTCTGATGGTGTCTTCAAGCTCATTAACCACCTAAGTGGTTGGTGGTCGGATGCCACGATGATTTCACTTCCTTCGACGTAACCACGGAATTTTTGAAGGGCCCAGACCACAGCAAGGGCTTCCCTCTCTGTTGTCGAATAGTTCCTCTCTGCAGAACTCAGTAGACGGCTGGCATATTCAACTGGATGTTCGTCAGATCCATGTTTCTGTAAGAGGCATGCCCCCAGGGCGTAATTACTAGCATCAGTACGTATACTAAAAGGGCTTGTCTCATCTGCTTGTTTCAGGATAGGCGGAGATACCAGACTATGTTTTAAAGCTTCAAAGGCTTTTTGTTGCTCTTCATCCCACTTTCATGTCGCAGTTTTTTTTGTAAGGGATGTCAGCGGTCTAGCAACTTCTGAGAAATTTGGTATGAATTTGCGATACCAAGAGCAGGTTTGAATAAATGATTGGAGTTGCTTGAGGTTTCTAGGACTTGGCATTTCTGTTATAGCTGATATCTTTTCTGGATCAGTCTCAATACCTCTTTAAGGAAATAAATAATGGGCTCAATGTAAAAAACGGCTCATCGGAGGAATAAAAATATTTAATTCAGTTTAAATTGTAGGTTTATTGAGTGGTATTGTGTTTAGCTAAATTAAAAAAAATGTAAAGGATATTTCGGTTGTTCTGAACGAAAAGAAAAACCGGGGTTCGATCAGGGGTTCTCTGGCGTTGTCAGCCGCGACACTAAATGAACTGCTTGATGAACCATGCACTCCTATTACATAATGAACTACTAAATAAATGGAAGCAACCTATTGCGACGAGTGGCTGAGATATTTTACAATCAACCAATCAGATTCAGTTTGGAATCAATCGCAGTTTAGAATCACAGATATTCGTCAGTAGCAGTCACATTTAGAACTGTTACTGCGAAATCACTGTAACATACCTATATCACTAATACACGCATGAGAACCGTAAAACCTGTCCACGAATCTCTTAATAACTACTTGTGTTTGTAAAAATGATGCTCCCGTCCAATTCTAATCTATATTGAATGTTCTTTGGGAAAGGGAGTGGTTATTGAAAGTTCCTTATCTTTTATCCCCTTTTGACGATTTTGAGCTTGTTACTTCTTGTTCGTTCAATCTGGAGGGGACTGCATTCATATCTTGTGATATGTGCTTTGAGTAAGAATTTTGAGGCAACATTCAATAGATTAAGTGCATATTTTCCTATATTTTTCGAAAACCAATCCGTCAGATGGCGTTCAATAACTGCGGGAACAAAAAACTGCCATACAAGTCTTAGTGACATTGTTTTCTTACTAGTGATCGGCAAATCGTTTCTTTTGAAAGATTCGATTTATTTGAATGAGTCAGGAAAAAGATTTGTTCAGCGGAAATAACTCACTTTGGTTTTTCTGGTACATACAGCGCCATCTATTGGTACATTTTCGCACTTTGTCTTGTTTGGTTTGTTGAAAGGGAGAGGAACTTCGGCATCTTCGAATCCATTTGTGGGATGGGGATTGTTTCTGCAAGCCTTGATTTCCCCCATTCATTGGGGAAGGAATGAGGGTTTGTAAAATTCTTCATTACATTCTTTCTGAAAAACGACGATTGCAGGTCGTATTTTTATTCGCACTTCACGTCAATCCTTTTTTTTTTATTTTAGTTTATCCTTGAGGGGAGATAATGTAGTTCTGCTTACCAGTCTATGTGTAGGAGGAAAATTTTAGTTTTAATATTTAAAAGTCCTTGTTAGATTGGTGACCTGGGCCGATTGTCTGACAATCGCTGAAAATAATGACCAAAGCTAAAACATTTCTCTTTTTCATTTTCTGTGGAAAGGATGAAAACAAGGGCCCCAGAATCACAAGAAACTAGATTACTTAGTCAGCTGGCTATTCTCGAGACTTGTTTGTTTTCTTCTACGACCAGCGGAAAGCAAGTAGGGGAGGTAGCCTCGGGATGAATGCTTGAGTGACAGAAAAATAAAAAAGGTGGGGGTGGAAGGGAAGAAAAAGTTTCCCGACTTGCAGTATCCAGAGCCTAGAAGTCTCAATTTCTAACACTGAAACGTTTTTGAGAATAATTAGTCATTGAAAACATAAAAACATGGTCGCATAAACATGAAAATAATGCAATTGCAATAAATATAAAAGTTAACCTGTCAACTAAAAATATTGTTCATAAAATTTGTCAACAAAACCAATGCACCTAATCAGTTGATTGAGAAAATCAGGAGCAATTATATTGTCCTTCTAATTCTCTTTTATGAATTAAGAGAATTGCGAAAAACTTTTTCAATAACTATTCAATGTGAATAACTCAACGTTATTAAAATATAAAAATTTGTCATAAAAATAAAATGTCATTTGAATCGCTTTTCCGAATCTTCATAGAAAACACATCTGTCCCATGCCCCAATAACGCCTTTCTAATGTATCGCACAAATATAAAGCTTGCCGATCTAGGCGATATCTGAAATAAAATTCTCCCAAAAGACTATCGAAATCGTAACAAGGAACACATCCTCGAATATACGAACATAGCCACGTTTGAACAACCTTAAGACCAAGTAAAATAGGACAGATTTGAAAATTCTAACGCATCGCACAAGCATAAAAAGTTTACCGATCTACTCTCATGTCCAAAAGTTAAGCATAGTTGCTGTTTATTTGAATATTTCAGAGAATCTACATCGGAATGGAAAGAAACGCGGTATGCGGGTATAATAGGGTTATAGAAGAAGAAAACAATGCAAAACAAGGATAATAATGACTTTTATTATCCAAAGAAAAGGGTTGAAAGAAAAAGGTTCACAATACGAGTGTCAACTTTAGTGAAACAGAATGATTAAAACAATGTGATGCTGAAGTTTAATACAGTGTGTGAGAATAGCCACGCATGCTGCACAACGATTTCCCATACTTTCGATGAGGGTATGGATGAGTTGTGTGCTCAGAGTTCCAAGCCTCACGGAGAGCAGTTTTCAATTCCGGAACGGAACTTGGTGGATGGCAAACGGCTGCAATATGTCTCCCGAGCATATCCCACACATGCTCCATAGGATTCAGATCAGGAGAGTAGGCAGACCACTGCATGCGGTGGATATCTTCACTTTGAAGGAAGGCGTCGACCAGGGCTGCACGGTAGTGATGGGACGAAAATAAGTGATTCGTTCATTTGAATCGAATCTTTAAATTGAACGAATCGGTCAACCGACTCCCTTCAAAATGAATCGAATCATCGACTCTCTAATTCTTTTTACCAGCGGTAGTCCGTAGGGTTACTAGTTGCCATTTTCAGGTTTAACGATAATTTTCTCATTGAAAAGTAGTTGAACAGGTTCTGAGACATACAATGGATGCAAAACTATACTATTGAGCAAAAGAGGGTGTCTCTCCTATCGCCAGTAGGAGCCAACTGATTCGATTCGTTCACGAATCGGATCATTTGACTCATTCGACTCACCAACTCATTTGACTCTTTCGACTCTTTTGACTCTTGGACTCTTTTGACTCTTCGACTCTTTCGGGATTCGAATCTTTGAGATTCGGATCTTTGGGAGTTTATTCGTTCGGTTTGGAATGAGAAGAAAAAACTTTAATTTCATTTTTCTGTTTTGATTTTCTTTCTTTTGTGTTTTTCCACAATTTCTTCACAAAATGTTAAATTTAATATTAGGTATCATTTATATACGTAGATGTATTGCATAAACTGTAACTGTGAAAGCTTTTTCTTTTATTTCCAGAAATGAATTTGTTTTCTTTTCGAAAATAAAAATTGTTTTCATAAAAATAAACTTGTGTTCCTTAAATATCATCTAATTTAATTTAAAAAAGGAAATTGATTTATTAGCTTTGAATTTGATTGAAATACCTTTGATGAAAATTGAAGACGAAAATTTTCTTTTAACATTTTATATACACTATATGGACAAAAGTATTTGGACACTACATGTTTTTCAGAAAAAGTGCTTTATTATTCTATTTAGTAACGGGTAGGCCCTCCTTTTGCTTGTATTATAGCTGCAACACGTCGAGGCATACTTTCCACAAGTTCTCTATAAGTCTGGGCAGGAATAGCTCGCCATGCCTTTTGCAAGGCTGTGAGAAGAGATTGTTGTGAAGATGGGCGTGCATGGCGTTGTCGTACACGTCGCTCCAGTTCGTCCCACAAGTGCTTGATCGGATTGAGATCGGAACTCTGAGCAGGCCAGTCGAGCAAATTCACCTCATTTTCAGGAAACCAGTCCAGCACACGTTTTGCAGTATGACATGGAGCTCGATCCTGTTGGAAGAAACAACCATCATCGCCGTAGTATTGCCATAGTGTAGGCAAGGCCGAATTAACCAGAACGTCGAGGTACACGTCAGCGTTCATGGTACCAGGTACATAAAGCAATGGGCCGAGTCCTAACCAGGAAAAACAACCCCAAACTAAGATGGATCTTCCTCCGAACTTCACTGTTGGAACAACACAGTCTGAATGAAACCGTTCTCCGGGTTGCTGTCACACCCAAACACGTCCATCAGACTGGAAGAGTGAATACCGAGACTCATCACTCCAAAGAACAGTTTTCCATTCTTCAACGGTCCAGGAACGACGGGCGACACACCAGGCCAAACGACGCCTCTCATTAACAGGTGTTATCAATGGCTTGTATGCAGCTGCTAGACCATGATAACCGATCGGGTCAGCTCTCGGCGGATAGTTTTGACACTAACGGGGCTCCCAGATTCATTTCCAACCTCTACAGCGATCGCAAGACTTCTTGACATGGCGTACCAAGCATCTTCTGTCACGTTCTGTCAGTTTATGCGGTCTTCCGGGAAGGTTTTTTGCTATTGTTGCTCCGTCTTGCTTCCATCGATTGATAACATATGCTACACTCGATTTTGGAATATCCAGTTTGGATGCAATAGCTCGTACAGAAAGATTACTCAAATAACATCCTATGACGAGTCCGCGTTGGAACTCGGTAAGTTCAGGTCCACGCGGCATAGCTCCACTAGAGTGAATGAATAGTTAATAAAAAATGAGCTGCTTTTTATTTTACCCATGTCCTTCCCAGCATACCGTTCGGCAAACTCAGTATTTGCATATTTGCCGATTTTCTGCAGAGTCCAAATACTTTTGTCCATATAGTGTATACACTGAAGAGCCAAAACATTATGACCACCTACTTAATAACGCGTTGCGCCTCCTTTGGCCTGCAAAACAGCTGCAACTCGCCTGGGCATAGATGCCACAAGTTCTTGGTACATGACTGGAGACAGGTTGTACCAAATGTCTAAGCAGCGGTCACGAAAAGTCGAGGTATTCGGACATGGTGATGTTTGAGCTCTGAGCTGCCGCTCCATGACATCCCAAATGTGCTCTATCGGATTAATATCCGAGCGAGTTAGGTGGCCAGGACATTAAGTGGAATTCATCAGTATGCTCCTCGAACCACTCCAGCACAATCCGAGCCTTGTGACATGGGGCGTTGTCCTGCTGCCATTTCCAGTTGGGAAGACAGACGCCATGTAAGGGTGCAACTGATCCGCAATGATGTTCAGATAGTTCGCAGCGTTCATGGTCTGTTCTACCACAACAACGGGTCCCAGAGTCGCCCATGAGAACGTCCCCCAAAGCATAATACCGCCACCATCAGCCTGTGTATGACCTGCTGTACAAGAGGGGAGCAACTGTTCGCCTGGCAGACGGTGTACCCTGACACGACCATCGACGTGATGAATGGGAAATCGGGATTCATCTGACCAGTCAACTCTCTTCCACTCATCCATGGTCCAGTCTCGATGATCACGGGCCCACTGTAGGCGTAGTTGACGATGACGCTTGGTCAACAGAGGCACACGAGTGGGACGTCTGCTGCACAGTCCCATATCCAATAGTGTCCGCTGAACTGTGTGTTCCGAAACACTTGCGCTTGGACCTGCATTGTATTGGGCTGTCAACTGAGTCACTGTCTCGCGCCGATTTTGCTTTACCAAGCGGTACAGTCTCCGACGTCCTTTTTCTTTGATGACGCGTGGACGACCAACACCTTGGCGTCTACTGCTGGTGTCACCGTCATTTATCCACTTTGCATGAATACTAACAACGGCAGATCGTGAACACCCTACCAGTCGTGCAGTTTCGGTGATACTCGTTCCGAGTCTTCGGGCCATTACGATCAGCAGCCTTTTCCATCACTCGTAAAAGTAAGTGCAAGAATGATTACTTACCTTCTCCAGCAGCAGTTAAATACCATTCTCACTTAATCACGTGCCCTCCACGTCATCCAGACGAGTTCATTGAAAAATGTGGGGATGGTCATAATGTTTTGACTCGTCAGTGTATATTCATTTTCCTAGAAAAATTTCGTCACTAAACATTTCTGTTTAAACCGTTCTATTTTTGAAAGCAATCAAATTACATTTTGTGCAATTATATTTTGAGGATATTTATTGATTATTTTGAAAATTATTTTCTTCGTATGAATCATTAAAAGTTTTCTAATTCTATATGAGCTTCATTTAGAATGTTAGATATTAATTAAAAATGGCCATGCAAACTAAGTAAACTACTTCAATCACTGGACTGATTACTATTAAAAATGTGGCATCATAGAAAGTTAGTAAACCAGCATGTTAGCCTTTAATTTGAAATTAGTACGGTTTTTCTTTTTTGGGGGGTTATGGCGCAAGGGCCATATTTGCCCATGCTGCGCCAGACACAAGGTATACAACATCAAGTAATAGACAGACACACACACAAAAGGCCGTTTTATGCTCGTTCCGACGTGCGTCGGTTCTTTGCACATGTCGACGTCAACTGAACTCTTTTGCATATGCACAATGTTTTACCTTCGTCCCATGATTCTCCCAAGTGATTTTGGACCATTGTATCCATATTAATTCCGATTTTGTCGCATTTTACGGATTATGCTTAACTTTTGGACTTGAGTGTATATAGGCGTATCTGAAATAAATTCTCTAAATCCAAAAGACTCGCGGAATCTCTCTCGTAACTAACGGGGAACACATCTCCGAATAATGTGGAAAACATCAGCCATGTTTGAACAACGTAAACACCAAGCAAAATCCGACAGATTCGAAAATTCCATGCACTATCACACAAGAATAAAATGTTTGCCGATCTACGCAATATCTAAAATAAAATTATCTAAATTCAAGACTCGCGAAATCCTACTTAACGAGGAACGCATCTCAGAATAACCCACGAAACCAGCCTTTTGTACCAAGCACCGTAAACACCAAGCAAAATTCGAAGGATTCGAATGTATTCGCCTGGTGAAGAGGAGACGAATTCGAAGAAAAGCTAAAGCTTTGTGGTAGTTGAATACCAAGTTGACACTTCTGAAAATCATCGAACGTATAGGTACCAAGTTTGAAAGTGTTCTGTTACTTTGTTTTTCAACGTTTTGACATGCCGTAAATTGCTTTATTTTCCTATAAGTAATTAATTTCAATAATGTGAGCTTGTTTAATTTTTTTTATTGTCGCGAGAGGTCGCCACGGTATTGAGTTTGTGCCACCAGAGGACAGAGTAAGCATGACTGGAGTCATCAACATTGCTTGGACTGTGATGAGACGGTCTGGGACCGTCCATTGCAAATATTATTACGGAGGGCCAGTGGATCGATTGATATGTGAAAGAGGGTGCTATCTATATCTATTAACTGTACTATAAAGTTGTATATAAAGATTATTAGATTGAGTTTCCGTGTTGCCATCCACCGAGACGCCTACATAGAAGTTTGTCAGTTGGAAATAAGCGACAGCAATATATCTAAGGAAACACTCGTAAGTCTGTCCATCGTATTTAGGGAGCAACTGAAATTATTTGGAAAAAAATTTTGTTTTGTAAAATGTAAATACGAATATTCAAAGTAACTTATAAAAAAATAGCGGTGTTTGACGGTAATAATGTTTTGCATGGTTAAACAGTGCTCATCAGTGTTTAATTTCATACAAATTTTCCTGCGACTAGCGATCCTTGACAAAATTTCAGTTTCTAATAGACATGCATCATTTCAAGAACAAAGAGCTTTTTGAAATCTGGTTGTGAGAAAGTGACACAGCGATAAATTCTCAATACGTTTTGGGATTAGCAATCGGAGGGTTGCTAGTTCGAAACATGGTCCAACCAAAGACCATTGCGTACACTGAAGCTGGTGCACGTTAATCTGCCGTGGCCTCAAATATCCTCACATTGACGTGGTGTGGAAATTTGGAGAGTGGGGTTTCAGCTCAGGTATTGACCTCGTCATCTGACCGTGGTTCAAAATTACGTGGTGGTGTCCTCGGTATTTTCCCTTGGGGATTGATCCCGGAGATCGTCGCCAATAGCCCTTTGTGTTGCTCCAGTGCGACGTCTATTAATTACCATTACCACCTCAATAAGTTTTGATTAAGTAAGAAACATGATTGGGTGAAAATATTAATTCATTAACTGAGCAGGAAACAAAGGAAAAACTTCATCATTTATGTCGCACTTTCAATGAAAGATGGTGTCGAGCTTTTCGGGGTGCAAGAAGTACTTCGAAACTAAAAATTCTGACTAAAATAAAATTTAGTAGTGGAAACAGACCACCTGAACCATCAACATCATCTGGTCCGTCATATAAAACATATATTGAATGTAGGTATTTTAGGTAGGTTGGTATTTTAATTAACGCGTCACACTGGAGCAATGCAACACATATATTGAAGGAGAAGCGAGATAGTGATTTGAGAGAAATTCGAAAAACTTGATACGTTGAAAATCTCTTCCAAATAATAAATTATTAGTTATACAATACAATCTCTTTATGACTTTAATTGATAGTAAAGTACTGAAAATGTTATGACTGGAACGAAATAAAGTCAAGCTTGTTCTGTTTCCTGTACCACGCATCAAAATTTTCAACAAGTTAAGGATTTGAAAACGACAAAATCTTTTGATCCCAGACCAAATACACTGCTGGCCACCCAAATTGCAACACCAAGAAAGACAAGAGATATCACAACAAAATTTATTTTGTAGATAACATGTTGACCAAGTATCAAATGATTAAATTTATAGACTTCTGTGAAGTGTGGTTCCTGCCAAAATCAGTAGCCAGAGTAGCCGCCATTGTTGGAGATCACCGCTGCCACACGCCTCGGCATTGATTCAAAGAGACTTTGGATGTGTTCTTGGGGTACAGCAGACCAAGCAGCTTCCACACGTTGCCAAAGTTGATCTGGTGTGGCAGCTGGGGATGTATTCTGGGTCAATCGTTGAGCAACCATGGACCACATGTTTTCTATCGGCGAAACATCCGGAGAGCGAGCTGGCCAGGGAAGCAATTCAATCTGGCGATTGACGAAGAACCCTTGGACAATGCGTGCCACGTGTGGTCGCGCATTATCCTGTTGAAATATGGCTGTGGGCAAGCCCTGAAGGTAAGGAAGGACAACTGGCTCCAACACCTCGGAGATGTAGCGCTGGCTGTTTAAAGTACCGGCAATGCGTACTAGAGGAGTGCGAGAGTGATATCCAATACCGCCCCATACCATAATACCCGGTGCAGGACCAGTGTGGCGGTGCATAACGCAGCTGTTCAGCATCCTCTCTCCACGGTGTCTCCAGACTCGAATCCGACCATCGTGGTGTTGCAGACAGAAGCGTGACTCGTCAGTAAAGACAATTTCATTCCATTCTGCCGTCCACCATCCTTCTTTCATCGCACCATTGGCGGCGGAAACGTCTGTGGTTCTGCGTCAAGGGTAGACGAAGCAATGGACGTCTTGCGGACAGACCACTCTGCTGTAAACGGCGTCGAATGGTACGCGCAGACACTGGATGATGCGGTACAGACTGAATGTGCTGTGCTATGGTTCGTGATGTGGCTGAGCGATCCGTCACTGCCATACGCACAATATGCCTGTCATCACGTGAAGTGGTGCACTGAGGTGGATGCGATCGAACACGTCGGTCCGTCGTACCCTCCTGCATCCAACGATCACATATCCGCATTACAGTTGTTTGGTTTCGTCCAACACGACTACCGATTTCCCTGAAAGATAATCCACAATCTCGGTAGGCCACTATCCTTCCTCTGTCGAACTCGGATACTTGATCAAAAGGTGATCGCTGTTTTCTATGAGGCATAATTGATAGTTTTTTTTGAAAAAACCACAAGAAAAACACAATTGCCGTACTTGAAATCGTCGAAATCTCCAAGCCTTAAATAGCGCTTTGAAGTGGCGCCACAGGCGCGCGTGATGTGCGTCTCCGCTGAAATTCTAATCATTTGCATATCTCACCTCCGCTAATGCATGTTGTAAATTTCATATTATTTGCATGCTTCCTTCAGGGTGTTGCATTTACGGTGGCCAGCAGTGTACTTTGCAGTATGGTATAAGTCTACATGCTTGGATTCATTTCTTTGAAAGTAAACTTCATATATCTTATCAATGTGGCACATGTATATGACAAGTTAGGGGTAGGGACCCAAAATAAAGACGTATTCAACACCAGGAGGAAATTGGTACATGAACATTTTTTAACGCATATGCATATACACGTGGACAAACCGAAACCCAATATATTTGGTAGTACAAACGTCGAGCATTTAAAGACAGAAAATGTTATCCATAATTACAGATATATTGATGAAAACTCTCCTGTCAATATCAAATAGATGTACAAAAGTTTGAAGACTTGTCAATTGCTAAGTTATACATGGTAAAGTAATCCTGGTACCCAATTCTAGTAACCATATATGAAGTTCTTGTTCATGGTCGACAGATAATGAAAAATACTTCATTACCAGTAGGGACTATTTCGGTGAAGGATCTAAAGCAAAAAACATTTGCAAGCACTATAGACAATTCCACTCCGGAATGGAAGAATCTGGATGATGGTTTAAAGTCGCATCAGATCCTTTGATTTGAAGCATAAATTTACAAAAACGAATAAATCACCATTATAAACTGAAACATCCTTTTGAATTTATATTCTTCTAGAGCCGAAATCAGAAGCTGTGTAATCAGAGGTGAAGGAAGACGACATTTCCTTAGAGGAGATAATACTTATTAGAAATACTACTAAAATTAGAAAAAATAAAACATAACTTTGTTATAAATAAATAAACCTTTTTTAAAATTTGAAAATTGGATGAATTATTAAAAATTCCAAATAAAATAAATCTGAATTTAAAAAACCTAATTATTTTTCTAGCAATGTCCATTATTAGTTTTTGGAAAAAATATTTTACTAAAACTGGACAAAAATTTATAAATCAAATAATGATCATTAAAGATTTCAATTTCGTTTCAAAAAATATGTAGGCCAATTTTTTTCAATATCGTAGTTTTTCAATTTTGGGCCAAAACAAGTGGTTTCAGAAACCATGGTGTATAGCCCCCAAGTTAAATTGAACTTGTTGGCATAAACTAAACACAACGTGGGTTAGAGTAATACTGGAAAGAATCATTCGTAAATTTTATTAAAAAATGGGTATGTTTCCTCCTCCCCATATCTTTAGCTCTCTAAGATTAAGATAATTATATAGAACATGCTATTTCTTTTCTCACAAGAAAGATGGATAAGTCTATCGATTCCTCAAGCTGTTTGACAGCCTATAATTCCCTTACCAATGAATTGAAAATACTATTTTACGACTGGTATTGAAATGGTTCAAGCTTGTGATTAAAAATTCTAGATACGAGAGGCCTGTCTAATTAAATAATGCAGATAGCGATTGTGTTTCTGCAGCGGAACGTGCCTTCTGTACGTATTCCGAACGTGACGTCACTTGGCTTTTTCAATACGATTTCAGCACCTCGCCAATAAAGATTCCAAAAAATAAATTTCGAATGGGCATATAATAGTTGATTGGTCAATACCAATTTCGATTAAACGCAAAAAGTTGCCACAACGGCGATAGACCACATTTCAGGTGTGTATCATGCGAGAGCAATTTGATATGTAGGTAGGTAGTTGGATTAACGTCGCACTGGAGCAACACAACGGGCTATTTCCGACGGATCAATTCCCGAGGGAAAGATCGACGAAAACACCTCCTAATTTTGAACCACGGTCAGATGACGAGGTCACATCTGAGCTGGCATCACACTCTCCAAACTTCCACACCACGCCAACGTGAGGACATTTGAGGCCACGACAGATCATGTTTCGAACTCCCAACCCTCCGGTTTGTAATCCGTTTCTCTTCGAACCGCAGGGGCCATCAGTGGGAAGATTATGTACACTGCTCTAACAACCTGAAAGTTGTAGGCGGCTCAGGTTCGATTCCTCTCTGGGTGTATTTCTCTCTTTTGTGTTAGTAAAACTTCCCTTGTGTGTGTGTTACTTGATGTCTGTCTTGTGTTTGTATTTGACGCAGCATGGCCAAATATGGCCCGTGTACCATAAAAACCCAACTAACCTCCAACCTCTTCCAACAGGGCCATGGATTCCGTAGCCCAGTAGGAGGAGTAACGGTAATTGTAATTAATTAACGTCGCACTGGTGGCGACGCTCCTGGATCCATCCTGAAGGGAAAGATTCGAGGACAGCAACTGGTAATTTTGAACCCCGGTCAGATGACGAGGACAAGAACTGAGCTGGCACCCCACTCTCCAAGCTTCCACACCACGCCAATCTGAAGACATCTGAGGCCACGACAGATTTAACTTAATCCAGCCCCCGCGTACACGATGGTTTTTGGTTGGACCGAGTTTGGAACTCTCAAAACTCTCCAGTTGTTAATCCACTACTCTTCCAACTGGGCTACCTCGGCCCCGTCGTGGGTACAGGAAACACGTTCCACTGCCTACATTTAACTCGACAGAAAAAGCCTCTCGAAAACCCAAACAAATTAATCCCATCTCAATTGGGGTTCTGTGCATCCTATACCGGCAATAGAAAAGCACCCAGAATTTGCATATCATTACTTCCCTACAGGTGGCGAGCGTGATCATCAGTGTCATGAACAGCGAGAGGCCGTGGCTCATTCAGTAGCGCGGGCGAAGGTCAAGCACACCCACGACCTTCATTCCGGAATTATGGAGCCATTAATTCGAATGTTCGTCCTCTAAAAAAGAAAGCGCTCTCGCGTCGAGGGTAGTTTTGTTTTTCCTCGTATTCCGTCCGCACCAGGAAATTTCATTGTGGCAAACCTGTTTGGAATTGGCCGGGATCGGTGTCATTTAACTGACAGAAGAGTGGTCAAAGAGAGATTCGCTCGCTGAGCGCGCTGCCAACAATAGACGACTTCTCTTCTTTGTTCGGGATTTTTATCGTCTGTTGAGGTAAATATTCTATTTTTCGTTCCGCTGATGGAAGATTGTTTCAGAATTATTAGTTTTATTATTAGAATGCCCAGGATTATTAGTTTTGTTATTAGAATGCCCAGGATTGTTATTTTATTTTATTATAGTTTGAATGAATAGTTATCTATCTACTTTCTTGCGAAATTTGGAGTTACTAAAAAAGAATTGTAAGAGGTAGGTAGTTAATTAACGTCGCGGTTATTTAATTATCTAGTTAATTAATTTCGACGGAACAAATTCTAGTAGTGGAATAAGTTTGATAATGCATTTCTCAAATGAACATATCTGTTAATTTTTTCGAAATTAAAAGATGTCTTAGTGAAAACACCGGCGGTTAGAATTTTCGAATTCTGGAGTTTTAGCAGTCCTACATGACACCATCATAAAAAAAATCACTCCTGTCAAGGGTTTTTACTCATGAGCAGTGTTAAAGTGACCTAAAATAATGGTTTTTAGTCGTGGAAACTCGTAAACATTTCGAAAGTTCAATTAGTGTCAAACATTAACCCTCCAAGTGGTTTCGACGTGATATCTCTTCCATCAAGATCTGATCTACCTACCTAATGACGAGATATATCGTCACCAAGATATTGCTCATTCTTTTATGTTGATGAGAACAAGATCTGGTCGGTTTTCTTCTAATAACGAGATCAAGATCTGCTAAAGGTTTTGTTAATCATTAGGTACCTCTTCAAGGACAACCACCAGGAGGGTTAAAATTAAAATGGCTTAAACCTGAGTCAAATCTACCTGTCGTTTCTCACATTTCATAAATTTTATTTGAATCTATTTACAATGAATGAGAGAGAGAGTGAATTTTCCTTGGAGCTCCTGGGCCGAAGGCTCTCTGTCTCCAGATAACAAAGTCCTTGTGTTCCGAGTACGTTTAGGTTATAAGGAACTGTCAACGGTGCAACAGTCTTGGGTGTCGGGTTATCAAGGGGATTGCAGTTGCAGTTAGTGCTGTAAGAGAAGGCGTTACAATGAGCTGTAGGCAAGCCCATCACTACAGTGAGATCTCATTTACAACGAATATAAACATTGATATTCGCATTTCAGACCTCCAATGAAATAAAATTAATCAAATATCTAAAGTAATATTTCTATAATTCTTACTTCCAATAAAGTGCATGGCAAAAGGTACATACCTAAGTCATGTTTAAACAAGTAATTTCTGAATGTCCACTTCAACTGCATTCTATTCACCAAGGTGTGTGATGTGGTATTTCCCAACATCTAAACCTATTTTCACGCGTTCCCTCATATTTTCTTTTCTACACTGAATCATCGAGGTTTCTCTTTCATTTCTGTCATTAGACTGCTGGAGTATTTCTTTAGAGCTGTGAGTTCTTCTGTAGAGTTTAGTAATATTATGTGCATGTCTGTTTTATGTAGTTTAAATAGTTTTATGTAGTTTTGTTGTACATAAAACTATTAAATTGAGCGGCAAAATCTCGTAGTGGCTGATTTTAGATTGTTTATACCCATTTGTTGCCATTTGTCAATATGCAAATACTGTCAATTTCTGAACCACGTACGGTCAGAATTAGCGTTGCACTGGAGCAACACAACGTGTTATTGGCGACGGTCCGGGATCAATCAATCCGTAATGGACAACGTCTCAATTTTGAACCACGGTCGGATGACGAGGTCAGCACCAGAGCTGCTAGCTCAGGTGTTGAGCTCGTGAACCAAAGTGAGGACATTTGAAGCCACGACAGATTTAAAGTGCACCAACCTCCGTGCACACGACGGTATTTGGCTGGACCTAGTCTCGAACTCTCAAACTTCCGATGTCAATACTTGGCTTCCGCTGCCTCTGTACGCTAGTAAAATAGGTATATAGATTTTGTAAAATAACAAAACTGTGGAATATTTTTGTATGTACGGTAGATCATTTACGACTTCCTTTTGGGGTCTTATCGATGAAGAACCTCAACCCCTCCAAACTTAACAATGTCTGTATATGATCCTACGAAACGTCACTTTGTGACAGAAGGTTGGTTGGGTTTGGTTTTATGGCACAAGGATCATATTTGGCCATGCTGTGCCAAACACAAGGCAGACGATGTCAAGTAATGGACATACACAAACAAAGAAAGTTTTACTAACAGAGAAGAGAGAGACTCCCAGGGAGAAATTGAACCTGACAAGAATAGAACTTGAGCCGCCTAGAACTCTCAGGTTGCTAGTGTAGTGGAGAGACCCATTGAACCACAACTGCCCCACGTGACAAAAGGGCCCACTGGAAAAGCGAACATAACTGGTGGAAAAAGGTGACCTTTCAACTCCAATTCCAGAGAAACAGATTGAGATATGCTCTTTTGTTCACACGAAACTAGGTCCAACGAAAGATCATCGTGCACAAGGGGATGATGCACCTTAAATGACCTCACGTTGGCGTGTTGTGGAAGTTTGGAGAGTGGAGTGCCAGCTCAGCTGTTGACCTCGAAACTTTCCCTTGGAGACTGATCCCGGACCGTCGCCAATAGCCCGCTGTCTTACTCCAGTGCGAAGTTAATTAAATACAATTACCATTCCCCTTTTGTTCTCAGACTTGAAATTCATCGGGAGGACAAGTGGAAATCAGATATATCGATACACGATATAGCATTTTACTGTATATATCACACGGGAGGTGCAATATAACGAGGGGTTACTTACTGCAAATATCAGAAGGAGCTTTCCTATTTGACCTAACCAATGTCTCATTTGGTGATAAAATAGCACTATTTTGTTAGAATAGCCAAAATAGGAATTAGGAATAAATTATGTCGGAACCCCTTCTTGAGAAATGACACAAATCAAAATCTATAGATTGTATTCTTTCAATGATTCTACTAAGCTATGGAAATCAAATCAGGAAACATGTACGCATTGCATACAAAGATATATGAATTCTTCAAACTTCAAATTCACGAGTACAATAGGCTTAATATATTTTTTTAAGTTCGAAAATTTGTTGTTAATCTCTTTTGTAGTCTTCGTTTTATGTGATAAATTAACAAGCCAAGGTGATAATTGAAAGGTAAACCAAGGATAGAATTCGTAATTGTGATCCATTTTTAACCCTGTAAGGGCGTTCACACTGAATAATTCCACTTTACAACCTCCAGTCTATATGGCTCCAAACCAGTTTTGACCATCAGATTCATTTACACTTGTGCGTCTGTCTGAATCCGCTCTCCTTTTTGGGATCCATCGAACCAATGAGCAATGAGAATGAAAATGACTGAGATTTAATTCCTTCCGTTCTTTAGAAGGGGCCGCTGAGGCCCGGTTGCTAGAGTAACGGATCAGCATCCAGAGGGTTACGAGTTCGAAACTCCGTCCAACCAAAGACCATCGTGTACGTGGGGAAGGCTGGTGCACGTTAAATCTATCGTGGCCTCAAATGTCCTCCCTTTGATGTGGTGTGGAAATTGGGAGATGGGGTGCCAGCTCAGGTGTGGCCTCGTCATCTGACCGTCGTTGAAAATGACGAGGTCATCGGATCTTTCCCTTTGAGATTGATCCCGGACCGTCGCCAATGCCTCGTTGTGTTGCTCCAGTGCCACGTTAATTGAATTACCTACCTACCTACCATTTTGTCCAATAGAACCTTTCCTAATTCATTCTCAGAACTCACTGATGTGGTTATTTTGTCATAACGTGTTTTATTGTATAAAAGGGATTCAGCACAACTCTGAAATATCTTGACGCTCAGAGTAAGTGTGCCACATATGGTGAGGGGGGCGGTACCAGGGCACAAGGCAACCACAGACGAAAAAGGGCTCGGGAAATGTGAAAATATTTTTTGTACTGCAATGTGCAGTCAGTATTCTTAATTTCGCAAACTGTATTCATTACATTTATAATAAGAGAAAAATGTTACATTTCTGCAAGTTCAGCTCTGAGTACTTAGAATACATATAAGGCGGAGCATTCATCAGTATGAGAAAACAGTCAAGAAAATCGCTGTATCTTTTACTATTCTTACCCGGAATTGCTCGTATTGAATTGGTTAAAAGTCGATTGAAGGTGATCAAAATAATCACTGAACCCCTCATTCTATTCCGATGGTAAAGACGTATTCACTTCAAAAAATGGCAGATGTACCCAAAACTTCCAGTGTGTCATTGATTGAGCCAATGTGACAAACTTGATTGCATTTCTTCAATCATCCTCTATGAAAAAAGGGATAAGGCCTGTTTTTCTACGGAAACAGATTTAGTGAAGGGAGCAGCTCTCGTGGTAAACAGACAATAATGAAATGCATAAATTAAAAAGTGTTCCTAAAACATACAGGGCCGAGGTACCCCGGTTGGAGGAGCAACGGATTAGCAACCTGAGGGTTGAGAGTTCAAATCCAACCAAAACCGTCGTATACAAAGGGGGCTGGTGCACGTTGAATCCTGCCGTGACCTCAAATGTCTTCATGTTGGCGTGGTGTGGAAGTTTGGAGAGTTGGGTGCCAGCTCAGGTGTGACCTCGTTATATGATCTTGGTTCAAAATTACGTGGTGTTGTCCTTGGATCTTTGTGTTTGATCCCGGACAGTCTCCAATAGTCCGCTGTGTTGCTCTAGTGCGACGTTAATTAATTATCTACCTACAGCAATAGTCCGCAATCAGAAGGCGCTTAAGAAATATTGCAACCACATAGTGTCACCAATATATGGATATGCCTGGATTTTAATTCTCATATCCATATAAAGATGTTGACTGGTTCAATGATTACGAGGCAGGTAAGAAAAAGTAACTTTAATAAAAATGCATCCAAAATTAAATAAACATAAGCTGACTAGTCTACCAGCGACTAGTCTATAGCGTCTTCTCTCAAGGTAGGTAGGTATTTTAATTAAAGTCGCACTGGAGCAACACAACGGGCATTTGGCAACGGTCCGGGGTCAAGTTCGAAATATCCGAGGACAGCACCACGAAATTTTGAACCACGGCCAGATGACGAGGCAAGACCTGAGCTGGCACCCCATTCTCCAAATTTCCATACCACGCCAACGTGAGTTCTTTTGGAGGCAACGACAGATTTAACATGCACCAGCTCCTTCGTACATGACGGTCTTTGGTTGGATTCCAACTCGGAACTCACCGGTTGCTAATCCGTTACTCTTCCAACCGGGCTTTTTTCAAAGTAAAAATTCTTAACAATTTATTCTAAATGTCTCAATCTGATCGCCGCAAGCAAACGATATTTTTATTCGCAACTCTCACTCGCAGGCGACTAAAAGCGAACGATAATTTAATATAACCCATTGCCAGAGCAACGCGACTTATCTTCATGCGTGGACTGATGCCACCACCGTTTCTTAAGGTAACACAATCACAGGGGGGGGGGGTATTTCAATTAACGTCACACTGGAGCAACACAACGGGCTATTGGTGACGGTCCGGGATCAATCCCAAAGGGAAAGATCCGAGGACAGCACCACGTAATTTTGAACCACGGTCAGATGACGAGGCAGCACCTGAGCTGGCACCCCACTCTCCAAACTTCCACACCACGCCAACGTGAGGACATTCGAGGCCACGACAGATTTAACGTGCACCAGCCCCCTTTGTGCACGGTGGTGTTTGGCTGGATTCGAACTCGCAACCCTTCGGTTGCTAGTTCGTTACTTTTCCAACCGGGCCACCGCGGCCCTACAATCAAAGGATACTCGAAGAATGGCCCGCTTTTTTATTGTTAGAAAGTATTATGGAAACTTGCAATTTAAACCGATATTTCCTTTCCTTCCTGGTGCATTATCCCTAATTTTTTCCTGTCTCTTAGTCATAAATAAAAGGAAAATGCAGTTTAAATTACCCCTTGATGGCACAACTTCGTGTCCTTATTGTTAGATGCTAACTATTGTTTTTGTTCGAATTAGTGAGTAACAGATGCTCTTGCAATTATTGACAAACTTCCTTGTCCCCCAAGAGGCCAAGGCACTTCAAAGTGTTAGATATTTTATCTCTTATTGTTATTCTTATAAGGGCCGCGCAGCCCCTTATAAGAATAACCCCTTATAAGTGGATGTTTGGAGAGTAGGGTGCCAGCTCAGGCGTGACCTCGTCATCTGACCGTGGTTCGAAATTACGTGGTATTGTCCTCGGATACCACGTAAAACTACACCTAGAGGATTGATACTGGACTCAGGTATAGTTCTCGTCATCTGACCGTGTTTCAAAATTATGAGACTTTGTCCGCGGGTTGCCCTTCGGAATTAATCCCGGACCGTCACCAATATCCCGTTGTGTTGCTCTAGTGTGATGTCAATTAGCTTCCTGCCGAAAAAAAGACCGGGGAGGTTCGATTTCCCCCCGCAGCTGTACATCCTAGACAGCAATGGAAACCTTTCGTACTATGATGTTTGTAGGGTGCCAGTGGGTTTGCCTATTGTGCTAACAGGGTACGACTTATAGACGGCGCAGGTTCGATTCCTCCTTGGGTGTATTTCTCCCTTCTGGGTCAGTAACACTTTCATTGTATGTGTGTTCGTTTACCATAGAGGAAGTATAAAAGTAGAGTGAGCAGTCGTATAATTTTTATGCACCCAGGATCATATGACCGAAACTAGTGGTAACGTGACCCTTAGACTACTTCGAGTGCTGGGTGGAACCTAACGTTCATCATCTGATTGGTCTACCGGACGGTAGAAGACGCCCATCCACTGATTCATCATTTGATTGGTCCATTGATTGATCATCTGATAGTAGTGGACTTTGGCGATTTCACCACTTTTGTCGCCGCTCGAGAAATGAGCATTCACACACCTACCTACATCACCAAACGAGGCGATAAGATGCATCTTCAAACATGTCTACTGTAAGAAGATTATTTTTCCGGATAAATATAAAAAGTAAAAAAAAAGTGTTCATTTAGGAAAAAGTGTTCATTTAGGAAAAAGGTGTATGGATCCTATCTCGGTATCTAAAGTTATCAGTACTCATATCAAATTATCATCTTGTTAACATCATTCACTTGTGAAAAAGAGTTTTATTTTTGTCACTGATAATAAAAGCCTTGATCTCTCTTTCACTGTATTTATTTTTTTATCTGTGCATCTATACATGTAAAGCAGAGTTGGCATCTGTATATCTGTCTGTCTGTATGTTATCTATACAAATCTACACCGGTTGACCAATCCACGCCAAATTTGGTTCACTCCTACTTTGGAACCCTGCGAGTAACTCAAGCTACATGTTAACCCCCGCTCTCTTTAACCTAGGTGTACAGAGGGGTCTAAATCAATTCGAAATTGCCATAGGAAAACATTGAGCATAAAACGATTGCGGTACGCAAATCACTTTGTTTTACTAGTATTGATCGGAAATCAAATTTTCTAATAAAATTGTTTTACCAGTATTGCTCAAAAAACAATTTTTTTCCGAAACGTTATATTTAAACAATTTAAAATTATAATTATATTTGTACTGATTTTTTTATTTCTTTCCACAATATAAATAATTTAGGAATATATGAATGATGAAAAATGGATATTTAAAATACTTAATTTTACACAACTTGCATTTTGTAATGGAACAAGAAAAGCCAAAACAAAAACTCATTGATGATAAAAGCGTAATTTTGCAATTTGGTATCTGGCAACACCAGAATTAATGTTTTATTTTATAAATTAAATTTAGAATTCCGTGTTTGCATATTTGAGTTAAAACAGAAATGCTGCGGTCATATTTGAGCATTAAGTTTTGTAAATGTGTTCTTTTTGTAAATAATTCATTATTGTTGATCAATACTTTTCAAGCGTCTTTTTCCGAATTTCTCTATTTCAGAATATTCTCATGACGTCGAAATTCGACATGCATGCTCAGATCTTTCGTTTTTCAGAATTCTACATTTTTCGATGACCAGAATTTTGTTTCTGTTTGTATTTATGTGTTCCATTACTTTCCATATTACAGATATATTATTTAGGAGTTAAATTGGTAATGAATTATTTTTATTTTCTGCAAATACCACTAGATAGACATGGATAATTTCTTGGTTGTATATGTTGTAGTGATTCTCTGGGTAGCGTGGTAGATTCAAATCTACAGAGAACAGTCTGGCTTAAATAACAAACGATAATTTTATTTAAAACAATTTCTTGACTATATTAGAATCTATTTACACGACACTTTCACGAATTTCTATGCCTCTGCTAACTGGATGCGACAGGGTGTCGAAATCTCAGGACGTACGAAAGTCTCTGAGTTGGAGAAAGGTATCTCAACACTCTCTAGATGAAACTCTACTCGTCGGGTGACGATTTCACAAGATCAGCACTGGATCCTCACTGGACGACGGGACAAGGCAGGTTCACTGCCGGACGAGAAATCGGTACCGAACTCTCCGCAGGTCGTCGGTTCGGCACAATCAGGGATCGGCTCCACTGGGGTCGTCGGGTCAGTACAAGACAGCACGGCTCCGCTGGGGTCGTCGGATCGGCACAAGACAGGCACGGCTCCGCTGGGGTCCTCGGATCGGCACAAGACAGGCACGGCTCCGCTGGGGTCGCTGGTTCAAGTCTCGAACGAGAAATAAGCAGGAACTCGAGATAGGCAGCCTACGCCAGGCTACAAGAACGCGTCCTCTCAGGGTGAGAGAACCGTCTTCCAAATTATTAAGAGCTCCTTAATGGGGTTGACCGCTCAAAGGGTCACTGAGCTAAGACGCTAGCTCGGGAAACAAACAAGACTCGAGATGGCAGCCTACGCCGGCTACAAGAACGCGTCCTCTCAGGTTGAGAGAACCGTCTTCAAAAAATATATTTTCTCCCTAAGGAGTGACCGCTCAAAGGGTCGCTGAGTTAAGCTGATCGATCGAGATCACAAGCAAGAACTGACGATTCGACTCCCTGCTTTTAATTTTGAAACCTCCCAGCCTTTGTTCGCTGGTGGTTCTCGATTCGTTCGTTCTTGATTGGTTCTTACTTTTAATTGGTTCGTTTTTACTTTGCTCATTTTTGAGGTTGCTGATTCGGTAGAGACTCTCTGACGTAAAATGGGATCAGCTACTTAGCGCAGGTGGCTTGATAACCTAGCAGGTGGACTTAATCACCTGGCATGTGCACTCCTAAACACCTGGGCTCTTTTCGGAACGAATCCCCTTTTGTCCTCTTCGATCCAAGTCCCGACCGTCTGGCGCCAGAGAGATGGAAATGTATTGTCCGGCTCTTTTACGACCTGTCGGCGAGTTTGCCTTTGGGAGGGATAATTGAGGGGTCCATCAATGAATCCTCACAATGTATATTTCGACGAACTTTCCTTAAGTCTGGTTAAATACGTTGTAGTTTGTAGAATTCTTTTTCATAAAAATAAATGGAAACCTTTTTAAGTAAGGTGTATAACTTCTTATTTTAAAATGACTGGTAAAGTTAAAATAAAGTTATTCTAAAATAAGATATGTTACGTTAAATCAAAACGGGTAGCCATACGTTGTAGTTCAAAGATATTTCTAAATTTCGACATATTTTCATTACAAGACGATTAAAATCAATTTAATTTACATTTGTTTTTTATGTTTCATGGGTATTGTTCATACTTTTTACTCCATAATCAAGTAACTACATCTATCATTCTAAATAGGTACGTGGTTTCCATATAGAAAGTCTCAATTGAAAAAAGTACCTTAAGGATTCGATTGAAAACTAAATTTTTCCGTTGGAGGAAAGAGGGGCTGCGGTGGCCCGGTTGGAAGAGTAACGGACTAGCAACCGAAGGGTTGCGGGTTCGAATCCAGCCAAACACCGTCGTGTACAAAGGGGGCTGGTGCACGTTAAATCTGTCGTGGCCTCAAATGTCCTCACGTTGGCGTAGTGTGGAAGTTTGGAGAGTGGGGTGCCAGCTCAGGTGTTGCCTCGTCATCTGACCGTGGTTCAAAATTACGTGGTGTTGTCCTCGGATCTTTCCCTTTGGGATTGATCCCGGACCGTCACCAATAGCCCATTGTGTTGCTCCAGTGTGACGTTAATTGAAATACCCCCCCGTTGGAGGAAAGCGAATTTTAAATAAGATTTTTTGCTGATCTTGGAATAATATAGTAAGGAAGTATGGGAAACTAGGACTGTTGGAAAATTGGAAATTTCTTGTCTTAAGTGGCAGAAGGTCGAGGTTGCTTACTTCAAGTTGAAACTGTTCGTATACAACTTAGGTACCTGTGGAACATTCGTTGGAAGCAGTGATTCTGTAAAAAGTGTAATATATATATATATATATATATATATATATAGAGAGAGAGAGAGAGAGAGTTTGCTTTGTCTGCACTGATGACATTTGTTTTACACAAGCTCCGTTATTCCATGTGCGGCTGAATAGAATTTTCAAGAAAAAAATGTATGCTTCAAAATAAATTAACCATGAATGCCGTAACAGTTTAATTTGCCATCCTCTCACAATGATAATGTAATTCGTAAACATCGAATCCATGGTGCAAGGGTACCACAAATAATAAATATTGTTTGGAAAGCTGAGTGCAAAACTATACGGCTGAAAGTTCCTCATTTTTGCTGAAAATGAACTTAATTGGCATTCGTAATCACTCCAAAACTCAAAATCGACTTCTGAAGTCATCTCAGAAAAAGCTTTTTTAGTTTGTCTTACAGCGAGTGTGATGAAGATGAAATGGATTATATGGATGGATATTATATATATATATATATATATATATATATATATATTTGCGTCCAAAGTAAATTGTGGAAGCTATGAAAAAGTTAGAACGATGTTAAAAAATATGTTTTGTACACTTAAATGATGTTTGCATATTTCTATGAAATGGAATCAACATTTAACCAATTCAACCCGAGCATCGCCGGGTAATTCTGCTAGTAATATATAAATGTATCTTCTAAACTTATTACCCCGAAACTTATCTTCATATTTACCAATACCTAATTGTTTGCTAATCAATTTACTTTCTTAAAATTTGGTTTGTATAATTCAAACGATCATTTTCCAGTTCGTTGCGAAATTCCCGAATAGGAAATGTAGAATCCCAAGTGCGAAAATAGTTCAACGCAATAGCAGGGTTGGTTGGTAAATGAATTAACGTCGCACTGGAGCAACACAACGGGCTATTGCCTGTTGTATCTGGTCAATATTCATCCATAATCAATCCCTAAGGGAAGGATCCTCTTACAGTATCTCGTAATTTTGAGCCACGGTCAAAAGACGAGGTCACTCCTGAGCCGACATCTCACTTTCCAAATTTCCACACCACGCCAACGTGAGGACATTTGGGGCCACGACAGACGTTAACTGTCAATTGAGGTAAACATGTGAACTGAACGACGCGCGACACGGGAATCTGAGCTTAGTGGTGGTTGTGACGTCACCGAAGCAAGCTCGTATCAAATTCTGTCTCGTAACTCAAGTAAAAAAAATCGACCGTGACGGCTCGTATCTCAAAAAACTCGTATGTTTGGGCACTCATATCTCAGGATACCTCTGTATACGTATATTATAGAACACACCCTCGAGCCGACAGTGTGACAGAACTCGAGTTGTTATCCTCCCAAGTACTGATCATGACCGAAGGTGGTGACCCAAGTACTGATCATGACCGAAGGTGGTGACCCAAGTACTGATCATGACCGAAGTTTGGTGGTCGAATAGGCGGGCTTTGATCCTCTGCACCATCGACGCTCTTGCATAAGGCAAGTTAAAATTAAAATATTAGGTATGGATCAAGTGTCTACATATATATGAGAGAAGTTAAGTGGAATGGGGGAGAAAATGCAATTTTAACAAAAGTTATCTGTGACAATTAATGGTCCAGTCGAGTCCTATCCCAAGTTACAGGTTCCTCCGTGTGAATATTTCTCTCTTCTGTCAGTAAAACTTTCATTGTGTGTGTCTATTACTCGATATTGTATGTCATGTGTGGCACAACATGGCCAAATATGGCCCTTGCGCCATAAAACCCCCAAACCAACCCAAGTTACAGGTGACAGAACGCGGTCTTATATTCGAAAATGGTTAAGTTGCAGGGGATAAAATAAAGGAATCGAAGTCTTAGAGAGTCTTCAGGATCCAAACGAAACACCCCACTTTGGATTTTAGGCCGATGTGGGAAAGTTTGAAACTGTTGAGATGCGGAATAGTTCTAGGTCTTTTCTGCGAACTCTTAACAGTTGGGTCGTAAGGCGTCGAGACCGGAACGACTCCTGTATTTTATCCCAGGGCGGAGAAGTTTTCCACGAAGATTCAAGCCCAACTTTGCACCGAGCTTTATCTCGAGTGAGCCGTGAGTAGCAACGACCCAGCTCGCAGTCACGATCTAATCAGACGCTACTTGGGATTCATCACGTCGGAAACCGACTTTCAAAAGAGAAATGTCACAACCACTGCTTAATTCGATAATTCCGTGCGATAAGATAGCGTGTCAGAGAGCGAACTTTGACAGGAACAGGAGCAGACTTATCGGACCCCCACACCCTACCGACTGAAGGTCAGATGCGGTGACAATCACACCTTGCTTCGGCAGCTGGCGAAACCGTAAAGGATACATTCTGGGAAACTGGTTCGAAGCTCCCCGCCGTACCCGACTTTTGAGGTATGAAAACCAAACAATTTTGCTATCTATTTTTAATCTACCGGAGTTTTTCTAGTTTTTAACAAGGATGACTGGACTGACAAAACCTTCTAGTAGCGGCTGTCCGGATTTGAAAGTTTTTTGTTGTAGTCCGAGTTGCAATTTTCTGCCGTCGTGTGCCCACTGCGCTAGCAACCTGAGAGTTGTAGGCAGTGTAGGTTCGATTCCTCCCTGGGTCTATTTCTTTCTTCGTAAAAATTTCCTTGCGTGTGTATCCCGAACCGTCGCCAATAGCCCGTTGTGTTGCTTCGACGTTAATTAACTGCCTACCTTGTGTGTATGTTCATTACATATTATCAGTCTTGCGTCTGGCGCAGCATGGCCAAATATGTTGAGCCATAAAATCCCCAAACCAACCAACCAACCTCTAATTTTCTGCCACAAAGTGTGCTCAACCTATTTTACTATTGATACACAGAGAAAAGCTGAATGCCAACACATTTCAACCATATAAATGGGTTGCACACAACTATTTTGCTATCTCTAAATCTTTAAGATATTACTTTATTATTTTGAATCAAATCACTTTATCAAATTAGTTTTTAAGATGGCAAGAAAAATCTCATATAAAACGGAACGTAGCAAACACAAAGGGGGGGGGGGGGTATTTCAATTAACGTCACACTGGAACAACACAACGGTGACGGTCCGGGATCAATCCCAAAGGGAAAGATCCGAGGACAACACCACGTAATTTTGAACCACGGTCAGATGACGAGCAAACACAAAGGACTTTTAGGAAAAGATGGTCGAAATGTGCACGTTTTAAAAGTCCATTTATGCGTCAACAGAATGGAATGAACAGAACAGAATATCTGATGCATCATAACCGTAAAAAGCAGAGTACACTCAGTGAGCAGGCACGTATTCTGAAAATAATGTCCAGATATTGATCTCGTCATCTGACCGTGGTTCAAAATTACGAGGTATTGCCTTCGGATCTTTCCGTTCGGGATTGATCCCGGACCCCGTCACAAATAGCTTGTTGTGTTGCTCTAGTGGAGACGTTAATCAACTACCTATACGTATACATACCTGAAATTAATGTCAGAGTAGCCTAATCTCTCTTACGGTTTTGCATTTGGAAGAGTAACGGATTAGCAACCGGAGGGTTGGGAGTTCGAATCTAACCAAGACCGTCGTATACGTGAGAGCTGGTGCACGTTAAACCTGTCTTGGCCACAAATGTCCTCATGTTGCTATGGTGTGGAAGTTTGAAGAGTGGGATGCCACACACACACACAGCTCAGGTGTTGACCTCGTTATCAGACCGTGGTTCAAGATTACGAGGTATTGTCACAGAGGAAGCATAAAAGAGTCAGCAATGGAAAACCTTTTTATCGCCAAATGAGGCGATAAGATGCCGAATCGGCCAATCAAGTCAACTTTTCCCTGAATAGTCACGCGATAAGTCGACATGTTGGTCACACTTTTTGAAGCTCTTCTCAATTGCAATACTCAGTCTACTTATATTTCACGTCTATGGGTATTGTCCTCGGATCTTTCTTTCTCTTCGGGATTGAACCCATGCAGTTGCCAATAGCCCGTTGTGTTTCCTCCAGTGGGACGTAAATTCAACCAGCCAGTAACTAGTGAATTTCCAAAAACAAGGGGTGGGGATTTATATTTGAGTAAGAATATTTAGTGTAATTCTAGAAAGAATGTACAGTTCTTGAGGTGTCTATATATTTTAAATATTTTGGAACATCATTGTTCAGTCATGTGGGTACTTAGATCAACGGTTTTCAGCTGGTGTGCCTCACGAATGTTGAAAATGGTTTAAAGTACGCAAGATTTATTTCATTTCAAAGATTTTGTTTTAAACTTTTGGCATGAGTATTATTTTTTGTTGAAAGGTATAAATACACTGCTGGCCACCAAAATTGCAACACCAAGAAAGACAAGAGATATCACAACAAAATTTATTTTGTAGATAACATGTTGACCAAGTATCAAATGATTAAATTTATAGACTTCTGTGAAGTGTGGTTCCTGCCAAAATCAGTAGCCAGAGTAGCCGCCATTGTTGGAGATCACCGCTGCCACACGCCTCGGCATTGATTCAAAGAGACTTTGGATGTGTTCTTGGGGTACAGCAGACCAAGCAGCTTCCACACGTTGCCAAAGTTGATCTGGTGTGGCAGCTGGGGATGTATTCTGGGTCAATCGTTGAGCAACCATGGACCACATGTTTTCTATCGGCGAAAGATCCGGAGAGCGAGCTGGCCAGGGAAGCAATTCAATCTGGCGATTGACGAAGAACCCTTGGACAATGCGTGCCACGTGTGGTCGCGCATTATCCTGTTGAAATATGGCTGTGGGCAAGCCCTGAAGGTAAGGAAGGACAACTGGCTCCAACACCTCGGAGATGTAGCGCTGGCTGTTTAAAGTACCGGCAATGCGTACTAGAGGAGTGCGAGAGTGATATCCAATACCGCCCCATACCATAATACCCGGTGCAGGACCAGTGTGGCGGTGCATAACGCAGCTGTTCAGCATCCTCTCTCCACGGTGTCTCCAGACTCGAATCCGACCATCGTGGTGTTGCAGACAGAAGCGTGACTCGTCAGTAAAGACAATTTCATTCCATTCTGCCGTCCACATCCTTCTTTCATCGCACCATTGGCGGCGGAAACGTCTGTGGTTCTGCGTCAAGGGTAGACGAAGCAATGGACGTCTTGCGGACAGACCACTCTGCTGCAAACGGCGTCGAATGGTACGCGCAGACACTGGATGATGCGGTACAGACTGAATGTGCTGTGCTATGGTTCGTGATGTGGCTGAGCGATCCGTCACTGCCATACGCACAATATGCCTGTCATCACGTGAAGTGGTGCACTGAGGTGGATGCGATCGAACACGTCGGTCCGTCGTACCCTCCTGCATCCAACGATCACATATCCGCATTACAGTTGTTTGGTTTCGTCCAACACGACTACCGATTTCCCTGAAAGATAATCCACAATCTCGGTAGGCCACTATCCTTCCTCTGTCGAACTCGGATACTTGATCAAAAGATGATCGCTGTTTTCTACGAGGCATAATTGATCGTTTTTTGAAAAAACCACAAGAAAAACACAATTGCTATACTTGAAATCGTCGAAATCTCCAAGCCTTAAATAGCGCTTTGAAGTGGCGCCACAGGCGCGCGTGATGTGCGTCTGCGCTGAAATTCTAATAATTTGCATATCTCACCTCCGCTAATGCATGTTGTAAATTTCATATTATTTGCATGCTTCCTTCAGGGTGTTGCATTTACGGTGGCCAGCAGTGTAAATCAAAAGCCAACTAGGATCATAAAGAGTAGGTAATTATTATTTCCCCCTTTGTAAATCAATCAAATCAAAATTATACATACATAGATAAGTATTTTTTTTCCTCTGATCAGCAGAAATATAATATTTTGTGTGCTGCATGATTTTAGTAATTAGTATATGCGTACCATGAGATTAAAAAGGCCTAGATCAATCGAGATGTTTCACTTTTTGTGATGAGCTCACAGTAATCCTTTATTAAAAACCAAATCAAAAGTAACAAATATACCTTCAAAATGTGATAACATTTTAACTTTATATCTGAAAAAATTCTATTTCTAAATTTGGGTTTCCTTGGAAATTAAATGCTGGCTAACGCAACAGCCAAAAAGTAATTGCGAAATATGAACGCTCGATTGGTTATTCGGGACGAGTCCTTCCGTCTGCTTAAAGCTACTAAAAGCTGTAGACTAAGAAATACATTTTGTAGACAGTATGAACGATGGTTACGAAAGTTTACAAAGCAAACAATTCAAATTTCCTTTCTAGCACGTGTTTCCAAACAGTATCAGATGATCAAATAAAGATGAACCAATTAGGAATATACGGTCTTTGGGAGTACGCGTTTGAAGAATAAAATCGTTTTTTCTTTACTGTTTCGTAGGGCCGCGGTGGCCCGGTTGGAAGAGTAACGAACTAGCAACCGAAGGGTTGCGAGTTCGAATCCAGCCAAACACCGTCGTGTACAAAGGGGGCTGGTGCACGTTAAATCTGTCGTGGCCTCAAATGTCCTCACGTTGGCGTGGTGTGGAAGTTTGGAGAGTGGGGTGCCAGCTCAGGTGTTGCCTCGTCATCTGACCGTGGTTCAAAATTACGTGGTGTTGTCCTCGGATCTTTCCCTTTGGGATTGATCCCGGACCGTCACCAATAGCCCATTGTGTTGCTCCAGTGTGACGTTAATTGAAATACCCAAATACCCTTTACTGTTTCGTAAAATGTACTTGAAGAATTTTCAATTAATTTTTTTGGGGGCCGCGGTAGCTCGGTTGGATTGGGTTGGGTTGGGTATTTCAATTAACGTCACACTGGAGCAACACAATGGGCTATTGGTGACGGTCCGGGATCAATCCCAAAGGGAAAGATCCGAGGACAACACCACGTAATTTTGAACCACGGTCAGATGACGAGGCAACACCTGAGCTGGCACCCCACTCTCCAAAGCTCGGTTGGAAGAGTAACGGATTAACAACCGTAGGGTTGCGAGTTCGAATCTTATCAAAGACCTTCGTGTACAAGGGGGCTGGTGCACGTTAAATCTGTCGTGGCCTCAAATCTCCTCACGTTGGCGTGGTGTAGATGTTCGGAGAGTAGGGTGCCAGCTCAGGCCTGACCTCGTCATCTGACCGTGGTTCGAAATTACGTGGTATTGTCCTCGGATACCACGTAAAACTACACCTTGGGGATTGATCCTGGACTGTCGCCAATAGCCCAATGTGTTGCGCCAGTGCGACGTTAATTAAAATACCTACCTAACATTAATATTCCCTCGAGTGCAGTGGTTCTCAACCGCGGTCCACTAAATTCTTTTTTTACAAGACGAGGACTCGGTTCCAACAAATTTATCACTATATATTAAACTAACATAGTCAACCAGCAGTAATTGACCAGATAGTGCTCATTTTGCATTAAAAAAATTCCCGAGCTACTTTTTTCAAGATTTTATACTTGGTATCTTGTAAAGATGTTGATTAAAATGACTTATAGTACAATTTTTAATCTTTGATAGTTTTGTAGAACTTTTAACTCAAAGTTCAGAAGTGCGATTGGATCAGTAATTAACCACTACCTATCCAGTAGTTCACCAGTTATTATTTTTTTGCAATAAAATTCAAATTGAAGCATTTGTGTAATTATTTTAGCGATCGCCAGTATATTTGTATGAAATATAGCTACGATAAACATTTTTTATACGATAGTTTAAGTAAAACAGAAAAAGTACAAATTATCGAACGTTAAACGTAAACTTGATAATAATAGTTAGTACCAATATTAAACAATGAACTAGTTAAAATATCTAAGAAACTAATATCAAACAAGTAAATAAATGTTGCAATAATATTAAAGAATTCTTTGGAATCAGTTATGACAGAAACTAAAGTCAGTTACTACAAATTCCATCAGTTTTTCCAAAATTTCATCATAGTACAAAATTGTCATTTTTATACTCATCTGACAAAAATCATCCAATTACAACTGCAAAGTGTTTTTTGGAGTACATATAATACATGTTTTGCAGAATTATTACATTTGCAGTACGTACTTTTTTATATTTGTTTCCATTTTACCAGATGCCTTCATATTTTTCACAAATTCATCACCTTCACTTATTAAGTCTTGAAGTATTTCCTCCTTTTTCCCCCACTACCAGTTTAAAATATTATTTTCTCTTTTGGTTTGACGGGTAACCGGCCTTGATTCTAATTTCCTCTTAACTTTTTCTCATTTTATCCTTTCTTTCACAGTATAAATAAGCACTTTTTAGATGCAGCTGCATGGGACGATCTCTTCTGTTTTGCGCCTTTTTTAAGTTAAAACTCATTATAAAACATGATCTAGAATTAGAATGCAGGACTAACAGAAGATTAATTGTATATTGGGTTACTATACACACTCTTTCCGTACTAAAAATTTCATTGCTTCTGTATTTATCCTCATTCAATAATTTACCACCTGGTCAAATACTGGATACACGCTGATCTAGTAGGACCATGACTGGGCTGTCCGTCAAGCGAAACTGCATGACATTTGTGGCTGTATTAAGCGATACAGCTGCTGGCATGACACTGTAAATCACAAGCAAGAGGACTCGTAATATCTATGAAAATACTTGATTTATTGTTTGTATGGTTGTTTTTGCTAAGTGCCTGTCTCTTCTCAGTATCCTAAGTAAAGCTTTACAGAGTGGACACTTACATCGTACAATGTGCTGAGACAACCAGAGGAATTAAAGAATTTGATTAAACCCTCCTGTGGTAGTTTATCTTCGCGTTGGAAAGTACCCTGTAGTGGCCAGCCTCTGGTGCAAAAACTTGTTTCAACTGTCACCAGTTCTGGGCTAGGGACAATTTGTTTTCCTACTTGGATCTTTATTCTTCATGGTGTAATAGGGCAGTTTTGTCAAGACTAGGTATCTCGTCCTTAGCAAAATTGACCAGAACTTGGACGAGATATCTCGTCGAAACACTTAGAGGGTTGAAAAAGAAATGAAGTAGCTTGTGATCGAAAGTGGAAAGAAGTAAAAGTTTTCGCAAAAAACTGAACTCGTCATAATACTTGTTAGAAGTGAAATGATAGGTAGGTAGTTGAATTTACGTCGTACTTGAGCTATCCAAGGGAAATGAAATAAGATTAGGAGGTTCGTAAACAAAACCGGTTCCAGATGATTTCAAGAAAGCTAGATTGTTACGCTGTGTTGTCATCTATCGGTCAAGATTGGGGAAAGAAGGAGTTAGTGTAAAAGTTGAAGACATCGAACATGTTCATCTCAATTGAAACGAAATTACGGATGCAATTTCTTCTATCCTCTTTTAGACATTTTGCTGGAAGGAACGAGATTTCTAGCGATGGTGCTCTTCGAGTCCGCACAACCCAAAAAGGAGTTCCTTCCTTTAAAAGAGGAAGGTTTCAAGTTTTTTTCCATTGACACCTATTCTGTGTCAAGAAAAGATCACGCAAAGTTGAAGGCAGAAATGTCTGCATTGAGAAATGTGATGAAAAGCTCACGTGTCAGTTTAAAGGACAGACCCCTGAAAAGCGTTCTTCAAGATATGAAAGAAAATGTTTCGAACAAGGACATGGAATCTATTCGAATGTACGGAAACTCAAGATCTGTTTAAGTTTTTCATAACAGTGCCCCTGCAAAAACTATGCGTCGGATTAATATTATTAACCAGGATCAATTTTCTAACTTGATTTTATTTTCGGAATCAGATATAGTCAAAGATTCGGACAGATGCCATGATTGATAAATATAACTCAAAATGTGAAAAACGAAAGATAGTTTTACAATGATGCAGACTCATTATTTATTGATATCATAATCTGACTGTAATGATATAATTTTATTACGTTTGAATGAAACAAATTAAATAATTTATTGTTAATATTACTGTTAACCCTTCTGGCGATTGTCTCGAGATAAGGTATCTCGTCATTAGCAAAACTAACCAGATGTTGACGGACGAGAAAACACGAATACGATCATTAAAAGAAAACTGACCATATCCTGATCTCGTCATCACAAAAAATTTGGCAATATCTTGATGACGATATATCTCGTCATTAGCAAAATTCGGGCAGATCTTGATGGACGAGATATGTCATCGAAACCACTTGGAGGATTAATTACTGTTTCTACCTTTTCTTTTAACGTTTATTCTACAGCTTTATTTTTATAAATATGATGAAAAACGTTATATATAATTCTTAACTAAAGAAACAGACGTACATAAACTTTCCACATTCTCAAACCCCCTTTCGCTTTCGTGTACCTTGGTATCCGTGAAACCCCCTATCCCATGTTGGGGTTCGTTCTCATCTCGAAATGAATCCTCTCTTGGGACCACGGTAAACAACGATATCAGGATAATTCTAGGTTAAGTGATTTACTCTTTCTGTTTATCTTGAGTGTATCCTGTGTGATTGAATACTCGCATGCAAACAGTGGTAATGTAAATTTACCGTTAAGAGAGAAATGTGCAACAGCGATAACATAAAATTTTACTGAGATTTTTAAAGATTATTTAGTGCATCATAATATCTCTGTGTAACTTTTGTTACTTACGCTGTAATGTTAGTTTCGTCTGATAGATAATTCTTATCAGTTCTTTGTAGAAAAAATATGCTGTTTGTAGAATAAAACATCGCCTTTCTCTAGGGATCGCTCTAGGAATATCTGATATCCTTATCTGGTCTGCACGCTGGGTAAAAATATTCGGAGGGCCATATCTGGCCAGCCGGGAAAACCTTTTCTTTTGGCTGTATCTGGCCCGCCGAAAAAACTTTTAGGTGGGCCATATTTGGCTAGCCGGGTAAAGCTTTTCGGAGGAGCGCATAAGGTCTGTAGGCTGGCTAACCTATTCGTAGGGCCATATCTCGTTTGTGGAACTGATAACATTGCAATGGACATATCAGGTCTGCGGACCCGGGTAAATCTCTCCGAAGGGCCATCCGAAGGCACAATAAAGATATTTGGAAGACCATATATGGCCGTTGGGCAGGGAAAACTTTTCCGGAAAGCCATATCTGGTCTGAGTCCAGCTAATCCTTTCCGGGGGGCCTGATAAAAATCCTGCAGGCCTGATAAAAATATTTGAAGGGCCGTATTTGGCCGGCGGATCGTGTAAACCTTTCTGGAGGGCCATATCTAGTGTGCTGACTGGGTAAACCTGTTGGAAGGGCCATAATTGACTTGCGGGCCGGTTAAACCCATTCGGAAAACCTAATATGTTCTGCGGGCCTGATAAAAATATTTCGAAGCCCGTATCTCGTTTGCTGATCTGAGATCAATCTATTGCTTCAATTTATTTATCTTAAGTGTACGGTTTTTTATTGACGCTGGTTAAATCTGATCCTGACAAGAAAAACAGCTATTTCTGAAATAGTTAATACATTATTGTGTCTTTTCTTTACTTAGAATTTTTATCTCTGGGTAAGTTTTGGGTACTTTGATATCACGGGTTTTTCTCCATGTACGTGAATAAATTAGTGATTGATCCCTTGCATTATTTTTATATCGACGGTGATACATGTATTCATTCTTGATACTATCAAGTCTATGCTGCTTTGTTCCATTTTTTCATCAATTCTGTTTTTATTGCATCTTATTTATCCCATAAATACAAGACTGAATAGGAAGACTTATTTTTTCCTTACCGGTATTATTATGAGTTAGAATGTCGTTGAATATCCAGCGCGAGATAATTCACATTTAATGTCTGATTCGTGAATTATTCATTGTTTATCTAAACTGGATGCTTTTTCTTTACTTTATGCAATGACGTTTTTGAAAGGTTATTTACTTTTTATTGCCAGTCCAATGTAAGAACACTGTCCTTGTACTGAAAGTAAATTATGGCAAGCAAACAATAGTGTGGGAAAGGTTTGAGAAACAGCATATTGCGAAACATTACGATTATATCATGACGTGTACATAAGAGTGTATTCCTGACTAAGAAATTATTTTTCTTAAAGCTAAATACAGAGGGAGTTAGTGTTTTGTTAACTTCTTTGGTCACTTGACATCTAATTCACACGCAATTTCCTTATATTAAAGGAGCCACGGTAGCCCAGTTGGAAGAGGAGCGGTTTAGCAACCGGAGGGTTGCGAGATTGAAACTAGATCCAATCAAATACCGTCGTGTACGTGGGAGCTGGCGAACGTTTAATCTGTTGTGACTTCAAATGTCCTCACATTTGTGTGGTGTGGAAGTTTGGAGAGTGGGGTGCCAGCTCAGGTGTTGACTTCGTCATCTGTCCGTGGTTTAAAATTACGAGGTGTCCTCGGAATTTTCCCTTGGGGATTGATCCCGGAGATCGTCGCCAATAGCCCTTTGTGTTGATCCAGTGCGACGTCAATTAATCACGGACCATCGCCAAGAGTTCGCTGTGCCGCTTCAGTGCGTCGTCAATTAACCTCATAACCTACCTTATTAATAATTATTATTAATAATTAAATTAACACCGAGCATTGTCAAAGCGGCTGTAAATCAAAATTCGTTCTTAACCGGAAATGTTTTTTCTTGAACTCGCAGCGAGATTTGGCTCTCGAGTGATTCAAAAAGTGGCCTCGATATACTACCTCATTGAGAAGTCTTGAAGTTTGTTAGTCAAGAAACCGTAGCGCAACTTAACGTTTACAACTGGGGATGCCGAGATTCAGTTTGTTCTACTATGAACAATGCGTGATTAAAAGGGGTTGTTCGATTCTTTTCCTCTGCAGCCTTACATACAGTGACTCAAGGAAACCTTTAGTATCATGATGACAGAAATGTCAGTACGTGATTTTTGCCTGCAACTTTGAAGGTCAACGAAGTGGGTCTTTTGGTTTTTAACTAACATAATTGATCGAGGGACAACTGACTTACAAAAGTCACCATAAACTCTTATAAATTTTCTTCTACTGTAAAATTATCACTCATTAAATTTACAATACCAACAATACAACATTCTAATCATAGAGCACAAGGAATAAAACAATATTGTCTGCAACTCGACAACGAAAAATATTTAGCAAACGTGCATGGATTTTATCTAGATAGGTAGTTGAATTTACGTCGCACTAGAGCAACGAAACGTCGCGCTAGAACACGCTATTGGCGAAGGTCCGGGATCAATCCTGAAGGGAAAGACCAAGGACAATGTCTCGAAGTTTTGAACCACGGTCAGATGACGAGGTCAACACTTGATCTGGCACCAAACTCTCCAAACTAAAACGCTACGCAAACATGAGGACATTTGAGCACGTCGGATTTAACGTGCACCGTACACGACGATCTTTGGTTGGGCCGAGTTTCGAACTTTCAGCCCTCCGGTTGCTAATCCGCGATTCTACCAACTAGGCCACCGTGACCCCCGGATTGCACCTAAAGTTCCAAGCGTAGAAGACAGCGCGCTATTTCGAAGCTAGAAGTGGCTTTTGGAAAGTCGCTTGAATGTATTTTTAACAAATTACGTCAAGGACTACCTGGGCATTTTTAGTAGGCTAGGATCTATAGAAGGCAGGGGAAGTAGATCAAGGGATACTTATTGCGCATGACTAACCCCCAACCAATCAGACACAGACAAGAAGCCTGCATAAAATCGTGTCAATAGAGTGCAGGTGAAAGTATATAGTAAAAATCGAAATTGATGTCCGGTAAGATTTTCGTCAGAATAAACTTTGCTTTTAGCATCAGATTTTCTTGGCTTAGTTGATGACTTACAATTATTTTCATCGGGCGAAATGATTTGAGGTCACAATACCTGGTATAAGAGCAGAGTTAAAGTAATAAAACACAGCTTCCGTGAAAGAATGAGGGTCAGGTGACGCTATTGGTCTAAATAGTGTCCCCTGACATTGTTCGAAAAAGAGTCAATGCTCAAATTTACTGATTTTGGGTTATGTCCACAAAATCACTTCTATCTATCAATTTGCTCCTGTCAGTACATTATGAATACATCAAAGCATTGGAAATTATTTTTTTATACTCTTAAAAATAAAAATTATAAAATAAGCTGCTTTCCAAAACTTGCAAATTGGGTATTGACCCTTTTCCTACAAGGTTCAGATATATGATAGTTATGTTTTAGAAATTTAAAAATAAATCCAGTATGATATTCTTTCTTGTCTAGCTAAATATAGGTGGTGGTGGTAGTGTTTCTGCAGCGTAACTTCTTTCCTATACGTATACCGGACGTGATACCATTTTGCTTGTTTTTCGAATACGATTGAGAACGTCGCCAATAAAAATTCCGAAGGATGATTTTCGACAATCGATCAGCTCCAAACACGGCCAAAACGGTGAGAAACTTCATTTTAAGGTTACTCCGATATGTGTCATGCGAGAGAATTTTAGTAACAGGAAGTAAAATCTTCGATTTCTGTCTTGGTCGTTTACACTGAAAATCCCTACAAGAAAGGTAAAGCAAATTGAAAAATTTGGAAGAGAAAAGTTCGATCTTTAATTTCCAGTGAACTTTGAATACCAATCAGTCGACAGATTTCCGTGTTGATTTGATGAGTCTCTATGGCACAGTGGGTTTGGCCACTGCACTAGCAACCTGCTATTTGTAGGCGGAGCAGGTACGAATCCTCCCTGAATGTATTTCTCTCTTTCAACTAGTTTTCTTTGTGTATCAATGTCCATTCACTTGACCCTATTTGGCACAGTTTGACCAAATATAGCCCGTACCTACTTAATCAACCTTGTTGATTTGAACTATAGTGGTAAATAGTATGATTCATCATTCTTCACTTTAGATTTTGATCTTATCTTTGCATTTTATCCATGCGATATACTTTCTCAGATTACTTCCTGTTTGTTAGGTTATTGTCAAACTTTCTACCGGAATACTATTGTCAAGCCTTTTTCTTAATTCATCTTTATTCAAATTCCTTCTTAATTGATCGTAACTGTGATCGTGAATAAGCATCGTCCGCTAAATTCTTTTCGTGTTTCGAATTACCGTGCAGTGTATAACAATGTGTGTTTCATTGTCAAGACGTTCCTGAAACTTTCCCCTGAGTGCAACAATCTTGTATTTTAGCAGTGACTATCTCCTTTCCAGGTGCCTTCTAGGACTTCTCTAAAATTAGAAAGAGTGAGTTATATTTTTAAGATGCCGGTTATATGTATACAATACAGAAAGAAGGAAAACGTTCGGTTTTATGACTAAACAATTTTATACGAACATCTTTTTTGAGTTGGGAATATTGTAATAAATGTGTAGATGAAAGCACAACGCAGACTACAGTTGTACCGTTATTGCTACTAATATTGAAGCTGCACCCACCAAATCAATTTTCATTTGATATTTTGTTTTTCTATCGGGTAAATTGAAACTTTATTATGAATTTTGATTTTTGAGTGTTCACGAACAAAATGATGACTTTCAGCACACGAAACTAATCCTTTTTACTCTAGTTTGCAGGAATTTTAACGTAAAATTTATTTTTTTTTAAGACGTAACTTAAATATACCCGCCAGCGAAAGTGGAGAAATTTTTTATTAAGGTCGTTAATTATCAAAAACTATTTAATGTTGAAAATAAATTTTTTAAATGTTTTCCTTTCATATCTGCAAAGTTTTGTTTCAAAGAATGTTGAGAATTATCAATCATAAGTTAACTGCTGTTTCCACTGGCAGACTAACTTGTGAGATCAGTCTAGGAAATATAACTATCTACCAATGTAGGGTATTTTGAAAATGTTAAAATAAGCTGCTTGAAGCAGTATGTTTACAGTTTATGTACTACAGTTTACTAAGTACTAAGTTTTATGACACAATGTTTCACTTTTTATTAGCTGCAACATTTATTCTGTATAAACAAAAAATCACAGATAAGGATCACGGGACCATGATAAATAAGTACTTCTAAGGAACAAAAGACAGTAAACGTGTAAAACTCGAATCAAACTATTAATTATTTAATTGTATTAATAGTCATTTTAATCAATCTATTTTAAGAGCAATATGCAAATATAATCCACCAGTGCTATAGAAATCCTGTTCTTTTTCAAGATTTGAATATGTAGATTCTTGAATTATATATTAGATTCTTAACCCTCCAAGTTCATCAAGATCTGACCAATTTTTCAAACAACAATATAACTCACCATAAAAATATTGCCAACTTTTTATGACAAGATCAAGATCTGGCCAGTTTTCTTTTGATGATGAGAGCTTTATACGAGATAACTCATCAGGTTTGCTAATGTCAAAATACCTCATTGAGACAACCACCAGGAGGATTGATAGTGCTTTGCTGAGAAGTGAAAACTAGAGTTAACAGCATGGCAACTTATCCAGAGTTAGCTGCCTTATGACATGAGAATAGTTATTTTGATTTTTTTTAAACTAAATTTCAACATAATTATTTTTGCAAAATTTTTAATAATTATTTTGAATACAAAAATGTATTATATTTATAATTTTATAGTTGCCTTTCATATTGTGCTCATTTGGAACTTCTCAAGTTCTTTACTTTTATGAAATTTAACAAAGAATTGTATTATTTTTTAGGTGTTTTGAAGGCTATGCATGCTGCACAATGAAAATATTTTGGAAATTGTGCAGTACTTTCCATCGATTCTTCGACATTGTTCTACATGTCTTGTTTAAAATAGCACACTTTGGGAAGCGAGATGAGTTGCCTCCTATAAACAATCTTTTGCTCCTATCCTCAGCAACTAGTCTAGCTGCAAAAATCCGAAAGAAAAAGGTAACCTTTTAAATTTAAGCTAATTCTTTTTATTTTCACTTCTCACTGTGAAACATAAAAATTACTTCTCAGCAAAAAAAATTGTATTGAATGTATAATGTCATTGCTCTCTAGCATGCAAAATTAACTATGAAGCAATGTGACTAAAGTTGCTTGTTTGTAAATTCATTAATAAATAAAACAGGTTTAAAATGTAGACATATGGCAAGTCACTTAATCTAGGATTTTAGGAATTTTGTAATTTTGCCTACTAAAATTTAAAAGTAAAAGAATTGTTTGTTATTGTCATGGTTTTTGGATAAACAAATTAAAAAATTTATCAGCATAGTTCAACAATAAAAATCATTACATTTAGAAAGTTCTCACTTGACTAATTTCAATGACTTTCAAAAAGATATGTTTAGTATGTTAAGCTTCATAACACAAAATTGCAGATGGTTACTTAAAAAGTGTACTTTGCTCCATCAATAGACAAACACGCAAATTTAATCAATATTTATATGCTAAGAGCATAAGTAACTATTTAGAAAATTATTTTGCCCATTGCTTTGTGTAAATATATTCATCAATTACACATTGATTATTTTTCTTTTGTGCTATCGCATTAACCTTCGATTAATTTATGTTTTAGCTAAAGAGTGTTGATCTAGTCAATTTGTACATCTCAAGAGTTAAAGAAGTCAATCCTTTTATCAATGCAGCTGTCAATTACCGATTCGAGAAGGCTCTCGCAGAAGCAGAGAAAGTGGATGAGTTGATAGCATGCAATTTCAAGACAGAAGAAGAGTTAGAAAGGGAAATGCCCTTTCTAGGCATTCCTTTCTCAGTAAAAGAACTTATTGCTGTGGAAGGTATATCAATCATGCCTGTTTGTGGCTATAATAGTAAATTGGTTTGCCAAGGTTTCAGAATAGATTTTACAGAATAAAAGATAACCATGAAACAAATCTAAGAACTAATTGAGCCATTTGCTTTTATCAGAATATGGTTTACCACTAACGAATTTCAAAAATAGTTTTCATTGTTCAAATATTGTAATCAAAAGTTAGTTGAATTTCATCTTCAGAGTGAAGCAAAGTCTAAAAGGAAATCTTGTTTGTGTTATGAATCACATGCCATTATTAAATTAATCAATTTCATTATTAGTATACATGTTAAACCTTGTTATGTGTGTATGTTTTATAATTATCATGTTTGTAGGTTTGTTTGGTGGCACCTTTATATGAGTTAATTTTTAAACTAAAAGAGGCACTCGGTGAACATTTTTAATGGGGCTAAGAAGAAAAACATGATTGGCAATACCAGATGTCACCGTTATAAATTTTTTCTAAACTCCCACTTATGTGAGACCATTTACATAGCAGCTATGACATGATATCACAAACAGCTATTGTCGTCTAGTGGCGAAATACACAATTAGCAGCTTTATATTTAAAAATCCTGCAACTGTATCTAATTCTTTTGTTCAGGCTTTGGAAACCTTTTAAAGAAAAATTTAGTAAATAAGAAGTGTCCAAAATGAGATCCTTAAAGTATGGAAATTTTAATTGCTAAAAATATTTCTCTAATCATGCTGAAATTTCACTTTAAGTGGAATTAGATATTCCAAAAACAATCAATTTTCAAATTGAAAATTGGAAGAAATTTTCTCAGCTGAATCTCAAATTTCCTAAACCCTTCTATTTCCCACCTGTTCTTTTAACCCTGAGTGTCACAAGATTTCTAAACGTACTATTGCTTTTACTCTAAAACACACTTAATGAGTAAACATCTAAGTATCGTCAGTTGTAAATCACAACATCTAGTAATTGAAAGATTCTATTGATCAAAATTCTAAAACTGGTTAAATGACATTTGGAAAGTTAAGGTGAAATGGAAAGAACCTTGGGCTGAAGGAATCTTGGGGGACATTACTAGACCCAATGGAAAGCTGGCATTAAGATACTAAAATGTTTTAAACAGACATTTATCCACTTGACCATACAGATACACTCGCTACAGTGATTGATATATTGTCATTGATTCTTTTCAGTAAAATCACCGAATGCAAATAGTTGACTGAAGATTTTTGGATACTGCTGATGAAAATATATATAACATAATTTTTATCGATAAATTGATTAGGGACTCATCTTCCTCATTAGTGATTATTTTATATTTTACTAATTTGATAAATATTACTAATAATAATGAGCAATCTGGTGTGTTTATGTGCAATTTATTTTATATTTCATTTAAATAAATTGCTTATAATTTCAGTTCCACGTTTCATTTCGCTAGCTTTTGAAGATATTACATACACAGGAGAAATTCAAAAGTTATAGACACAACTACACTTTCAATTTCTTATCACTTGAGATACTTTTCCAGAGGTCACTGAAAAAACTCTTTGAAAAGGGCATTTTGAGCTAAAAATGTTTATGAATCTGTTCTAAACAGAAAGCATTTTCAAATAAATTTATTTTGTTTACAATCTGTATATCAAATTCTATTTTCTCTGCAGGTATGCCTTTAAGTGGGGGCCTGGTGGCTCGAAAGAATGTCAGGTCTCCTGTTAATGCTCAGACCGTGCAGTTGATGAAAGCAGCTGGGGGCATACCTTTTGTGACCACAAATATCAGCGAACTCGGTATGTGGTATGAAGCTTACAACAAGGTTTATGGTCGGACCAATAATCCTTATGACAATGACCACACTTGTGGAGGGAGCAGTGGTAAGTATAGTATTTGCAGCGTTAACATAGCAGCTAGTATTTTAGGAAGTCTTCCAGGCAAAACACTTGGTTTTTCAGTCTTTCAGACAGAAAAATATTTCCAAATTTTTCTTTAGGGAAAAATCTACAAGGATACTAGTCTCTTCAAGTTTTGGCACCAAGCCATAGCAACCATGTAAGAAAAATATCAGAATCAATGGTTGCTAGATTATCGTGAAAAACTACTGTGGCTTTAATTTTCAAGGGAAACCTCAAATATGCCCCTAAAAGCACAAAGTTTAATTGCTCTATAAACTATTAATTGTTGATATTTGACGCAGTTTTGTGTAAAATATTGCCAAATTGGTTGTGCTGTGTTAGAACTGCCACCAAACACACAACGGTACTTACTTATTAACCGCATGCCATTGGCAAATATCATCCAAGTTTTGTTTCGGGCAGAAAATGTTTAGCAATTGCCCTTAGGATGACATCAAACATCATTATCATTATAAACTCTGCGAGATAGGGACTCGAGGTGGTGGCGAGATGTTCCTCGATGTTTTTTATTTTGCCATTTTTCACTTCCCCAGATGTGTTATATATTCTGCGTGTGCATGCTGGTTTCAGCATCAATGAAATTGTATTTGTGGTTCACTTGGCAGTGGTTATAACCAGATTGTTCCAGTTCTTCCATATACCCCTTCCAACAGATTTGGCAATTAATCGCTGGCATGCGGTTAATACGTACAGATTTAGCGATTAATCGCTGGCATGCGGTTAATACGTACAGATTTAGCTATTAATCGCTGGCATGCGGTTAATACGTACAGATTTAGCGATTAATCGCTGGCATGCAGTTAATACGCAAGTACCCATACAACAGTAGTAGAAATTGGGGTTCTTGTTCTGCTTTGTATTGCTATCATAATCCCACCTTGACCAAATTGTCTAATTTGGAGCTTTATATTATTTTTTATTTTAAGAATTATTTTTAGAAATTTTTCTTTGACAATTTCATATTGCGTTTTGTGTCATAAAAATCTTCAGAATTTTTTGGCCATTGGGAGTGGCATACATTTATATATTTTCAAATGAAGATGTTTTTGAATGTGTTGATTTCAATGTAATGGTGAAGGATAGTAATTGTTTAAAATGTGAAGTATGTTGGTCTAAAAAAATTGTAGGTTCATTTTAAGATGAGTGGAAAGCGAATTCAGTGCTAACTGAAACAGTTGTATTAGCTGAAGTATCCGACATTCTGGTATCTGGTTTGTCAAGGGGCTCATTGTGGCTTGGTGGGCTTGTCCCACTGTGTTAGCATCCTACAAGTCGTAAATGGCACTTTCGGTTCAACTCCTCCGTGGTTGGGTTTCTCTGTCAGCAAATACTTTCATTGTGTGTGTTTGTCCATTTACTTGGGCAAACTGCATGAAACACCAATCTCAAGTATGACCCTTGCATCATAAAACCCAAACCAACCAATTTGTCGAGTTCAACACTGCTGTATTTGCCGTTGTTGGCGACTAGACCAGGCTACTTGTGATATCCTTAATTTGATTACATTGTGTCTGGAACTCATGTTGACATCTGCTCCGGTTTTGCCAGTGTGTAAAAATGGTCTTAATAATTCATATTTTAGTACTTTAAACTTTTCTTACACATTTTTAAATTAGGATGTTAAACAAATCACAGGATTGCTGCTTGGGAATCAGTCATTTCTTGCAGAAATAATGTACAAGTATGCTTTCTATTTTAGTGATAATAAAGTCTTGCTGTTTTAATCTTCACCAAACAAATTGTTATCTACTTAAAAATACATAGGGTTCAGTTATAGCCAGAAATTTCCTGTAAGAGCCATCGTGGCTCAATACCGCCTCCTACCTAGCCTAGAGGCTAGCAACCTTCGAGTTGGAGGCAGTGCTAGTTTGATTCCTCCCTGGATGTATTTCTCTCTTCTATGTTAGTAAAACTTTCCTAGTGTGTGTATCTCCATTACTTGATGTTGTCTGTCTTGTGTTTGTTGCAGCATAGCCAAATATGGCCCTTAAACCATTAAACCCCCCAAATCAACCTACCTATGGGAGAGGTGCTACCAAAACCCCCTTACATCCCTTCATCTCTAGCCCTTTGGATGAATAGGACTTGATACTCAAGGTTTACTGTGTATATCAATAAAAGAAACATAATTTTAGCAATGGTATTCTAACTTGTCTTCCCATTGGCCATTTTCGAGTCATACAGGCATTGGTCAGTGAAATCACTTTATCATGCCATCGCTACTAACAACCTTGTACCATAAATCACATTTTACCTTCTCTATCTTAAACAGTTTCACCTATTTTATTAATTTTTTCTCTATTCATCATTTGTATATTTTTTAATAATATATAAGTATTGGGAGTAATAATTTGATGTGTAAACCACAAGATGTGATAATCAGGACAACCCAAACTACTAACCAATATTTAGCTATCTTAGCACTTAAAAATATTGGGCAGGGATAGTTTTATGTGTACATCATAATTTCTGTTCCGATTTTTAATGCAAATTGTTTTTATTTTCAGGTGGTGAAGGTGCTTTGATTGGAGCTGCAGCATCATGCATTGGAATTGGCTCAGACATTGGAGGAAGTATTAGGATTCCAGCATTTTTTAATGGTGTCTTTGGCCATAAACCTACACCAGGTTAGATTTTGTGCATTTTGGTTTTAAATGCAGAATACCAGAATCAAAAATTAATTCTGGGACATTCTGATAGCTTATCTGTATTGCAACTGTTGGCAAATATGTGACAGTATTCACAAAGTTGGTAATCAAAGCTGAGATTCTCCCTGAAATTAATAATTCAATTATTGATTAGTATGGTAGAAGGATGAGAAAGACTGCAACTTCAATTTACCGAAATGTACTTTGATTGAGATTCGTTGCACTGCTATGTATGCACTATGTTGTAAGTTAAATTTTTATAGTGGTAGCCAAGTTCACACCACACATAATGTTCCCCCTGTATTCAGCTGTGGTGGAATTTGTTACTTGAAGTAAACTGATTGACAATTATGCGAAACTGAGCTGTATTTAAGATCACAGGCTACTTCTATATGTATGGTTAGGCAATGAGTGATTGTGACCAAATGATCAAGATGTTGTCTTTAGTAATTGAGTGAGCTCAGGCCTGTAGTTTTGAAATGAGGTTGAGGAGCAATAAAGAATGAAGCTGTTAGCAGTGAAAGTTGAAGCAATGTTAGTTATCACTGGGGCCCCCATTAAAGAAGTGATTTGCATCATTGGAAACAACTGTTTATGGTGGACCATCCATCAATTCCAATTGTGACAGGCTATTCAAAGAAATATTGCTATTATGAAATATTTAAATTTATAAATATATTTATATTGACAAGTATATACAGCGAGTGTAAAAAGTATTCGTACACCCTTAGCGTATGTTGAAAAAATGCCTGTAACTTAAAATCTATGCAACTAAATTTCTCAATAATTAATAAATAATATATACAAGTATTTATTTAGTATTCTACAAGATTTTTCATTAAAAAGAAGGCAACTATACATATATTTATAACAAAAAAACATAAACTTCCATTTGTCTAGTGGTGTAAAAATATTCGTGCAGTTAAAAAATGTGCAGTTTTTCATCAAATATTTTGTATTTAATACCTGGTTGGGTATCCTTTTGCCTTAATAACTGCTTGGAGTCTTCGTTGCATAGACTCGAACAGTTTTGAAGTTACAGAGCTAGATATGGAATGCTATTCTTAAGGTTTTTAAGATAATCTTTGTTGGAAATTGATCTTGGTCATACTTTTTTATCCAGAACATCCCACAGGTGCTCAATTGGGTTGATATCTGGAGACGGGAGGGAAATTTCATGAATTTTGGTGTATTATACAGCACCCTGAGCCGCTTATTTAAGGCTGTGCTTCAGATTATTATCGTGCATAAAAACATAATCACGATTAAGTCCCATTTTCATGGCACTGGACTGCAAATTATTTTTTTAAAATGTATGTACATTTTATGGTCCATGAATCTGTCAATTACTACTAAATTTCCTACACCAGATGTACTCATACATCACCAAACAAGCAGAGCCCCCTCCATGCTTCACTGTTGGAAAGATTCTTTGGATCCATCTCTGCATTTGCTTTTCTCCACACCATTGCACCATCGGACCCAAAAATGTTAAATTTACTCTCATCTGAGAATATAACTTTTTCCAAAATTCTGGGCTTTCTTGCTGATGTTTTTGTGCAAATGCCAAGCGCAGTTTACGGTTCTTCTAATTTACGAAGAATTTTCTCCGAGCAACTCGACCGTGAAATCCTTTTCTGCATTCATTTCGTACAGTACTTACCGAAGCGTTTACGCCGGCATTTTCAGCTCAACTGCAAGTTTGGGAGCACTTATTCTCAGATCTTTCTTCAATTGCCGAACGATGAATCGATGGTCTAAAAAGCTGAGAATTGATGGTCGACCAGAGCAGGCCTGATTAAGCAAGTTTGAAGAGGCACCAAATCTTTTAATTATGGACTGTATAGTAGAACGGGATTTCCCAATCACATACGAAATTTGATTTAAAGTTTTACCGTCTGTATGAAGTTTTAAAATTCTTTCTCTTTCAAAAACAGGTTTCAGTACCTTTCCATCCCATTTCGACAATTTATACTTCGAAAACAAATTTCAAGTGCTTTTTACTGAATATACTATATACTCTCTAGCATTCCAATTCATTTACCTACCTTGTACTTCTGAAACCAATCGCAAAACGCTAAAATAAATTTGCATTTTTGACGTGTACGAATACTTTTTACGCAGAAGAAACCCATTTCTATTTTTTGCAGTTAAGTTTTCCAAAATAATTTTCAGTATATTTTGGTTATTGGATAAAAATACACTTTGAAAAAGATTTTTCGAACATGTAATAATTATTTTAATGATTTTCATCGAGTTTAAATGTTAAAACCGCGTTTTTCACTTTAAAATTCACACTGTATATCTATTGTGTGTATATTGTGAACTTGTCAGTTTTATACACTACATAGTCCTTTTAATATGAAAATAATAGTTATTCCAAAAATAAAACACTAATAAAAAATCTAACTTTATTGTTAATGTTCAATGCTTATACATTACTTCCCATGAAATCTTAAATGCTTTTCTCATACTCTAGTAAGTATTTAAATGTTGCAATCTAATTTTCTTGTAAGTGAAATATTACATTTGACATGTGTTGAGATAAATAAATTAACTTTGTCAAAGAAAGTTTTATAGCATTTAAATGCCTCTTCTATCAAGATACATTTAATTATGGATGCAAGTTAAAGTTTCCATATAGCATCATTCTTAATACAAATTTATTGTACCTAAACGTTTTTAAAAAAGCGTTTACTTTCAGTCTTGTATTTCCTTAGAAATAAATGCATTAAAAATTAATAATTTTTAAGTTTTATGCACATTATTGTATTTTAGCCTCATTATGCTTACGAAAAATAATGGATTCTTTTTCTGTACATATTTCACTAAGGCTCTTGCTCAATAAACCTGTACCCAAACCAAATTATTAAAGTACATGGCACAGAAATCAACAATATTTGTTTATTGATAAATGGCACAAATGGATTTATAACATCAACTGTTATATGGGATTCATTTGCCAATTTTGCCCTCAATAAACACTTAAATACGCTTGTTTTGAGTGCGAGAAAAGGTTTGAAATGTTAAGAATATCGAATCCCCTTTGAGCAAGTGAGTAGAATGTAATTAAGTAGATGTTTGAAAGCCAATGACAATAGATATAAACAATTAAAGAACCTTAGCACAGTTTCTATGTACAGATCTGCTAGTTTCAATATATTTCATGTGTGTGTAATACATGTATATAGAAAAACCTTGCTATGTAAAGAATGTGAGTTATACATGTAAACAATGTGTAATATCAGCAATTAATCTAAATTTTCTTATTGTAGAAGTGATATCAAATTACGGTACCTATCCTCCGTCTGGTGAGAGAGAATTTGTGCCTTTCTTATGCTTGGGCCCATTGTGCCGATATGCTACTGATTTAATTCCCATGACTCGAGTTCTTTCTGGCAAAAATGCAGCACTTTTGAAGTTAGACTCGCCTGTAAATATTTTTGTCTACTCTTTATTTTATTTAAATTGTGATAATGAAAGATGTCTTAGTTTGTAGATGGATATGAATATTCGTGCAAACAAAAATTGTATTGCAAAATTAATTACTTTGGAAATGTTTCATACTGAATGAGATAATTTTAATATTTGTGTTGTGAAAGTTCTTTTACTGTGTAGTTGCAAATATAAATTATAAAATAACGTTTTTCTGTTTAGGTTAAAATGAGAGAACTCAAATTATATTATGTTGAAGATGTTGGAAATCACGTCATGTTTACCAAAGTTGAGATTGATATGGTGGATGCATTGCATAAGGTAATTTTCAATTTTTTGATTTAGTACATAAATTAAAGTTCAGTTAGTATGCATTTAATAAAGTGAATGTGTTTATGTCCAACCTGTTTTATACCATTTCTTTATTGATTTTATCAAATAAGCATGCCTAATGTTCAAAATCTCTTATTTTTGCATATTCACTACAACCTTGTTGACGTAACAGGGTACTCTGTAAATGTTCTAGTCTGTCACCAGTCAAGACAGTTTTAGGTCTATGTGGTGAGCCTTTTGTACACTAACCATGGTTATTGGCCCTCAGGGGACATTTGCTTAATGGATCCGAGATACTCTAGTGATCTTTTCTTTTCCCATGGGGTTTGCTGTCTTTGGTAAACACGTAAGACGACTGATACCCAAGCTATCTTTTTCGGCTTTCATCCTAGTATGTTCCTCTTCACTCTGTTCTCTTTTCCCCCTTTCACAACATTTTTTACTTAATGTTGCCCTCAGGGGCACATCTCCTTTTGGTGTGTATGGGCTTTATGAACCCAAGGTACTCTAGCGATCTTTTTCTCCCATGTGGTTTACTGTCTTTCCTAAACACAAGAGTCGTGCTCCCGGGATACCCAAGTGATCTTTTTCTGCTTTCATCCCACTACTCTGTTCCCCAATCCCGTTTTTTCCATTCCGACATTTTTTTATTTGACATGGTCTTGTGTTTAGTGCAGCTTCACCAAATATGGTCCTTGTGATATAAAACCCCAAAACAACCTACCAACCATAGTTATTGTAATTTACTGTGTTAATTTTATTTGGCATGTTCGTAATATAAGAAATTTCTCAAGGAAAGTATCAGTGTAAAGAGAAGATTCATATACAAAGGGACCACTGGGAAAAGTTTGGACCAGCCTTTCTGACAATTGTGTTCAACATGATTTACTTAAGAGCTGTAGGGGTAGTTTGTTTTAGGGTTTTAACTGCACATGTGGATTTTCTACAAGCTGCTTTATTTCCCATTGGACTTTCTGACTCTTCAGAGTGTTCCCTATGGTGACATAAACACGACTTGGGAGCATCTTTTTGTCTGCTCGTCTCTGCAGGATGTTCATTCTTCTCTTAATTCCACGACTCCTCCACTCCAGGGCAATTTCATTATTTTATTGTGTTGAAAGATACCTCATGTTTGAGAACTATGGCGGATGTAATATTTAAAAAAATTTTATTTGGTGTTTATTTGTACTTTTTCAGATATTCTGGCAACTGCCCTTAACTTCATTCAAAGACAAAAAGTTTATCACTCCCTAAGTTTATAAGTATTTTCTATGCATTAAAAATAATGAAATTTGGGGAAACTAGTAAAAGTTTTAAAAAAGATGTAGATTGAATACAGGAAGGGTTTCCTTTTTACCCTATATTATACTGTTTAATTTCTTCCTGATGTAGCTCTGTCTAAAAATTTCCTTGCGTTTGGTGCCAGATATCACCAACAAGATATCCTGATACAACAGGAATTTCCTGTCATATTCTGTTGCAAAATTATACTGCTTTATCGTCATTGATGAATTGTGATGATGCCAGAAAGGGGAAAATATGCCTATTTCTATGCAGTTGGTACCCCTCTTACTGTCAGTATCATGACCAAGTGATAAGATGGCCTTTGAGTGCAATATTCCAATTAAAATATACAAATGTGTATTGTGCTTCCTAAAAGTATATTAATTACTGATTATTAATTAGATGAACACTTGTAAAACTCAAATTTACTTACCAGTCAAAAGAAATCTCAAATTATAATAGCAAACAGTTTATTTTTATGTTAATAAATCAGTACCTTCATATTAAAAAGACCAATGTCTAAATTTGCTGAGTTTTGTTCTCTAATCACTTCAAGGTATTGAAAGTTATAAATAGAAAAGGTCAATGTCTGGTCCAATCCATTTTGAAAGAATCCGAACATTGGAAAGTATTTTTATATACTGGAAAAAATCAGCTGTTACCAAAAACTTGCAAAATGGACATTGGGCCTTTTTCTAAAGTAGTAATATAACTGAAGCACCAGTACCCACATTTGTATCTAAGACAAAGGCTCTGAACGAGTTTGAAATAGACATGGCCAAAGATAATTTAAACAGTTCATGCTAAAGGCATATTATATACAACACCAATTATATGTCTGATTTTTTAAAAATTGTTGGCAATTTTAATTGCTTATTGTTTACCTAAAAATATGGATAGTGGTTATTTTTGATGTACTTATACATCTAGTAATTTTTAACTTTTGGGGTTGCCATGGCTCCTTAGGTTTGCCCCATGTGCTATCAAACTGCGAGTTATAGGCTATGCAGGAATGGTTCCTCTAACTTACCCAGGGTGTTTTTCTGTATTCTGTGTCAGTAAAAACTTTCCTTGTGTGAGTGTCCATTTTCTTGACTTTGGTGCAGCTTGGCCAAATATGGCCCTTGTGACAAAACTCAACCAACCTTTTCAACTTCTATCTGAAAATGTTTATGATAGTTAGAATGTAAAATTACAAAATAAACAATAAATATATGTCTCGCATTTGTTTCTAGGTTCTTAGTCACTTTGGTAATGCCTATAAAGTAGTACCTCAGAAACTGGAAATGCAGGCTTTCAAGTATATGTATCCGCTATGGTCGGCAGCCATATCCAGCTGCAAAGCTCCAACCTTTTCTGATGAGTTGGCAGAGCGAAATGGCATCATCCACTTCAAACTAGAATTCCTGCAGTGGATCTTTGGACAATCCAGGTTCACATTCCCTGCCATAATGCTCGGCGTTCTGGAAAAGTCCATCATTGGTGGGAGTGGCTTTTACTTGTCAATGCTGAGTGACCTCAAGAGGGATTTGATACAGCTCCTCGGCAACGACGGCATTCTCCTCTTCCCGTCGCATCCGACATCAGCCCCACATCACAACGAAGCTGTCTTCAAGCCCTTCAACTTCGCCTATACCGGAATCTTCAACGTCCTCGGCTTCCCTGTCACACAATGTCCACTGGGTCTGGGACGCGAGAACTTGCCAGTCGGTGTCCAAGTGGTTGCCGCCCCATACAATGACCGACTGACGTTGTCTGTGGCTGTTGAGTTGGAGAAGGCATTCGGCGGATGGATATCTCCCTCGAAAATTGTTGAGTAAAAGTGCACAATGTAGAAAAGAACTTTTGATTTGCTTGTGAGAGACTGGATTCAGTCCATGATAGCTTCTATTGCATTGTGCCTCAGTATATCTTTGAGATAGGTTTGATGCACAATGGATTTCACTGAATGCATTTTGACTGCAGCCTTGCTCTTGAATTTTCTACACCCTGTAATTACTTCCACTCAAAACACTTTCATAGTTTACTATGATGCTTAGGGGTATTCTATATTTTTGTATTAACACACTTCATGTATTTTAATAAGCTTCAAATGATTGTTTCTCCCACAAATTAATTTCTACATTTGTGGACCTATACATTGCAGTTGAGTCTTTGTCATGCAGATCCATTAGTGTGTAATGTTCATGATTTATTTTAATATTAGCATTCATGCTTTTCTTGATTGCATTAATATCTTAAATTATATAGTTTTCCATATCTAATGTTTCATGCAGCTTTTAATGTGCTGATTGCAACTATGACTCACAGCTGTAAAGATAAATACACAGGAAAAGGGATATATATATAATTTGCTCATTATGTCTCAATGAAAGCCATTGAGCAGAAATTCTTGCAGCTAAAACAGGCAGATAATATTTTTGTTTAAAACATTCCAAAGTTGCACAAGTGGTAAAACAAGTGGATTTAGTATTTCATCTATTCGCTTTTATATATTGGTTATTAGGCACATGAGACAATCTGTTTCAAATCTACAGGATGAATCTTAATGATTGGGAATTTTAAAGTCGAAACAGCAGTAAGATAGGGAAAGGAATGTAGGATAATAGAAAGTGTCAGTTTGGTATGCACATGCAATGAGGTATTTGCATATCTTTGGCTTTTGTAAGAATTTGTTATGTTAATTGCAAAGAGAAGGAAAACTGATTCCAACTTCATGATTCAAACTGCGATTTCTTGTTTTCTTTGGAAAGGATGCAGACTGGAGACCAGTGAAACATGAGATGATAGTTCTGATTCTTATATAATGGTAGTGCTTTATTCTCCAACTCAATAGGACTCCATCCCACTTTGAAAGGTGGTCTGATTAGCCAGTGTGTTGAAAATATTTATAGAGAACTAGACCCACTTCCAATGTTTGGTATGCCTATTTTGCCTTGCTAGAGTTAACCAGAGTTCTGCCAATTACTGACCATGTCTTGTCTGCCCTCCATCCCTGAACTTTGAACTTCACTGTTATTTCTTTCTCAATAGCTGTGTCACAGACCAGGTACTGATGCTGCCTCTGCCCTGATAATTAATGTTACTGAAACAATACATTACATTGTGGCCATCACTCAGGTAGACCAAGCCAGGGTAAAACTGGGACAAAAATCAGGCATCTTCAAGATTATCAACCTACTTTTACTATGGGATTGGTTACAATGACTCAAACCAGTGATAAAGCAAATACTGTCCTACAGTGAGGTCCAAGTTTGATACATTGCAACTGAAGATGACCATGCTGTCAGCTGAAGAGTGAATCTGAGTGGGGTTCTCAAAAGTAACTGCAAGGTCTGTATCTACCAATAAGTGGTGCATTAAAATTAACTTGTTTTGGAATTCTTAAGTAACAATAGATAACTTGAATTAAAATAAAATATTGAGAAATGCTCAAATTTAAGTAGATTTTAGAAAATTCCGATACACACCACTGGTTCAGCTGGGATTTGCTTGCCCAATGTCCATTCTGCCCTGTACCAGGCAATGCCTTGTGTGGTCCTTTTTGGTGCCATCGAAATAATCATGAATAACATTTAAATTACTTTAATATGGAACACGGAATGGATCCTGAATCAGGACAAAGAAAAAGAATGAGACCAGAACATTACAAAGACTTGTCTCATCAGCTCCTCAAAGTTTGAGAGTAATAGTTCGTGCTGTGCAGATGAGCAGTCCCCAAAAGTTTTCCTGATGCAGGTCATCACACTAATGAGTGAGCGGAATTGAAATTACAAGATAGACATTTGCCATGTCATTTATGAAGTCGATAAAAAATTACCTTAAATCATTGACTAACAAATCCTATCCTTTTCCACTACACTAAAATCAGATCATTAAAATATGGTCCTTGCACCATAAAACCCAACCAAACCAAAGATCATTATGACTCATCCTGTATTTTTATTCAATAATTTTTGAATGATAATAGTCATAAAACCATTGCTTGTAAACTTTAAAAACATGTACTGTAGTGCTTGTGTTGGTGTTTAGTGCATATCTTTGATGTTGTATATTTAATAGACTTAAGTTTTGATAGTTTATGTAAGGAAATGTAAGTTGAGCTTTTCCATGCTTTGTTGTAATTAGTGTTAACAATTTAATACCAGTTTGTCGAACCCAGTATTTGCTAAGCCCGCACTTCCTAAATTTGATTTTTAAAATGTCTTCTCAATTTCTATTTTGATTTTATTGACATCACACATTCATAGGATAATTAATCCCCATGTGTTCTTAATTTCTTAGCATTGCCTATCTTGTGTTTGGTGCAGTTTGGCTGAATATGGCCCCTTGTGTTACAAAACCCCAAACCAACTATTTGCTTTAATTTCTTTCAAACCTTAACTTTTTGTGAAAAAATTAATAAAATGTAAAACAGTGTTGCTTGTATAGAAAGTTGTTTTGAGTTAAATATAAAAGATACATGTGGCAGAACATTTATAATGCTTGTACAATGTTGCAGTTATTTTGTAAATTTCTGTAGTTAGTTTCATGAAAAGAACATGTAGAATGAATATTTTGCTGTGATTGAATAGGTTTTGCATGTTAGATAGCAAAAAGAATAGGCCTAGGAAATGGATCAGAACTTTTAATTACTAATGTTTTTGAGTAATGTTTTGCAGAGCTTTCTTTTGTAAAATTACAGAACTTCAGGACTTGTTTTGCAACTTCAATTATTTACAGAAGTAAAAGTGATTGAAATACTTCTAGGAATTATTCCAAGTGCTGCTCTATATTTTGTACCTTAAATTCTATCTGATATCTATTTTGATAAAGTAGAGAGCTGTTAATTTTTGCTAACATCAAAATCATATCCACTCTATGCTAGTCATCTGTAACTTATTCAGAATAATTTTGTTCAGAAATCTTTGACTTCCAAATCGGTGCCTGATATAGAGTTTTTGTTGCATCTCTTTCGAATGCACCCTTGTTGTATTTGTTGGAATTTTACTACTTAAACTTGTTTGTTTGCTCATCTTTCTATAGATATATTTGTGTTTGGCTTGTATTATGTGTCTAGTCATGAGATATTAATGAATGTTTTTCTAAAGGCTTCCTTCAGGGTTTGTACATCTTGAAAAATCTGAAAATAAATTATTTTTTGAGGGCTCTTGAAAAACTTGTTTACTTGAGACTTGGGGGAAATTGGAAAAACAAACTGGTAGAAAAAAAAGGAAAATTAGTTTAAAATGTGCCTCTTAGAGGGCGACACAAAAAAATTTTATAAATATAAATTAAGACTTGAAGCTCTTGAAATTTGCTTATCCATCTTGTATGCAATTAAAATGTAGAATGTGGGTTAAAAACCTTGCATTGGGGCATTGCCAGTTTTTGTGGTACCACAAATGAGATGACCATGTAGGGGAAGAAGTGAGTAGTAAAAACCATGTTTTTCCTCTTAATCTTTTATTTCTTCAATTTCTGCTTTGTTTATATTTTGATTTGCTCAGAAAGAGGACCAACTGCTATTTTTCTTGAGCTTTTTTAGATGGACTTGATTTTTTTTAAAACTATTATCTTTACACATGACAGTGGTATTAAAATTATGAAGCACTATTTTGTAATGAAGGGTCACTTTTGGCTGTTATGTTCATTGTAAAAAAAAATCAGTTTCACACAAGTAAATGGCAATACTTTTTTGACATTTCCATCAAGTGTACAAACCCTGGTCTTTGTATGTGTACAGAAACAATCTGTTAAATTTGTTTCAAATTTTACCAAAGACAGATGATAATATATATATAATCTATTATATTGTGTAAACATGTAAAAATGAAAATATCCTATTTTCCATTTTTTATGATTAAGATCTTAAAATATCAAACTTATTAAAGGAAAAATTGTGTTAGGATAATGCTAACTAAAAAAAGAGAAATTTTATTTAACAATATTTTATTTCACTAATTTGTTTGAAAAGGTTCTGAATTGAAATTGTATGAAATCATGTGATCATTTACCATTTATTGTGTGCTCCAAAGGAACCAATTTCAGTCATGTCGTATTTTTACAATTTCTTATGAAAACTTAAAATAAAAATACTTATTTACTTCTCAATAATGAATTTTGTTTATTTAAAACTAATAGTGAACCTCAGAGTGGTTTCCTTAGAAGATTTAGAGATCCAATCCCTATACTTTAATTGGCGTGGTGTGGAAGTTTGGAGAGTGGGGTGCCAGCTCAGGTGTTGCCTCGTCATCTGACCGTGGTTCAAAATTACGTGGTGTTGTCCTCGGATCTTTCCCTTTGGGATTGATCCCGGACCGTCACCAATAGCCCGTTGTGTTGCTCCAGTGTGATGTTAATTGAAATACCCCCCATACTTTAAAGCCCTGACAGTGGAATGTTTAATGGAACAATATTTATGCAATTCTCCATTAAATATTTCAGTGCAGCTAGGATTGTATTTTGAGGGGGTTAGAATTGGAAATGAAAACTTTGTGATAATGCCAAAAGGGGTATTGTGAAAAATTTATATTAGTATGAAGATTTTTTTATAGTCAGATGGATAGTTTAATCAACCATTTATTCCCTTAAGATGCATGTTTCCCATCACTGTTGATGAACAGAAAAATAGAGTAATTTTTTTATTTCATTCGTATTAACTTATAAATTAGAATTTCATGCAACTGCTTATAGCAACACTTAATTCAGTCTGAAAAGTTCATTCTAAAAGTTAATTAGCAAAATTTTAAAAATGGCAAAACAAAACTTTAAATTTTCAATTTAAAGTTGTATTGGATTTTTACTGCAAAAATGTTCTAAATATTTAAAGTATCTCCGAAATCATTACATTGTGTTGCTCCAGTGTGACGTTAATTGAAATTCCCCCCCCCCTCCCCCCGAAATCATTGACTTGGCGTGGTGTGGAAGTTTGGAGAGTGGGGTGCCAGCTCAGGTGTTGCCTCGTCATCTGACCGTGGTTCAAAATTACGTGGTGTTGTCCTCGGATCTTTCCCTTTGGGATTGATCCCGGACCGTCACCAATAGCCCATTGTGTAGCTCTAGTGTGACGTTAATGGAAATACTCCCCCCCCCCCCGAAATCATTGACACATTAAAAAACCTTGAAATATGAACATATTCTCTACTGAATAACTTAAATAATGGAAAATATTGGCATGGCATGAAATTTGGGGAGTGGGGTACCAGCTCAGGTGCTGTTCTCGTCATCTAACCGTGGTTCAAAATTTCGAGGTATCCTTTCGGATTAAACCCGGATCGTCGCCAATAGCCCGTTGTGTTGCTCCAGTGCGACGTTAATTCAATTCCCAACCCTAGAGATAACTAAAATTTGTTTACTATTTACAAGGCTATAAATAAGATTGGATGAGAACCACGCCTTTTTCCTCTTGTAAACATCGTCATCTGACCATGGTTCAAAATTACGTGTTGTCCTCGGATCTTTCCCTTTGGGATTGATCCCGGACCGTCACTAATAGCCCATTGTGTTGCTCCAGTGTGACGTTAATTGAAATACCCACCCCTCTTGTAAACAAGATATTTTGGAGCACGCTTGTGCTTCCGCTGAGATTGAGATGCAATATAAGAGTGAATGTACGGGGGATATGTTAACCATCGTCACCAGTTTCCAACAGAGGTCGTCATCTGACCGTGATTCGAAATTACGTGGTGTTGTCCTTGTGGACCTTTCTCTTCGAGATTGTTCCCGGACCGTCGTCAATAGCCCGTTGTACGTACGTTGTCTAGTACGACGTTAATTACCAACAGAGGTCAATAAATATTGAATTGCCTTTGAAGAAGCGAATGAGATGCAATTGAAGGGGATGTTCAGAAGTTAATTGGTAACACTAATCTTAGGGATTGGTTGTTTTTGAGTTCTCTGGCGCAAGGGCCTTATTTGGCCAAACAAGTCAGGCAACACAATGAGAGGAAGAAAAAGCAGAAGAGTAGATGTGAGGATAAAAATGAAATGAAGGAAAGATCACTCGGGGTTGTGATGCCCGTACACACCTTCAGAAGATGTGTTCCTGAGGGTACTACTCTTAGGTTTTACAGAAAGCCCCTATTCCACACAGCCTCGCATTCAAGGCTGTTTGCTAGAGTCATCGTGCATAGAAGCCTTATCAGGATTGAACTCCATTTAAATGTAAATCGTTTTTCAAAATGTCTGAAGGCCTTATCAGTCTCAACTCCATCAAGACATTAATTATGATTGAACTGACAGTCCCCGAGGCACTCATGCAGCCTCAAATAAGCACTGAACCTCCTAAATGGAAAATCCTGTGGGAAGCTAATTCCGTGGATGCAAACTTCTTTCATTACCTCCACACCGATCTTCTACCGGGCGACCCAAAAAAATGCTGAATTTGTTCTCAGCAAAGTAAACCTTTCTCCCAATTCAGCTTTTATTCTAACATGTTTAAAACTGATAATGAAAAGGAACGTACCCAGGATATCAATCTGGAGGGGACTTTTCATCGTGACCTCTTTATTTAGGGGTAATTTAAAATTTTCTTTGAAATATAGAGTAGCTTTAAAGCAGTGGTTCTTAACCTTTTTAGTGATCGGCACCCCTTGAATCTAAAAATAAGTTTGTTTCTATTTCTTTATTTAGATTACATCTATTGTGCAAGATTATTTATTTATTGAAAAATAAACACATACATCGACATATACATACAAAACAATATCTCAATTTTTAATGGCTACGTAGTTTATTCATAATACTTTTGAAGCGAGGCTCCTTTTTTGAGAGCTGTAGCTGTGTAGTGTTGCATTTTTATGTGCAAAACTGATGAAAATCCCATCTCGCACTGGTAGGTGGTGGCAAATGTTATATAAAAGTGTGCAGTGCTGCTTTTGCAGGCTGTGGCTAAGGTTCTAACTGTGTACACCAGAATTATTCTAAGTCCAGTTATTCAAATTCCATTTGAATACGTGCATTGACTCGTATTTTGACAAGATCGTCTTTTATTTAATCGCTGTCGTCCATCGCAACTTCTCTCGTAACCTTGGAAATGCTTTCTCGCACCCTCAGGGGTGCACACACCCCAGGTTAATGTTACCTAGAGATTAATTTTGTAGTGTGTTATCTAGAGACTAGATTTAGAGTGTTCAAGTGACTAGTTTTAAAGTGACTATCCGAGACGAATAGTCGTCATCTGACCGTGGTTCAAAATTATGTGGTATTGTCCTCAGATCTTTCCCTTCAGGTTTGATCCCGGACCGTCGCCAATAACCCTTTGTGTTGCTCCAGTGCGACATTAATAATATACCTACCTACCAAGACGATGTTGGTAATGGTAATTAATTAACGTCGCACTAGAGCAACACAAAGGGCTATTGTCGATGGTCTGGGATCAATCACAATGGGAGAGATCTTGGGACGTTAAGAAGCAAGAGTGCGCAATAAGATGTTGAAAAACTCACCTAAAAATGTTTTGAGAAAATACTTATCCAGTGGATCATACACTCATTACAGTGATGCCTTGTCATTCACTAAAAAGTGGAATCGACTGTAAATAGTTGATTGTGGAGATTTAAGAATGCTGCTGACGAAAATAGACAGAATAGAGACCAACTGGTTGCACAACACGACTTGGAGACTATTTTTAATTTGACAGATTTGATTGATATTTATTACCAATAATAGTGAGCACTCTAATGTGTAATTTATTTTTAATATACGTGCAGTTTATTTTTAAATTTCATTTCAATATAGTTTTATAATTTCAGTTCCAAATGAATTTATTTCCAAACTAACAATGCAAAACTCGTCATCTGACCGTGGTTCAAAATTATGTGGTGTTGTCCTCGATCTTTCCCTCGGGGATTGATCCTGGACCATCGCCAATAGCCCGTTGTGTGCCCAATAGTCCGTTGCCTCCAGTGCGACGTTAATTAATTACCAGCCTCAATGTAAAACTGCACATAAATATTTTGGTGAAATTCAAAATTTATAGGCACAGCTACACTAGAAAATGGTTTTTAGTTTTAGTTTAGGATAGTTTTCCAAAGGGGCCCCGAAAAAAATGTATTTGAAAAGGGAGCGTTGAGCTAAAAGTTTGGGAAACTATCGTATAGTACGAGGCAGATGACCTTGAGAATTTCCATTTCTCCTGAGGATAAGTGTGGCCCGGTTGGAAGAGCAACGGACGAATCCAGCCAAAAGACCGTTGTGTACAAAGGGGGCTGGTGCACATTGAACCTGTCATACCTCAAATGTCCTCACGTTGGCGTGGTGTGGAAGTTTGGAGAGTGGGGTGCCAGCTCAGGTGTTGCCTCGTCATCTGATCGTGGTTCAAAATTACGTGGTGTTGTCCTCTGACCTTTCCCTTCGGAATTGTTCCCGGACCGTCGTCAATAGCCCGTTGTGTATCTCTAGTACGACGTTAATTAATTGCCATTACCTAAGGATAAGTTCTCCAGAGTTAAGAGGTTGCCTTCCGCAATGTGTGGGGTTCGTCATAAGGATTATTTGTTTTATCAACTCGTAATCCCTACAATCGCTTCGGACATCGCACTGTAAATTCGGATCCCGATTACGCGATAGAGACGCCAATCCTCGAAGTGCAGTGTTTACGTTTAACCAGCCACTAAATTTAAGGAATAGATTCGTGAGACTCGAACGGTAACTCGCAAGAGCATGACTGTATTGGGAATCCAGTGAAGGACATGGAGCCCATCGTCAGTTCTATTTGGTCTTAATCGAGGTCGTTCATCGGAAGTTAAAACCATAGAGGAAGTATAAAGTGGAGTGAGCAATGGTAACCTTTTTATTTGTCCGTGATCATGTGATCAAAACTAATAGTAACGTGACCCTTGGAGAACTTCGTCTGCTGGATGGAAACGAACATTCATCTTCTGATTGGTCCCCTGGACGGGAGAAGACGCCCCTCCATTGACTGATCATCTGATTGGTCCATTGACTGATTATCTGATAGTAGACTGGCGATTTCGCCACTTTTTTGTTGCCACTCTTTAAAAATGCACAATCACGCATTCCCTAGGCTTAGCCTAAATATTTCTTTTATCTTACTATTTAATTATCATTTATAATAAATGTATACCCGTTGCCCCAGCGGCATAATATTCGATGAATATGTAATAGCTTCCTACGAACCGACACGTAGGTACATATAAGATCCAAGATCCTACCCTGTCATATGATGTTTTATGGTCAAAGACATAAGGTACCAAACAAGTCAAATTTTTACTCACGTGACTAAAAGTCGACATGGTGGTTGTAATTTTTGAAGCTCCTCTCCAATAGCAATGCTGTCTACTCATATTTCACACGTCTGTGGTCAAACTTGTCCACTTTTAAACTTTGCATGCCAATGACGAGCAGTAATGTCATCACTGACAACATTCATCCATAAGCATCACAAATTTCAATAGCGTTTTGCTTTCTTGAAAGCGGTAATATGCCTAAACTTGGCCTCAGGCGTTTTGTTTTTATCTATTTATTTGCGGGGGCCCGGTTGGAAGAGCAGCGGATTAGCAATCGGTGGGTTCCGAGTTCGAAACTCGGTCCAACCAAAGTCCGTAGTGTACGCGGGGGCTGGTACTCGTTAAGTCTGTCGTGTCCTCCCGTTGGCGTGGTGTGGAAGTTTGGAGAATGGGATGTTTGTTGTAAGACGTTATCCTTGGATCTTTCCCTTAGGGATTGATCCCCGGCCGTCGCCAATAGCCAGTTGTGTTGCTTCCAGTGCGACGTTAATTAGTTGCTTATCTACCCTAAAAGTATTTTATGTTTACAGCAGTTCGTTGTTTTATGAGAGCAAAGTAGTCTTTGTTTCATCTGAAAAAATAATTTTGTAAAATCATATTCAAAATTTATATAAATAAAAATGGAATGGTTGTACATTGAATATTTTCGCCTCATTTCAAATTTATTATCCGTTTTGGGTCATTCTAATACAAAACCAGTAGTTTCCTGGTTTGGTGTGTCTTTATGTATGTACCCGCAGTACGTCCAAACGGCTGAATATATTTTAATTAAACTTTATAAATTGTGAGCATATACAAAGTTATTTAATGACTGAATTTCAGTATACCTGTCTCCCCGTTATATGTCTGTGTGTTTGTACAAGTATCACATAAAATTTATTCAGTGTAAATTCACAAAATGTTTCAAATTTTACAAAACATATATTAGCTTAGGGAATACATGATTTACATTTTCCTTTGTATATATTTTTAGGCAAATTTCTCGCTAAAACAGTCGAATACCCACACTTAAAGCAATCTAAATTTGGTAGTTTTGGAGATGCTGGGATTTGTGTCAGATTACCAGTACTCAGGAAAAGCAATTGTTTTTCCAAAAAATTTTAGACTCTGATACTGTATTTATTTGAGCCATATTTTCTTTTCAAAACAAACGATATTTGTGACAGATGTAAAGAGAATAAAAAACACTCAATTTTGCACTAGAACAAGGTAGGAATTAGTTATTTTGTGTTCAACACGTGTACTCATTTTCTGGACGGCATTGTGTACATTTCGACGAACTTTCTCAAAAGTTCTTGGTTTAACACACGTGGTTGTAGAATTCCGTTTCACGAAAAGAGAAACTTTCTTAACCAAGACTGGTAGCTAAACGAACTTAATCAAAGTACAGGCGGCACTCGACTTTCGCACATTTGAATTTTTTAAAGATTTTATCGATAATGCAAAAATTGTTCGCTCCCACGGGGCGCGGTAGCTCGCGCTCACTCACACATTACAGCCTAGAGTAGAGGACTTCTCGGAATCGTTGTGACGTCACTAGGGTTCCGAGCCGCTGTGGTGGGGGCCGAATGTTAATCATTCATTTTAACTAAACAGATATAGTAGAAACAAAACGATTTATTGTTTTATTCTTTGTAAGAAAATCAACTCAAGAATCAAAATTAAAAATTTATAAAGGTGGGAATGTTATTTCGTGTAGCTAGATGAACCTTTTTTACAATACAAATAAGAAACTTCTAAAAATTAAAATTAGATAATTGTTCCATTAACAGCAATACCTAACTATTAGCAGTTCTGCCTTCCTATCTTAGTCTATCGTCTAATAGGTTATAAAATTCGAGAAATATATATTTATATTTCAAAACCTCTGACATGTACACAAAGTATGCATACACTATATAGTGCATCAAGTATGAATTTAGTAATTATAATATATGGGGCATTGTGTCAATATAGTGTAGGTCAGTCAACCTTGCATCAGTCGATTTATGAGATGGTGTGAAGAGTGTTTAAAAGCTCAAGAAAAGACTGCATATGTAAAGCATGAATGATTTTCCTTTGGTAACATGTTATCATTGCTATCGCTTTTGATACTGAACAAATAACTTAAAACTAGAAACCTTGCTAAAGACATCAATAAAAGACATGGTTTGTTTACATTACTGCCAGTATCCTAATTTAATTAATGACTTGTTCAAGACCATGTGACTCAACTGCCAACTCGTGAGAGGCAGACTTTACTTTGACTAGGGAAAGTTGTCATTTGAGTTGATTTTGTGTGAATGATGAGGGTTAGAGATTACAATGCCAGACCCATAATTGGTAGTGCTGACTTCGAATTTTATGTCGGAAGTGGGATTCAAAAGAGTATGAGCTGGCGAAACAAATAATTATGGCAATTGCCACATACCTTTGGGTGGTTGCACTTTCCCCTGGTAAGCTTATGTTTCTGAAAATAGAACTGTCTGTTCTCATGAACTATTCAATATTTTATTTGTATTAATCATGCAAGTTTAGCATCAGGATAGAAACAGAATGAAAAATTATTTTTTATAGCATTTATTAAATTTAGTGGTAGTCATAAATTTGTTACTTAAAAACACTAAGTAGCCAACAGAAAATTATAAAAAAATTAAATTATGTATGTAGTTGATCACAGCTGTATTGCTTAGATGATTAGATATTGATTGTTTGGGTTTGTTAGATGTGTTTTTGGGCACTTAGTTACTTAAAATGTTTACAAAATTCATGCTACTTTTCCTTGGGTCAATGTTGCAGAAAGTTGCTTAAGTAGAGATTCTGACATTTTATGGGTTCATTATATTAGTTAAAGAATATTACATATCTAAACTATTTCGGAGATTTGTAGTTAAATTACAGATGACTAACAAGAGTATACTTCATTTGTGTTGGAAAAAAAGAGTAAAGCAACTGTTTCAGGAAGTGGTTCCAATAGTCAGTAATGTGATGTGGATAACATCTCTTCTCTTCCATTATATTAGCATTCTCTTCCATTATAATTAGCAGGTATAAAGCACATCTTCAATAGAACATCTGATGTAATTGAATCATTTATATCAGAGGATAATCAATGAGCTTGAACAAACTTGTTACTAATCTGGTTTTTCAGTCATTCTATAATGTGATATAAAGAACACATTTTTGACATATTTTGTATCTTTAGTTTATTGTTACTACATTAAGATTTCTAAATGTAATCATTTTTTACTTGATACCAATTAAGTGTTTATTTTTATTTTATCATCCCACAGTAGGATACTGTGATCTAATGTCTGCTGTGTTGATCTAAATGCATTAATTTTCAAGTACCCTTTTCATCTCAACTAAAAGGGCCGCGGTGCCCCGGTTGGAAGAGTAACGGACTTGCAACCGAAGGGTTGCGAGTTCGAATCCAGCCAAACACCGTTGTGTACAAAGAGGGCTGGTGCCCGTTAAATCTGTCGTGGCCTCAAATGTCCTCACGTTGGCGTGGTGTGGAAGTTTGGAGAGTGGGGTGCCAGCTCAGGTGTTGCCTCGTCATCTGACCGTGGTTCAAAATTACGTGGTGTTGTCCTCGGATCTTTCCCTTTGGGATTGATCCCGGACCGTCACCAATAGCCCGTTGTGTTGCTCCAGTGTGACGTTAATTGAAATACCCCCCCATCTCAACTAAAATGGATGCAACAGTGTTGTGTAACACTAATTCTGGAATGGTAGCTTTAGAATTGAAATTGTATAAAGGCTTGTATAAAAAGTTTATATTTGTAATATAAATGACCTTTTTGAGTTCTATTGAAAATAAAAGTTTTCTTTGCCACTTAATTGTATTTTTACAGAATATCTTGTATTCACCATGATTTTCTATATCTAAGAAACTCATTACATTATCTGCTATATCTCAATTTTGCCAATAAAATTTTTAAATCAATATTAAGTTTTTTTAAGCTTGTTGCAACAAATATCAAACATGTTTTAATTGTAAATTTTTCTTTAACCATGAAAATAGCCCGTTGTGTTGCTCTAGTGTGACTTTAATTAAAATACCTACCTACAATCATGAAATATAAAGGAAATATTCACTGTAACTGTAACATATTTAGCTTGTTTACTTGAAACATGTAACCCTTTGCTTATTTTTAGGCACCAATCCTCGTTTTTAATCTTTTACATTTTGAATTATTATCTTAGTTCTCTAGAGGCACAAGGCAAAGCAGCCAAGCCTCAACTCTGCTTTTCTCCGAAAAGCATCATCATCATCATCATCAACATGTAACCTATTATTAATCTTATCTGCTTTTTCCTAAACCATGAAACACTAACATTTTTAGCTTGTTTGTTATTTATAATTAAAGAAACAAGTATATCGCATACTGTTTTGTAAGTAATATTTTAAAGTTTTCTTTTATCTTTTCTTAATTTTCTTGTTTACAAAAAAGCTAAAGCTTTGTACAATGTTAAATGTTTAGAAATTGTTTTTTTTATTTACAGAAATTGAAATGGTAGTTTAAGTAACATTATTTATTAATTGTAAATTGTATAAGTTATTCATGACAAAATTTTTGCTACAAGCAATTTGTAACATGTTTATACATGTAAACAAATGCCCATCCACAATTTAATGTCAAATTTTTACCTTCTAATGCATTTCTTATCAAGTAGGGTTAAAGTGTGGAATTTAATCTCTAATTGTATTTGCTATCCACTCTCAACAGGGCTAGGCTTATGATTTTGCAACTTGAATTTTGAACTTCAATTTGGGTTCAAATATTTGGATTGTTAGCACTTATTTCAGCACTTGATGTTTCTAATACGGTATATTCACATTTACTAAGATTAAAATCTGCTTATTGAAGTTGACAATAAAATTAATACATATTACACTTGTACTTTACTAGTATAAATTCGTAATTCCAATGTTTAATTAGTAATATATTGATAATGATATACTACATACAGAATTTTTGCTTCATAATTTGTGCAATACAGGGCTCTTACAATGACAATATAGTAGGAATGCATTTTCAATCGTTTCATAAACGTATTTCGCTTAGTTCGTAAACCTGTTCTGCGAGACACTGAAAACTCAACTAAAATAAGACTATTTCTAGTCCTCTGCTAAAAGTAGAAACTGAATTTAAGTAGTATATTATTTTTTATCATGGAGTAATTAGAAAATTCACATTAATGCCTTCATTTTTCTTGTTTTCTTTGATTATTTTAAATCAATCGTAGTAATACTCGTAAGTGTGCTGCATTCATATAAACCCTCCTGGTAGTCATGTCGACAAGGTTTCTCGTTTCATTAGCAAATCTGACTTGATCTTATCAGAAAATGGGCAATATCTTGAGATATTTCGTTGCTTTGTTGCATATCGTCGTTTTATTATCAAAATCTCGTAAGTCCAATTATTTTAGTTTATGAAGTTCTAACATTTGTTAACAAATTTGCTTAGTTTTACTTCAAAAGATCCTGTCTACATCAATCATAAAGCCGCCCTAGGCAGGTTTTAAACCTCATCTCATAACTGGTCTACAGCTTGGTATCTAGTTTTTTATCATTCCCGAAAATTTTTGATATCCAAGACATACGAGGTTTTAATAGTAAAACGACGATATATTAAGTTAGAACCATATTGTTACCACCTGTAGTCTATTTAAATGATAAAGTTTAAATTTATTATGACTCCAATTTATGAAAAATGTTAATTTTGTAAACGCCAAGAATGGAGCAAGTATAACCGAATACACCAATTTTGTTTTGAAAGCTGTCACAATTGTATTGTAATATAACATGTCCTAAAATGAATTCCATTTCCACATCACCCATGGGGTAGGAATCATGATGGGTTTTTTATAGAGGTATCGCCAAGAGCCCTAATCCTCTTTAGCAGTGGTTTCCACCTCTAAATTTATTAATCAGTATACATTGTAAACTTATTATTGCCAAAGAATCACATATGAAAAATTATTAAATTACTTTAACAATTTTAGGGAATAAAATAAGCTTAATGCATCATAGACTTCTGCTGTGACCTAGTCACAAAGCACCTTCCTTTTATTTTTATCAATATGTTTGTAGATCACAACTGATTTTCAAAGTATTCTGAAATCAAAAAACCAAGAATGAGAAGAGATTAAACACACCAGGTAATTAAATTGCATTGATTGAAAGTCACCTATAGTATGAATACAAATACAGTCGAGTCTATTTAACGAAGTCTCATCGTTTCACTTAAAAACTTCGTTATAAAGAAAATTCGTTAAATAGAAACCTGGACAAACAAGGACTGAAAAGAAAGAAAAAACAAAGACTGAAACTTATCTATCCAATTTATTGACTTTAACATATCCTAAACTAAAAAAGTGTAATCCTGCTTTGTACAGGTTTTTTTACAAAGAACACATTTTTCATAGAAATTTTCACATCTTTGTAAAGATTGAAACACTTCATCTGTAGCATTTTCTTGAAACTAATCCCCTTCATATTGTATCAAATGCTGTTAGCATTTCTTGTGAAGGTTTTTAATAACCTCTTCATTATCATCTTCATCCCTCACTTAATGTCTTCATTACATTTCCTAACACTTTGCAATATGTCATGCTCCGTAGGATATTCAGCAATCACAATGTCTTCAACATGGAGAAAATTAGACAGCTCTATACCTTCAACAGCTCCCATGTCTTTCAGATACTGCCATTTTTCTTTCAAATCTGCCAAGCACTTGGATTCATCATCATATTCAGCATCATTTTTGAAATCGGCTTTAACAAAACAGTTCCTTACAGTAGATGCAGTCACATCACACTGCCAAGCTTTCGTCATCTCTGATATGGAGATTCTTAAATTAATACAATTGTCTATGCACTGACTGCTCTCCAAGGCAAGAATAACTTTTTAAGGATTCTTTTTCGATAATGAACTTTAAGATTTTTTATAATGCCTTGATCCAATGGCTGAAGTTTTGAAGCTATATTAGCCGGAAGAAAAACCGATAAAGATGCAGAATCCGGAGCATGTTTGTCGCCAAATCAAGATGGCGTCCAATACCAGTATGGCGGCCATCTTGACGATTCGATTTGTTATAATCGCAAGTGAAAATGAGGAATGCACAAATAAGCAATAAAAAGTAAAGAAAATTTCAAGCAAGCATCCAAACACTCCCCGTGTGGGGGCGGGTTGCAGAATACCTCCACCGCAGCCCTGCGTGACGTAAGAGGCGACTAATGGCATACCTCCCTGTCATATCGGTCTGGTTGGGTTGCGTACTAGTGGTCTCCCTACACTCGGGGTCAAGCTTTCGGGCGGAAGGCGTCCCGATGTGTGTGGCCCGCCGGATCTTGTTGTCGTAGGTGACTCTTGTTACGTGGAGGGTATAAAAATGGGAGGGTCCCACGCTTCCTCTCATCATGACTTATTATGTTGTGTATTCATTTGCTTTGTAGTATTCGAATTGCCAACGGTCTATCTTGGCGGCGGTAGTTACCCTGAACATCGGGAAGGAGCGGGCCAAGAAGGCGATCTGCGGTCGCCTCAAGGGCTGCGTTCCCTGTGGGCGGGTTTGTGCAAACCTGAATAATTAACATATGCGGCCGATACTCCGCTCGAAACCTGCTGTTATTGCGGGATGTGAGGGGGTCGTGTGCGGGGACTAAGCATCCAAACACTTCTCTACAAAAATTATACCAATCAGTCATCGTATGGGTCGCCACATCCATTTCATTCATAACACATTTAATTGGCGTTTCATTCACCCAGTACCACGTAATCAAAAGAATCACACATATGCAATTTACTATTCTCAAACCATGTTCCCTTTCGCACCGATCGCTTTGGCTTATGTTGTGAGGATCCATTGATGGACCCCTCAATTAACCATCCTAAGGCAAACTTGCCGACAAGAGACGTTAAAACACGGACAATGCGTTTCCATCTCTCTGGCACCAGACGGTATGGACTTGTACCGAAAACGGACAAAGGGAATTCGTTCCGGACCGCCCAGGTGATTAGGTTCCACCTGCCAGGTGATTAAGCCCACCTGCCAGGTAATTAAGCCCACCTGTGCTAAGTAGCTGATCCCATTTTACGTCAGACAGTCGCCGCCGAATCAGCAACCAATTAAAAGCAACAACCAATCAAGAGCGAACCAATCAAAAAACCACCAGCGAACAAAGGCTGCGAGGTTTCGAGAGGAAAGAAGATAGTCGAATCGTCAGTTCTTGCCGGTGTTCTCGTTCGAGAGGCTTGACTCAGCGACCCTTTGAGCGGTCACTCCTTAGGGAGAAAAGATATTTTTAGAAGACGGTTCTCTCACCCGGAGAGTACGCGTTCTTGTAGCCTGGCGTAGAGTGCCTATCTCGAGTTCCTGCTTTGGTCCCATCCGAGAGACGATCCAGCGACCCTGCGAGTGGTCTAACTCCTTAGCCTGCAAATAGCTTGGAGTTGTTTTCTCAACTTGAGAAACCGAAGGAACGTACTGGAGTTCCGGAAAGATACCGTTCCCGTCTTGTGCTGACCCGACGACCCCAGCGGAGCCGTGCTTGTCTTGTGCTGACCCGACGACCCCAGTGGAGCCGTCCCCTGATTGTGCCGAACCGACGACCTGCGAAGAGTCCGGTGCCGACTTCTCGTCCGGCAGGGAACCTGAATCGACCCGTCATCCCGTGAGGATCCGGTGCTGATCTTGTGTAATCGTCACCCGACGAGTGGAGTCTCACCCCGAGACCATTGAGAGACCTTTCTCCCACTCAGAGACTTTCGTGCGTACCTGAGATTACGACAACTTGTCGCATCCAGTTAGCAGAGGCATCGAATTCGTGAAAGTGCCTTGTAAATAGATTTACATATAGTCAAGAAATTGTTCTGAATAAAATTAATGTTTATTATTTAAGCTAGACTGTTCTCTGCAGATTTGAATCTACCACGCTACCCAGAGAAGTTGTTACAATGTCCATCCTTTCAACACAACCATTCGTACCTATCGCCCGCATCCTTTCTGTCTTTCAAAACCATTTCACTCCCACATTCTGAACATTAACGCTTTTTGCAATCAAGCCAACTTTCTGGCACCATTCAATCACTTTCAAGCTCTCCGGTTTTGCTAAAGATTCATCATACATTTTTCCAACAAAAAAAGGCATTTATACGTCCAGTCGAACCATCCATTGCCATACATAATCAAGGGTAAGTGAACGGCTAATAAATCTATAAAATCACGAATGATAATTAATTTAATTTCTAATTTAAAAAACCCAAAATATCAATAGAAATGTGCCACTTGAAAAAATTGTAATCCAAATATTGGAAATCCAACGGCAAGCACGAAAACTAAAGATACACTGATAGAATCCGTTGCGACCTCAAATTATCCGGTTAAGGCGGTAAACAATTAAAATCATTCTTAAAAGCTAAGTAATCAGAGAACGCAAAAAATCCAAACTTCAAAACGCTAACCAATCACAGAGCGCAATACATTGCAATTTCGTTATAAAAAACAACCCCCCTTCCTAAAAAAACAACCTCATAGGGTTGCCATAAAGCTGGATCAAAAGCACAAGGTTACCATGTTTGGCGATAAATCGCCAGTGCCCCGGATTCGATATCTCCGCCACGCAATTTTGCGATACTGTTTTTCCAATTGTTTATCCCATTTTGACAGCCACCCTTCAAACATTCTAGAAGTCATCCATGACTTTTTATTGAAATGATAGTCCACCTCTAAAGATTCTGTGCCCTTGAAACATGTGGGCTTTTTACTTTTACCGATTACTAATGGTTTTAATTTTTCTTCACCACTCATATTCGCATGTGTCCTACAGTCAGGCCCTCAACAAAAACCAGTTTTACCCTGTGGAATACATAGTTTCCATCACCTCCCTGCCGTGCCATACGATACCCCTCAAAGATAAGGAAGGAAGCAATTCCCTTCCTTTTGTCCCGTATCTTTCTTCCAATTCAAAAATTCCACTTCACTATCAAAGACCAAATTTTTACTGTCTATATTTAAATTGTGATCAATGGATATGTGATGGCGCAGCATTTTAAGACTACTGCACGAATATGTGCATTTTGGGCACTGAATATCACTTTTTTCTTCAGCTCTCTGATGTACAATCTAATGTACATCACGATCATGTCTCAAATTAAAATTCTTGTAATAAGTTTTGTCGTAACATGAACACTCATATTTGCCAATTTTAATCTCCTTTTGAACCTGATCTGGATGACTCAGTTTCAAATGTCTCTTGAGAGATCTGTTGGATTCATACACACGATGACATTCACACAACAGGGAAACATTTTCAGATAATTTCAATGTACCCAAATGCAAGAAACAACACAATATACAAATGATAAAGCACTTGGAACTTCAAGTTTTACAGAATTATACTAGATATCAGATAATTAAATTTTAGAAACACTAATTTTTAGCATAAATGAAAACAAATAAGAAACGAAAGAAACACAACAGTTAATAATCACTAATAACTTTGTTAAGAAAGACACACCATCACTTAAGAGTGATAGAAGTAATCCAGAAATGAAAGAAACGTAATACTAAAGTGATTTTCCTAACCGACTGAAAAATTGTGGAAAGCTCTCGCTGACCAAAAGGCCGCGTTTATAAATCATCAGAAAAAAATCCGCTGTTCTTCAGATTCCAAAATTTCTGTCAGGCTAGCTAACCCTAACGAGTTTACGGGTAAGAAAACATTACGCTACTTCCCCACTTCAGATCTAACCCTTATTCGCCTCAGGCGACCCCCTCACATCCCGCCGGGTGGCAGTTTCGAGTGGTTGGTCGGCCACCCACGTAAATTTATATGGTTCGTCCATACCCGCCCACAGGGACCAGAGCCGGTGAGGCGACCACAGGTCGCCTTCTTGGCTCCGCTCGACCCTATGTTCTGGGCAACTACCGCCGCCAAGATAGACCGTTTGTAATTCGAATACTATAGAGTAAACGAATGAGCAAACGTGTTTAAGATGAGAGGAAGAGTGGAACCCTCCCCATTATTGTACCCTCCAAGTCATGCGCAGAGCACACAAGTGAACTACGACAACGAAGTCCGGCGGGACCTTTCGAGACGGTCCTGCTAGTACAGTCTCCACCGAACCCCGCTTCTGACAAGGAGGTAACCGTTTGTCGCCTCTTACGACACGCTGGGATGCGGTGGGGTTATTCTACTACCCGCCCCCACACGGGGAAGATCTAACCCTTAAAAATCACCGAGATTTTCCCGCTCATGCTTTTATACTCATACTCTCGAAATCAGGGTAAGCCTCTACTCCCTCACGTCAAATAAGCCACGCCTTCCGTATACTTCAACAGATCGCGCATGCGTAGTTTAAAAATGGTGCTCTTGAATGGTATGCGGTAAGACTCTTGTGAAACCTCGAGCATATACAGGATCCTAGGGTGCAAATACTCGAAATCTAGATGCAGTATTTTTATCTTGCATAGACTCAGAAAAATCTGGATGGAATTTATCCAAGCATGTCCTCAAACGACGGTTCATTGACAGCTCAGCAGGCGAAACTCCTGTGGTGGTGTTTGGAGTAGCATGTTGGGCTAATAAAAACCATGCCAGTCTCAAGTTCCAATTCCCCGAGATAATTCATCGTAGAGAATCCTTTGTAGTTTGGATCATCCGTTCCGCTTGACCATTTGATGATGGATGTCTAGGAGTAATCAGAATGTGCCGAATACCATTATATTCAATAAACTTTTGAAATTATGATGAGGCAAATCCTGTGCCTTTATCTGAAACAATATTCCCGATTTACCAAATATTTGCAAATGGTCAAACAGAGAAGAGATGTTTTATTAATAAGATGCAGGATTAAAATGTCAATCACACCCTCCTTATTATTCCGATTCAATCTCGAAGAATCAGCGGAATGTTCTACATGTAAAAAGGAAGATTCATTAGACCACGTTTTATTAGATTGCACAAAATACAATAAAGAACGAAAAAAAAATTCCAATCCTTAAAACAGCATATACTGATAACTTCTGCAATCTGATGACCCGAGCATTTGAAAACAAAGCAACAACTAAAGGACTAATCCAATTTCTAATCTCTGAACAAATTCTAAACTCAACAACTCCACCCTTCTGATTACCAATAAACAAAATCAGACTCGAGCAATAGAGGCGAAGGTTGACAACGTCGCAACCATAAACCTCAAAGCACTCAACAATCTTGAATTTTACACTTCCTAGTAAGCGGTTAAAATGCGCTATTCAATATTGAACATATTTGAATAGGAGAGCGGTGCGGTTTTCGGATCGCGGCAATTTCAGATTGAATTTCCGAGTTTGTGGAAATTGAAGGTTTTTGGCTGCTTCGTTCCTTTGGTCTTGATATTTTTTCCCTACTGAAATTTTTACTAGGGCTTTACTTTTGTTTTTGCTACTTGGGTAAGTAGTATTTTCTCTTATCGGCTGATTGACATTTTGAGCGAACAGAGGTTAACCCCTGTTAATGAGTGACGGCCTTGCATCGTCCCCGGCGGGGGCGACTCTTGCAAGACATGGACCTTATTAATTATTGCAGTGATGAGGGGAATAATAATTTCACTTTCATCATTTGCCAATACAACCTATACTTAATAAAAACCCATATACAATTAAAAAAGAAATATATAAATACTTTTCTGTACCCAAGAACATCATAGTATGCCGACGAACTCGAATCAACATTATCATCACAGTAGAAGGTAAGGTCGCCGCCCACGAAGCTTCCAAAATCAAAAATATTTTGAATACTACAGTTGATACCAAATTAACGAAGGACAATTTAATAACGCAATATGTTATAAATGAAATAGAAATAACACTAGAAGATATAATTGAGGATTTAGAAGAACAAGGAATTAAAGTCGCAAATAAAATCAGATTCGAAAAAAATGTCAATCAAATAAAAATCCCGTTAAAAACTATAAAATTCGACACCCCTACCCCTCGGAAAAAAAATTGGAGATAAAGTGCACATTGGGATGATGATGCACCAACTGAAACTATACATAGAAAAACCAAGACAATACAAAAACTGCTGGATATTTGGCCATGGCATGAAAGGATGTAGTTCCAACCAAAAATGTAAAATCTGCTCAGACCATCCAGAAATAATGTGCCCAAATCAGGAAAAAAATGTTGCAGAAACTGTAAAAACCACACACAGCAGATGATGAAAATTGTGAAAAGAAAAAGGAAGAAATAAGAAATATTGAAATATAAAAACGAAAACTTAATATCATATACATAGAATACATAGAATCTAAAAGTACACTCGCAACCTCATACGCCAAGGCTAGATAACTCAACAGAAAAAAAGAGATCAACACAGACAAGAAAGGGAAGTAATAAAAAATAGCAAAATAAAATAAATAATACTTGAAACTTCAAAACCAATACTAACTATAATCGAACAAATTCAAAGAAATCAAACGTATATATTAACACAAATGATTGAAAACAATATAATACCAAAAGAAAATGTAATTTATGAAATTCAAGAAAACACTACAGATGAAAATGAAGATGAATACTCATAACCCCCCAAAAACTGACAAAAACTCACAATCACACTCGAACAATCTCTCAAGTGGTAAAATGGAATATGAATAGATCTTCCCGCTGCCTGGCTTTAAAAAAAAAAATTTTTTTCACCGTGTTTGGAATCAACCTCATACAATGGAACTGCCAAGGCGCCAGAGCGCGCCGCTTTGACTTAAATTATAAATATTTTAACCAGGCTGACATCTTAATTTTAGAAGAAACTTTTTTAAAACCGAATAATCGATTTACTCTTAAAAAAAAACATTTTTCGTTTTGATCGACCCTGTCCTTTCAGAGGAGGAGGTTTATTAATAGCCGTCAATAGAAACATCAGTGCTCAACTCATCAAAGAGGAAAAGAATCAATTTTTCGAATTCCAAGAAGTAAAAATTCACTATAACAACACAGCCATACACATCAATATTTATTGTCCTAAAGGAGTTAGAGATGAAAGAATGCTCAACGACCTCAGATTGGATCCGAATAACCTTTATATTCTTGCTGGAGACTTCAACGCAACATACAGTAATTGGGTTTCAAGGATAACACCAGCGGAAGAAATTTAATAAAATGGATCAACAACCAGAACCTAATTTTACTCAACCACCAAAGTGGAACTCATATCAGCAATGAGGGAATCATGTCTGCTATTGATCTCACCTTGGTATCCAACAACTGCACCTCAATAACCTCTTGGCAGGTGCATCAAGACAACTTCGGGAGTGATCATTTCCCCATTAAATTTTCCTATAATACTCCGACTAACAATAAACGTAATTCTACTATACAGTTTAATTGGAACATCTTCGGCAAATTCTTAAATGATAACCTTACTAATCTAAGTGATCCATGTTTTTTCAACGATACTTTCCAGAAGGCCATTGAGAGTTCCCAATCTAAAAAAGAACTTCCGCCACCCAGGGCCCCTTGGTGGAATTCTGTAGTCAATTAAGAGCCAAAAGTAGACAATATCTGAATATAACTAAAAAAATATAAGACTGGGATCAATATAAAAAAAAGTTAAAAGAATTTATTCAGAAACTTAAAAAAGAGTTTTGGTATACAACCTGTAAAACAGTCGCTAAAGACAAATATTTACAAAATCCTACAAAGACTAAAAGATCCAGCCAACCAACAAAAGGATGCTTATATCATTAATTTGAACAACGTAAAGATCCATTCCCCCGGGGAGCAAGCCAACCTTTTTAACAAGCACTACACTTCAGATGAGAATCTTGACTTCCTTCCCCTGAGTTTCGCGGATAACAATAACAATGCGCTGAATAAGGAATTAACTTGGAATGAATTTTCCAAAGCTATTTCTCAAATAAGGAAATCGACCCCAGGGATGGATAAAGTTACGATTACTATGATCAAAAAATCACCCGAAAATATCCAAAAGAGCATTTTTAAAATTCTTAATTACAGCTTTGACACCGGCTCTATCCCCATGTCCTTGGACCCACTCTCATATCATCCCTATCTTAAAGCCACATAAAAATCCACTGGACATAACCTCATAAAGGCCTGTTTCTTTAACCTCCACCTTTGCTAAAATTTTAGAGTGCATGATTCTTAATAGACTTATGGAAGACATCTACTATTATAATAGGAAAAGTATTAATAAAAATAACCATGATTTTCTACAAAACAGAAGCTGCATTACTCTTAACTCATATCCACAATGACATACTAATAGCTAGGAAAAGGAAAAATAATAGTTTTCGCCTCCATAGACCTAAAGGGAGCTTATGATTCGGTTTGGAGAGATGGACTCGTACAAATTATTGAAAAAAGGAATCACAGGAAAAATGGCTTTATGGATTTTCAATTTTATTAACCAAAGAACTTGCCAGGTGAGGTGGCGCAATACTATATCAGAAACAAAACAGAGCTCTCGAGGTTTACCCCAAGGATGTATACTCAGCCATTTTCTTTTTCTCATCTTGATGATTTATTCTTACATATCCCTTCACGAGTCAAATGTTTAGTGTATGCTGATGACATTTTTATTTACAGTGAAAATCAAACTTTAACCGAATCCACTGAAGCTATTCAAACTACAATTAAAATCACCAATAACTGGTGTAGCCGCTGGAAATTAACAATCAGTTTGAACAAATGCAATATTATCAATTTTTCTCGGAAAAAACTTCTCATAAATGCAACATAAAAATTAACAATACTCCTATTCCAGAAGTAAATAAAATCAAAATCCTGGGCCTCAATTTCGATAATTTGACTTGGAATCAACATTTCAAATATCTACAGGCCAAAGCTGCGCATGCTTTAAACGCCTTTAAATTCATTGCTTCAAAGAGGTGGGGTGCAAGTACCAAACACCTTAAACAAATAGGTAATTCTACTATCCGCAGCCAATTTGATTTCGGAGCTCCTATCTTAAGTACAGCTGCAGATTCACATTACAAGAAAATCAATCCAATCTTCAACTCCATGCTAAGGATTGCTACTGGCCTACCTAAATATACTCCTATTGAGATCTTGCATGCTGAGAATCAAGCCTCATCTTTACAGCAGACAAACTCTTAAATGTAATTTTTTACATAAAAAATGTTTGCCTGAGAGAGTGGTCTCCGATATACGACCTTATTTACAATCCCCTTCTATCATATATGCTCCATGGAAAAACAAGAACAAACTTATCTCGGCAAATATGATCAATTTCGATGATCTGTGCATTACTAAAAGGGATATTATCCCTTGGTGCCCTCCTACTTCTAATTGTAATTATAAAATACATCTCCAGAATTTCCCATTTCAGAATAAGAATCTACCCGATAGTGCAATTCAAGCCTACTTTGAAGATTTTCTACAAACTTTTCCGAATCATATAGGAAGGCCGCGGTGGCCCGGTTGGAAGAGTAACGAACTAGCAACCGAAGGGTTGCGAGTTCGAATCCAGCCAAACACCGTCGTGTACAAAGGGGGCTGGTGCACGTTAAATCTGTCGTGGCCTCAAATGTCCTCACGTTGGCGTGGGGTGCCAGCTCAGGTGTTGCCTCGTCATCTGACCATGGTTCAAAATTACGTGGTGTTGTCCTCGGATCTTTCCCTTTGGGATTGATTCCGGACCGTCACCAATAGCCCATTGTGTTGCTCCAGTGTGACGTTAATTGAAATACCCCCCCCCCCCCCCGAATCATATAGGGACGGACGGCTCAAAAACTAGCACAACCAGTTCATTTGGAATCGTAATTCCTAAACTTTTCGTAGAAAGAAGCTACTCAGTGAATGCTTTCAATTCGATTTTTACAATAGAAGCTATGGAAATTTTTAAGGCAATCCAAGACTGGGTCCAAAAGTACCAAAACTTCATTTTAATAAGCGATAGTTACAGTGTTTTATCTAGTTTGGAAAATGTAAGTAAACATTCAAGCTGTATCATTTTGCAAATTCACAAAATATTAAGCAAAAAAAGCCAATACAATAATATCATGTTAGTGTGGACCCCTGGACAAAAAGGGGGGAGGGGTATTTCAATTAACGTCACACTGCAGCAACACAATGGGCAGACGGTCCGGGATCAATCCCAAAGGGAAAGATCCGAGGACAACACCACGTAATTTTGAACCACGGTCAGATGACGAGGCAACACCTGAGCTGGCACCCCACTCTCCATGGACAAAAAGGAGTACCCATAAATGAAAAGGCCGATCAGGTAGCTCGAATGGCTGAACTGTTTAATGTCGCTGAAGGTGTCTCAGCTGAGGACATTATAAAATACCATAAAACTGAATACAATAAGGAGATTTATAATCAGTGGAAAAGATACCATAGAAGCGATCACTTTCCTCATGTTAACCCTAAAAGTTTATGGTATGAAAATATCTTAAATAGAAATTATGAGACCCTCTTTCAGAATTTTCGGGCCGCGGTGGCCCGGTTGGAAGAGTAACGAACTAGCAACCGAAGGGTTGCGAGTTCGAATCCAGCCAAACACCGTCGTGTACAAAGGGGGCTGGTGCACGTTAAATCTGTCGTGGCCTCAAATGTCCTCACGTTGGCGTGGTGTGGAAGTTTGGAGAGTGGGGTGCCAGCTCAGGTGTTGCCTCGTCATCTGACCGTGGTTCAAAATTACGTGGTGTTGTCCTCGGATCTTTCCCTTTGGGATTGATCCCGGACCGTCACCAATAGCCCATTGTGTTGCTCCAGTGTGACGTTAATTGAAATACCCAACCCAAATACCCAATTCAGAATTTTCGGGCAAATACCCTGATGGTAAAAAATACAGAGGCTTCACTGAAGGTATGACTTACAGCGCCCTCGGTGCGGGTCCAATGTCCCTAATTGTGGGCGGAGTTTGACATGTTCCACTCAGAGCAGAAGCCATTTTATTGCTGCTAGACTTCCGTTAATGTTTCTCGCTTCTCTTGAAAGGTAAGATTCTTTTTAGTTCTTCATAAAATATATTCATAAATTACAAAACCACTAAAGTTAAATTGTGTCATTTTAAAAATCGTTTTACAATCAAGTTAAATGAATTACGCTAATATTTTAAATCCCAATTGTTTGATAGAAGTAAAAACGGAATCGTTCTATTTAGTGTTAAGACATTCGCCCAAGATGATTGATTTTTCTTAACAATCTTTCAGTATTAATTTGCGTATTTTTATTGAATTTCAATCGATCGTAATTAAACTTACGAGAAATGTAGAATTCAGAATTCTGTAAAATTGTGCTCTGTTTAATATATTTTATTTTGTGCTGTTCGTTGGTGATTTTATTTACATACTGTTTTTATGTAATTAAAATTGATCTTTATCTGAATTAAAACCTATTTTATAAATACAGTTATAAAGATTTATGTGCAAAATTGTAATGCTTTATACATACTTTCATGGAGTATTTGTAGTTCAGAACCTTGCTAAGAACCTGAATTTTTTCTTCTAAGAACTTGAATTTCATTTTTCGCAAGCCATCAAGAACATAAAATGGCTGCACAGATGTATTTTGTGCCAGCATTTGGTCGTATGATGGTCAAACGTAAAGTAAAAATATTAAATGCATTGCACATTCGAAGATAAGAATTCTAAAAAAATTTAATCGCACATTTAATTTATATACATTTGTATTTTGTTATGTTTATGTCAAGATCTAATAAACTTTTCCCTTTTGTGACGTTATTGTATAATTTGTTATCTGATACAGGGAACAATATGTTCGAGGGTGACAGATGCTTGAGCCGTGTGAAAATGGAGCAACTAGTGTGGATTTGGTGGCCAACTATAGATGCGATTATCTGTCGAATTTCAGTGAAAAAATTGCCAGACTAATTGATGTCTTAACGTGTCGTGTTCTCTCTCTTCCTACATCGAAGTGCCAGACATTGGCAAGCTGGAGTTTATGTTTCGTACTACCCTTCCCTGTATTGTGTTGAGCAACTCAGCGGTTTCTCAAGGTTCGAATTAAAAGAATTTATTGACTTTAAAACATTAATATATTTACAAGTTAGCTGGAGACTACAAAAAATGAGCAGGTAATTTCATTGCACTACATGCGTACTGCCTTTATTAGAGTTCAAGTGATTATATAAGAGAAGGAAATCGCCTGCGCGCGGAGGAACTGGCGTCTAGCAGCGGAAAAGAGTAATTTATTACTTTTTCTTTATACTCAACTGCGAACTATATTCAATATTCTGATTAGTTCCGGATATGAATATGTTGGCGGATGGGAGAAAGGTAGGTCAACAATAACAACGGATTTAATAAAGTTACTTAAAAGGCATATATATGTCGTGCACAATTGTCAAAACAGAAGTCCTTTTAGCTGCAACCAAGACGAGTGCCGTGAGCATTATTCTAGGAGCCGAGAGCGAATGAAATTTTATCCCCGTTGCAAAATCAACGCTGTTCCTTTTTTTACAACCAATTGCGGGAACCCGAACAAGGAAAAATATCCTTCAGATATGAAGCCGAACTCATGTTCTGATTCAAGCTCATTCGCTGAGCCTATTCATAAAAGTATATGCAAATTATTTTAACGAAATAAATTAAATTAAACTAATTGTGTGCTCCAACAGAATAATTCATTTCTGTTGCTTTTTCAAATTGTATAATTTGTTCAAAAATGGATGATGTACCTAATCACAGACTAAATACCTGATTATGTGTGAATAAAAAAATTCTAATGTGCTTTTTCGTTCAAATAATTTTTCAGACTACAGAGATCAACAATCTTCTAAATAATAAATCAAAAGGGCTTGTTTTGGAATATTTTTGTATTTTAAAAAAGTATTCTCTTAAAAATGTATCAACTAAAATTGAAGAAACAAGTTCGCACATTAGTAAAATTTTATAATTCACAAATGGTTTTCATAAATTAAGGTTCTTTTTTATTTCAGAAGACATTTAAAAAATTGCTAATTTAAAACATTTATGCAAAAAATATATAAAGAATACTTAACTTTTAATTAGAAATACAAATGGCCTTTCAAATCGTAGAGAATGAAACAGCCAAAGTAAATCAACAACTCTAACGGATAGGGATGTAACTTAAATCAGAAATCTTTCTGCTTTATCGTATATTTGAAGCTTGTGTTACAGCAGTCCTGACCCCATCTATTTCAGAATTAAAACAAACAAATCTGTTGACATTGTTTGAATAAACAACCCCAGAACTGTAGCATAAACTTAAAATGTACATACGAAATAAATAAACATCAAAACAATAAATAAACAAATCTAGTTCGGTTGTTATGGAAACGAAGCTAAATCGGTTGCCATGGTCGTGGTGCTGGACTCCCGCCGAGGGCGCCATGGTCTATGCGATTTCCCATGTTATTTATTATACCATTGCTTCCTATGGCAGTGATCCCTCTGTATGCGTAGCTATTTACTCTGGTAAATTCGATTAAAAATAAAATCAAACTTTCAGACACCCCTAATTGCCTCAGATGCCGCACCTACGAAGATTTAGATCACATCCTATTCCACTGTCCAACTTTCTTAAAAGGTCGAAACAAGCTGCTAAGTACACTTTCCGCTTTGAAGATTCCACATTCTTTGAAAGAAATCTACTCCAATTTTTCGTTGACTATCTGTAATTCCATTTACTTATTTTTAAGCTATAATCCTCGTTTCTAATTCTATTCTATCGGAATTATTTTATTTTTCTCTAGAGGCACAAGGCAAAGCAACCAAGCCTCAAAATCTGCTTTCTCCTTAGGGAAAAGCATCATCATCATATTTGAATAGCGCATTTCTTGAATCTGCGGCCATAGTGATTAGGCCCCAAAACTGATCTCATGTAAAGCAAACATTTGAATTGTTTTATAAAGGCACATGTTATTTTGAACATTTTCAATGGATACGGGATCTCATGGTAATGTAATTTTTCTCCTCTTTAACATTCAAATCATTGGATATCTCTTGATCTTGCAACAAATGTGTTGAAAGATTGTGATTAAAGTGTAATGCATTTACCTAATTGACCCCTTTCAGAAATGTGATTTGCGAATATTGTTTACATAGAACTATCGACAATCCCTTGCGTAAAATGCACCGGTACAGCATCATTTAGGTCTTGCCAAAGTTTTGGTGCCGAAAACTTGCCATGTTTCTCATGCTTGATCCAGTGCTTGCAAAAAATGAATGCGTTGGAAACTTGTAAATGCTCTATATTCTAATTTGGGATGAACCAGCCAGCAATTGATCAGTGTGTGCTCAATTTTCATGAAAAAGTTCCCTAAAACTAATTTGCAATTGCACTTTCAGTTACTAATGAGCCATAGTACAATTTTTAATGTTTGATAGTTTTTAGAATTTTCAACTCAAAGTTCAAAATAGTGATTAGACCAGTAATTGTCTCTATTTATTTTTTAAAAAACAAAATTCGTATTGAAGCATTTGTGCAAATATTTTATCAATCCTTAGTATATTTGTAAAATATAGCTTGGCTGAACATTTTTTATGATATTCTAAAACTTAGAACAAACTGTCGAATATTAAACAAGTAAACATTTAGTATAACGGTATTTGTCATTTATAACAGAAACTAGTCAGTCACTGCAAATTCCATTAGTTTGTCCAAAACACAACCCAAATGCAACATCTTCACTATCATTAGATAAATCATCGGATCCAAACTGGAAAGTATGTATTTTTGGAATGCATTTTATGTTTTGTAGCAACTCACTTTATACCCTATTTTCGTTTTGCCATCTACCTTCACATTTTTCACAAATTCATTACCTTCACCACTTAAATCTTTGGAAATATATCCCATTCACATAATCAGATTGGAATTATTTTCAATTTTATTTGAAATAACCTGTTTTGTCCTTTCACAATATAACCACTATTAGATGCAACTACATTGGCTCTCTTCCATTTGAACCTTTTGAGGTAGCACTTATTTGGGTATAGCGCATGATCTAGAATTTGAATTCTGGACAGGCTTAGTATATATTGTGGTATTATGCAGACCCTTTTCCTACTAAAAGTTTCTATACTTCTGCATTTATTCTTGGTGCTTGGTGACCACATGGTCAAATACTAGGTAGAAACTCATTTTTTACATTTAATTTGTCCCAAACAATTACCCCTCACGTTGGCATGGTGTGGAAGTATGGAAAGTGGGGTGCCAGCTCAGGTGTTGCCTCGTCATCTGACCGTGGTTCAAAATTACGTGGTGTTGCCCTCGATCTTTCCCTTTGGGATTGATCCCGGACCGTCGCCAATAGCCCGTTGTGTTGCTCCAGTGTGACGTTAATTGAAATACCCCCCAAACAATTACCATATACTTAGTCATGAAATATCTAACTTCAAATTTGAAATACAAGTTTGATTAAAAATCCAGTAATTGACCAGTTTGGTCGTTGCTGTCGGTAAGTACTTAAAAGAAACATGTTACTCGGGTTTTGAAATAAGTATTAGGCCTACAGATTTAAATTTTAATTAGTACCTTTACATTTTTCTTAAATTCATCACCTTCACCACTTAAGCCTTTTTCCATAAGTGAAAATATTTTCTCTTGGTTTAAAGTAACCTGTCTTTTGTCCTCGTTAACTTCTCATTGTATCCTTTCTTTCACTATAATAACCACCATTTATATGCGGCTGATGGACAACCTTTCATTTTGAACCTTTATTTTGAGGAGACTCACTAGAGTTATAGCACATGATCTAGAATGCAGCACTAACAGAAAAGGCTTAGTGTAAATTGACGTACTATACAGATTCTTTCCTTACTAAAAATTTTATTATTTCTGCATTTATCTTCAGTGTTCTATCACCTTCCAGAAATTGACTAGTTTAGTAAGTTACTGGAACATATGCAGTTTTGTTCAAGATGTGGATTTACCACAATGTTTGACTCGAAATTAATTTAGGTATGAAAAATTACTATGTATGCCAATAGTTAGATATTTATTTACCTTTATAAAAAATTTCAGTTCAAAATAAGAAATAGAATTGAGATGAACGACGATTGAGATATCACTTGGAACAAGTCCAATGTACTGTGATTTTATACTCCAATGATTTAACATCCGATTTTTGTTTCTATTTTTTTTATAAATAAAAACAAATTAGAGTGAACTTAAGATTGTTATCATTTATTCCAGTAGTCCATAGTTCCAGTGGCTATAAGAATATAAATTTAATTTAGTGTGGAATAAATTAGTTTGCTTGTTTTAGGGAAATGGTCAATTGATGGTAGATATTTGGAGACTGGTTCACCCTATGAATAAGATACATGGCTGTTTCATTTTAGTGTTAAAGAATCTCATATTGAAGGCGTCTGATACAACATAGATTCAAGATTTCAATGTACCAGTCATTGATAACTAATTTATGTATAATTTTATTTGTCAACAGCTACTCTTTATGGCCTTATTTTAATGTTGGTTTAATGTATGAACTTAGATAAAATTGGAGGAAAAAACGGAAGAAATTGGAGAGATTTTTGGAAAATTGGAACTGGAAAAGTCTTATAGAAAAAATAATTTGCCAGGCTATGATCTCTAAAAAATTAAGAGCCACTGCTCTAATGAACCTTTTGTAATTTCCTCAGAGGAGCTCACCCATTTTGTTTTTTTTCCCAGTACCTTTCCTGGCGTTTGGTAGCATTCTGGTTCTTTGGCTTTTCTAGGAAGGGCTTTTGGATGAGTGAATTATTTCAGAGGATAGGATAGGATTTTCAAATGGATGGATTTGGATCAAAAATGGATGGATTTTCCAAATGGATTTTCCTTGACCAAAAACTAGTAGAAGCATTTAGTTAATCACTATTGTGCTTGAAGGGCAAATCACTAAAAACGTGACCTGTTATCTGTTCTGAAATTTCTGTTGGATGCATCATGGTAGAGAAATGTATCATGTTCAGAGCTCTCATTGCCAGTAAATATTATTTTCATTTAAAGGACATATTTTTGTCACCCTAAATCCTTAAAAAAAAATTACCAATCAAGAAAGCTTGCAGTCTTCTGCAACATCTGTCTTTTGAAGACCAAGTTCAAGAGTCTAATTTTATTCCAAATGTAATTAATGGAATTTAATCCAAGCTTAGTGTTAAACTATTTTTGCATCATTCACTTGTGGGAGCCTAGGCTTACCATGCAAAAGTTTTATCTAATCAGAATATTAGAATACCAATTGTAAATCTGATTATTCTCAATTATTTAATTATTGTTGAGCTTGCAATAAGAATAAAAGAGTTTTATGTAGTTAGTAATTAAATGAAACATCTGAATACAAATAAAAAATAATTAATAAAGATTTACCCTGGATCAATTTAAGAACACTGACACTTGTCCAAAGTGTAACAAGAAACAATTTTGTGATTTTTAAATCTGAAAAATACAAGTCGTATTTCTTGAAAGCTAAATGTTTTATCTTTTAGGGAATGAAATTGTGGTACCTATTTACTTTACTTCTGCTTTCAAATGTACAATTCTGTTCTTTTTCAAATGAAAATTAAGCAAGAAAATTACAGCTTGCTGAAAAAGAAACAAGCGATAAGCACAAGCTTTGGAAATCTGCAATGTTTACCAACACTACTGCACCTGATATCACAAATACAGATTATATATAATATGTAACACCGAATTTCTCGACTAGATAGCAGAGATATTTAAGACCAATCCAAAGTACATGTGATTCATGATACAAGATTCTCCCTTGCATAGAAATTGTTTGAAGATGATTATCAATGTCTTAATCTATTGGATAATTTCATTATTATAAATGTAGAAAATACGAGGAAATTTTGAAGTGTTAAAATATAGAGGCTTACTATACAGGGTGTCCCAAAAAGGTTGTTCCGCAATTTATCTTTTTACCATTTGGAGATAGGTAGGTAATGTAAATTGCAAAAGTACACCAAATAAGGTAAGTAATTAAGATATGTGAATAAAATTATCACGTGATAACAATTTAAGCGGATTCAGTTTCTAATTTTTATACAACCCCTCTAGATAAAAAATCCGAGATAGCAAAAATGTTCCTTACCTGCATCCCTATCGTTAGCAGAAAACTGCATTTCTGTAGGTTGAACTGTAACGGAGGCATAATGACGCAAAAAAGTTGACTTATACCGCTTGTGCACAGCTGTTCAAGCAGTCAAGTTAGGGACCATATACATTATGCTAAAAAGCATTTTTTTTCGTTCAGAAAGTGCATCATTGTGTAAAGTAATGTAGTATTGCAACTGCAGATGAAAATCACAATGAATAATAGTAGACAATGTAATCTTTAATAAAAAATATTGTATAAAAAATGGTTTAAATAAAAATAAAAGGAAATTTACAACGCATATTCAAAATGTTTTCCATCTGCAGCAATGCAGAACTTGGCTCTTCATTTTTGGCCATGGGTCAGTTTCCGTCCTAAATTTAGATACGGACCCCTTAAAATGGAACCTCTTGTATCTCTGTTACTATTCAACCTACAGAAATGTAGTTTTCTGCTAATGATAGGGATACAGGTAAGGAACATTTTTGCTATCTCGGATTTTTATCTAGAGGGGTCGTATAATAATTAAAAACTGTATCCGCTTAAATTGTTATCACATGATAATTTTATTCACATATCTTAATTACTTACCTTATTTGGTGTACTTTTGCAATTTACATTGCCTATCTATCTCCAAATGGTAGAAAGATAAATTGCGGAACAACCTTTTTGGGACACCGTGTATATCAGATTCAACTTAGCTCTCAAACTCTTTGTAAGAGTCTTGATATAGTGGAGTTTATAATTTGATTTTGAATTCATTTCTTAACATTTATTTTCACAAATTTTTACTTTACAAGGTAATACAAATTACAGTTCAAAAGAACAAATATCTGGTCTGTGTAGTTTGTGGTATTGAAAAGACTATTTTTTTCACTTAATGCCAGCACTTCAAACAAAATTTTAATTCGTTAAATGAAAATGTTGATAATTAAAATTATATGGTTCAAAAACGTTGGGTCATCCAGAAAGTTCTGTGGTTTTTCAAATCGAAGCGCGTTTTCTTATTACTATTTTGCTACCGCTGATAAAGTACCTTGATTGAAGTAGATGTGTAAATTCAGTCTTTTCTGCCTTCACTGCATAATTCTAGCTTGTGTTGTGGTACAATTTTTGTTTCACTGCAGTGCTAAGAATGGAGAACCAAAAAGTTCATTTTCGTCATATTATGCTCTTTTATTTTAAGAAAGGAAAAATGTTAGACTGCTCGTAAAATTTGTGCTGTATATGGACAGAGTGCTGTTTCTGATGACACAGTTCAAAGTTGGTTTGATAAATTTGAGCATGGAAATTTCAGCCTCGAAGATGATGCCTGCTCTGGACGACTATCCTCTGTAACCGAGGACCTATTAAAAGATGCCATTGCTGAAAATCCACGTTACGCAGTTCAGGAACTATCACACAGACTAAATATTCCAAAAGTACAGTTCATGATCATCTGAAGAAGATTGGGTATGTAAGCCGCTACAATGTATGGGTACCCCATACTTTAACACAACAGAATATGCTTGCTGGAATTTCGGCATGTGATTCTTTGCTGAAACGAAATTAAGAAGCTCCTTTTTCGAAACGGCTCATTACTGGAGATGAGAAGTGGATACTATATAATAATGTTACTAGAAAAAGATCATGGGGTAAGCCAAATGAACCTCCCCAACGAGGGGGGCTGCATCCCAAAAAAGTAATGCTTTGTGTATGGTGGGACTACAAAGGAATTGTTCATTATGAATTGTTGTCACAAAATCAGACAATAAATTCAGAAAAATACTGTTCTTAAATGGCAGTATTAAAAGCAAAAATCGAAGCAAAGCGGCCAGAACTAACCAATCGTCGAGGTGTTGTCTTCTAGCATGACAATGAATGTCAGACAGACTTATTGAGTATGGCTGAGATGTTTTGTGTCACCTCCCATATACACCAGACCTTGCCCCCTCAGATTTTCACCTCCTCAGGTCACTTCAAAATTCTTTGAATGTCGTGGAGTTCAATTCTTTGGAGACTCAAACAGCACCTCGATAACTTCTTTACAAATAAGCCTAATGACTTTCTTAAAAAAGGAATTTTCCAGCTGCCGGAAAGATGGCAAAAAGTGAGAACAAAATGGTGCCCATGTGATTCAATAACATTTTCTTAAGTTTTTGTACTGCTTCGTTGGTATTTATCATAAAAAATCGCAGAACTTTCTGGATGACCCAATATTTTAACACTAATAACTAACAAGATCAAATATTTTGCTTGTTTTATTGTTTGTGAACTGAATATACACTGCTTTCCAAAAGTTAAGCATGCAACAGTAAATTTGACATAACTGAAAAGGTTATTCATTGAGTCAAAATTTCATATGAAGATAGGCAATTTGGTTATAGATTTATGACTAAAAAATTATAGTAAACAAAATTTATTTTGGTGGATTTGTAATGATTTATATGCATGTTCAACACCATTTCGTGCATTCAAAAAAGAATTTGTAAGTATTACAAACAAACAAAATGTATCTTAATATGAGATGTGACCACCCCTGACCTTCATACAAGCTCCACAGCCATGTTCCATACCTTCAATTCTGGGCAAGCACACCAGAGGGCAATAACTGCCATTCCTATAATAGAGCAGTTTCTGGTTCTTGGACAATAATTAAAGATGACACATGGGCAGAGACAGTACTTCCAAGGTCCATCCCAAAGATTTTTGATGGAGTTGAGGTCAGCCTAATATGGTGGCCACTCCATCCGAGCAGTGTTTCCACCCTCAAGGTACTCATTCACCAAGTTTGCTCTATTTGTAGATGCATTATCTTCCATAAGAATAAATGGTGGACCAATTGCTGTAGTGTAGTCTCACAATGGGGTCAAGTACTTGATCCTGATACCTTTCAGTCTTCACAGTACCTCTGGTGAAGACATGCTGGTAGGTGCACAGCTCAAAGAAAATCCAGCCCGCACCATTATATTGGCAACACTAAAGGCATGATGTTCAATGTTATTACTGGGCTAGTTCCTTGTTCTCTTTAGATCCTCACATGCCTATTATTGGAATCCAGATCAAATCTTGACTCATCCATGAATGCTACGTTGGACTATTCCGCTGCTTTCCAATTCACATGCTTACATCACCATTTCAACCATATGGCATGGTCCTTCCAATTGTTGTAAACATTGCTTTTAGAGTTGACATTCTCACTCGTCGATTGCACTTAGCCAATAAAGCCGGGTATGAAAAAAATCAACATTGGATTTATTTGATTTAAAAATTGGATTTTTATGTTTTTAATTAGTTCCTTACCCATACAAGTTTAAATTTTTTGGACATGAGACACGCAAATTACAGTGTAGTTTCTAGACAGTTTTGATTTATTTAAACATTAATATTTTATGTAAAACATTAATGGGTATTAAGGAATATAGCTAGGTAAATTTTTGAAAGATTAAAACATGACAGGAATTGGGAAACTAAATCATATGAGAGTAAATAGAACAGTGCCCTAAATGTCAAGCATAAGCAATGTTTTTCCTTCTGGTTCTAAAGCAGTTTAGATTACTTTGAGTTTAACCCATAACCAGTGACGTGAAAGTTTTGGACCCAGATAAAGTTGTGAGATCCCACTGACATGATATTAAGAATTTTTTCAATCACAAATTTCAGAATTTTTTTGTATTATATATTTATCATATATGAATAAAATGTTTTGAATTATACTTCAATTATTTTGATATAAAATAATTGGTTCAAGACTTGCTTTTGAGAAAACAATCATGTCACAAATAGAAAATAAATCAAATAAAAGGAACTTAGATCTTGGAAAAATAATTTTGAGCTTGCAAAAAATTTGGTGAAAAAATTGTTCCTTTTTGTAAGTTAAGTAAAAAAATTAGATGACATGAAAATACATAAATTTGAAATCAAATGTCTATTTTCCAATTCTTTGAGCATTGACAAGTATTTCGTAGGTATATTCGAAGCACACAAATAGGGTTTATGTATATAGGACAAAAAATGAAGCTTTTCTCTGAGCAGCATGGGTTGTGTAATATCATCCCCCAGATAATGCCAATTCGGTGGAATTTTGAGCTTGCAATAAAAAATTTATCAATTCCAATAGTTTTTTTGCTTCAATCCATAATCTTTTCTCATCATGCTTACTCAATTATCAGATTGGAGTTTGTTGGGTTAGCAGAGTGAGTGGGAACAAAGGTACAAACATTACTTTTATTTAACATGAATAATTAACTATAAACAATACAGACATAATAAACATAGAATCAGGGAGTGCCTACTTTTACAGACTCCCTCTGATAAGAACTCAGCAGCAACTGAGGATGATGCTAGTGGTTAGTGACGTCGACAGTAATGACGTAATGCGTGGGCGGACGTCAGACAGTAATACGTAAGGGAAGAGAAAATGAGTATTATTTCCAACAGTTTTACACTCCAAATTTCAATTCCATAAACATTGAATAGTTATTCTAGGAGGGTAAAGAATTCTGAGGGATGCATGCATAAAATTTCCCAATAAATTGAAATGAAAATTAACCAATATATTACACAAAACAAAATGAAACTATTAAAATTGCCAATAATAAAGATTTATGTGCAAAATTGGAATGGTTTTGCGATACTGCAGAAAATATTTTTGCTATGAGTGTCTTTATGTTTTTTATGAATTACAATACTAAAAAAATAATGAGAAAATAATAAAGAATGCGTTACCACAATTTTAATAATTTGATTGAATATATTTTGAGCATCTTCACTCAACACATGATGAATGGTTTAAAATTGGCCATGTGCGATTTATAGTCACAGGGAATGTTTAAAACAAAATCAACACTGATGAGCAGGCTTGTGAGTGACACCTGTTAGTCAACGTTGCAAGATGAAAATACTTAATCTGGTAATTATGATCCCAATAAGCAAATACTGTTATTTAGTGTCTTCAAAGAGGGGATGATTTTCAAAATAATTTTGTGGTGATCTCAGTATGAGCGAAGTTTTTAATTTATTTGAATAAAATAACACGCATCTTGTTGAGTATTTCAATGAAATCTAAAATTTTGATTTAATTCAGCATACCCTGGTTATTTTTGCAAGTTAAATATTAATGAGAAGTAGGAATTTCATGATGCAAGTTCCTTTTATTTCCTATTGGTGATATGATTTTTTCTCAAGTCTTGAACCAATTAACTATTTTATTAAAGTAATTCAAAACATTTTATTCATATGATAAATATATAATGTAAAATTGCTGAAATTTGTATGAATGAAAAAATTGTTAATATGGTGTCAATGGAATCCCGCAACCTTATTTATCTGGATCCAAATCTTTTACATCACTGGTTATGGGTTAAACTCAAAAGTAATCTAAACTGTTTGAGAACCAGATGGAAAAACATTGCTTATGCTTGACATTTGGAGCACTGTTCTATTTACTCTCATGATTCACTTGCTAATTCCTATGTTGCATTTTAATCTTTCAAAAATTTACCCAGCTATATTTCCGAATACGTTAATGTTTTTACATAAAAATATTAATGCTTAAATAGATCAATACTATCTAGAAACTACACTGTAATTTGCATACGTATTGTCTGACAAATTTAAACTTGTACGGCCAAGGAATTTAAATAATAAAAATCCGATTTAAATTTAAAAAATCTGATTTGAATCGGATAAATCCGATGTTTTTGATTTTAAAAAATGTGACTCCATGGTTATACAAATTATTTGTTGTTACTGATATTGATGTTCGATTATAGGTTAATATTTTTTATTTACCCATATTTATATTTTTTTATACAAAATAAGACAAAATTTACATTTTTATTAATACAACAGGACGTAAGAGGAAAAAGAATGGTACTGTCCCGTTCTACACAGTACATATGGTCAGCCTACTTGAAGAGGGCAAATTCATACTCATTTTGCTAGTAAAAAGTACAAGTAGTTATTCTAGATAAACTAAATATTTGTTTTGTTTTCACAGGTCGGTGTGCATCTCCAGGGATAAATTTCAATATCAATCCTTCTCTTGTTTCAAGGGCTGCAATCAGCGTTACTGCTGCCCTCTGGTATCATGAAGACGTATTGAACCCAGATAAAATTTATCGTTTGTCGAGAAACGATACGAAACATGAGGACAGGGTAGCCAATAATGCCCAAAGCCTTTTAATACCACAGGATCTGAAAGAAAGCATTCTTTCATCAATCCGTCCTGTTAAAAATCAGCTACAACATTGGATAAATGCCCATGGAAAAGATATACTCTATGATGTGTATTTATACAATGACTTTAGCTGGACTTCAATAGGATTAATTGACTTCACAAAGACAGCAAACAATATCATTAAAAGAGGTTGTTTAACGCCTATTAAGACATTTGAATTAGCTTGTATCAGCTGTTCTGTTGAACATATATATGAATTATGGCCACTAGTAAGAAATGACTTCAATAAACACAAGTCCTTTTCACAAGAAGTGGATTTATGGGTTAGGCATCTTCAAACACCAAATACTTATCATAAACTGCCGCGTGAATTTTTCTCAGAAGGATACAAGTCAGCATACTTTAATGGCAATGTGTCTGCATTCAGTCTCTTTGAACAACAAAATTTGAAGGAAAGGGAATATTTTATTCTGAGAGCACCGATTTTTGTGTCACTTCTGATTTTTACCGAGGAACCTCATGCTCTTCTTTTCTTTCTTTCTTATATGGATGCTACTCAACTAGACAAGTATTTGAAGAAATATCCAATTAAGAGCTTGATATTGATATTCTTTCTGAAATGGCCGTTACGGCACTTTTTCTTGCAGTTAGCTGACAAATTGTGGGAATACTGTACAGAAAATGACTTTTGTAAAGTTATAAAAGCTCTTACTGAAAAAATAAGACTACACAAAAATGAAGCTGTAATATACAAAAACCTCTTTATAGGGTTTTGGATGAGGAGCCCTTTGAAGCTAAGAAATCATTACATAAAAAACGTGTTTGGTGAAAGTTTCAAAAATATTTTTTATCCTTTATCAATTGACAAAGGTTTAAAGTTTTTATGTTCTGGTGCATATGATGAAAAATTTCTGTATACAACATTCCTCTATGATGCATATGCTTCACTCTATTTCATTCTTGAAGAAAAGCCTAGAGCTTTTAGGGCATTATTTCAAAAATTCCTATCATCTATTTGATCTCAAAAGACTGAAATTTTCTGATTTAAAATAGGTGCATTGTATTGACCCTGTATATTTTGAGTTTTTCATGTTTGGTCATGTGTTACTTGTATCTCGCGAAGAGCAGTGGAAAGTCAAGCATGCTGGCCCATATGAAAAATTCCACATGAGCCAGCTTGGTGACTCTTAGAAATCACGGTAGCCAATGTAATGATTTATTTTTAAATAAACTCATATTTTTTTAATAAAAATTCGAAATTTTGAATGCATTGCAGTAATCAAATTACTAATTCTATCATAAATTCAATAAAAAATGTCAAAGAAAAATTTTAATTAAAAATGAATTAATTTTTTAATGTGGAGAGTATAAATTTCCCATAGTAAATTTGGGAAACCAATCTGCTCCTAAACCTTGCTATTAAGGTCACCTGTTTTAGTGAAATAGTTTTATTGCAGAAAAAGGAGACATGTCAAGTGATTTTTAAAATAATATTTCTCCTTGATCTGTTAAAAACTAATCTTCATTTTAAAACTGATCTTAAAAAAAAAACATGACCTAAAGAAAGGGAATTGTTTTCAAAAGAAAAAATTGTCACATTTTAAATATTTTAAGGTCACACAAGTGCTTGCTTTTTTTGTGCTATCATTTTTATCTTGGATATTGTGACCTTAAATGTTACAGTACTGTATTTGAGTTACAGCTGTTTTTAATGGTAGCATTGGCACTGCGTTTGGATTGCATGAAAATTTGTTTTGTTTAAAAATATAATTAGGAGATTAACTAGTAAATGTTACATTTCTGACAAAGATAGATTAGCATTGCTTTTAGTGCAGATGAGGGAAATTTCATTTGAAGGAAATTCTCAGGTACAAGGGTAGCAGAAGGGGCTGTAGAGCCACAAATCAAATCTAAAGATACATAGGAACTGCATTTCACTTCTATTAATGCTAAAACTACTCGATAAGCATGAATTTAAGTTTCAATGAGATTGTCATATTAGCTAATAAATTGACTGGCCATCCTTTTCTACATCGCACGCCATGTGATTTATGCATGTATGTACCATCGACCTTCTAATGAAATAGACGGAGTCGCTTTCATAAGATATCTGAAGGGTAAATCACAAATTAGACTTGTGTTTTTGATTAATACTAACTTTAACCAATCAATAATTTAGGATTCATGGTTTTACCCACAACCACATGACAGATCTTCAAACTGAGCAACTGGAAGAAAAGACATGAAGCTGCGGGCACATGCTCCGTCTTCATTTTAAGATCGATGGTATGTACCATCATGATTAACAAATAACATGAAATTTGAAACTCTTAACTGACTGTAGAGTCAACACAAGAATCCGATTCCTGAACGTATTTCGGTCAGTGGTAGCCCGGTTGAAAGAGTAGTGGATTAGCAACCGGAGGGCTGCCAGTTCGGAACTCGATCCAGCAAAATTGCTGTGTACAAAGGGGATGGTGCATGTTAAATCTGTCGTGGCCTGACTGGTACAAAATGACGATACGTTGTCGTATCATCGCCATTAGCCAGCTGTGTTGCTCCAGTTCGGCATTAATTATCTACCTACAAATCCGGAGTTTGACTGAAACCGTATTCGAAGAAAGCCACATCACCTTAAGAATACTCACATGAACACGTATAGCCACTTATGTTAATCTTGACCAAAAATATCAGGAAATTCACTACCTTCTATCTTGAGTTGCCAATAGCCCATTGTGTTTCTCCATTGCGACTTTAATTAACTACCTACCTACCTTCCGTCTTAAAAACCTTTTAGTGCAATTAAATCCGGTCGAAAGAGTAACGGATTATCAAGTAGAGGGTTGCGAGTTCGAATCCAACCAAAGACCTTTGTGCACAAAGGGGCTGGTGCACGTTAAAGTAGGCGCGAACACCCCGAATTTTTTTCTTTAATATTGCCTGGGTCCTTTTAATATTTTTATCAGTGATGTATTAGCATTTTACAAATGTTTTAAGAATAACATTTAATTTTTATAAATATAAATTTTTTAAAAATCAAATTATGACAATATGAAGGGTTTCTAATAACACTGATAGCAATTTAAATTTTGCACCTATTTTGTTGTTTTTTGTACCAAACTCTTCGTTTACATTTGGCAAGTGCATTAAACCCAAAAAATTAGGAATAATAGTAATACAATCTGTATAATGATATCAAATATAGAAATTATCCAAAAAAACTAAAATTCTCTCATTATCTTACAAAATTAAAAATTTTATTAGTTATATTTATTTTCTGAGGTTCACTGACAGTATGACTAATAAACATTTATGCAAAATATCTAATAAATTGAATAGTTTTTTAGATGGAGTTAAGATAATGGTAAATACAGAAAAACCTCATTTTGAGTAAATTGAAAAAGAAAATTTACTTTCTTTAAAAATAACGTGTTCTGTACTAAACATATTTGACATGTTCTGTCAAACATACAAAATTCTCCATTTTTGTATGTTTGACGTTCATGTTTGTCTTGTTTTCGCCTTTTGGAGGCTGATTTTTCTTTGTTTTTACACAAGGGGTTGATGCTTTCGTAGCCTTCTTAATTCGTAAGCTATCGAGATCACATAAGCCATTGTAAGTGTAATCACTTACCTAAGGCAATGAACACATCAATAAGTCCTTCATTAAAAACTACAGCATCATTTACTCCAAAAGATAGTGTGTTAAAACGCACTAAGTTAAATTTTAGCACTCTGCCACACCATACTGTTGAATGATTCATTAACGTTCTGGGTTAAACACTTAGAAAGAAGTTCCTTCTTACACAAATACATGTAAAACACTAGGAGGTAGTTCTGGACCCGTAGGACATTGGCTTGTTCTTTGAGGAGGCACAATGAAATAAAGCAGCTATTGTAAATTGTTGCATGTTATTTAGATTACCAATATTTTATCAGCAATACCATAATAGTTTTGTAATTTATCCATGAAGTGGTCTGTTAATTTATTTCCTCCATTTGCATTCTTTTTCAATTTGCGCAGTCTTGCCCTAACTCGTTTCTGCACATGACCAAAGCACTCAAGTTTTTCTACAGAAAAATTATCATATATGTGGAATTCATCCCCATACCGCCACGCGTCCAAGGCGCGGAGTAGAACTGTAACTTTATTTTTTTACTCAGTAAGAGTTGGACTTGTGACTGAACGCTTCCACGCGCAGGTGGAGCGCCGTTTATACAATTCATGCATATGCCAGCGTGTAGGCTGTGCCGGCATCCATGTAACCTTTCATGTACACTGACGAGCCAAAACATTATGACCATCCCCACATTTTTCAATGAACTCGTCTGGATGACGTGGAGGGCACGTGATTAAGTGAGAATGGTATTTAACTGCTGCTGGAGAACGTAAGTAATCATTCTTGCACTTACTTTTGCGAGTGATGGGAAAGGCTGCTGATCTAAGCGAATTTGATAGAGGGCAGATCGTAATGGCCCGAAGACTCGGAACGAGTATCCACGAAACTGCACGACTGGTAGGGTGTTCACGATCTGCCGTTGTTAGTATTCATGCAAAGTGGATAAATGACGGTGACACCAGCAGTAGACGCCAAGGTGTTGGTCGTCCACGCGTCATCAAAGAAAAAGGACGTCGGAGACTGTCCCGCTTGATAAAGCAAAATCGGCGCGAGACAGTGGTTCAGCTGACAGCCCAATACAATGCAGGTCCAAGCTCAAGTGTTTCGGAACACACAGTTCGGCGGACACTGTTGGATATGGGACACTCGTGTGCCTCTGTTGACCAAGCGTCATCGTCAACTACGCCTACAGTGGGCCCGGGAACATCGAGACTGGACCATGGATGAGTGGAAGAGAGTTGACTGGTCAGATGAATCCCGATTTCTCATTCATCACGTCGATGGTCGTGTCAGGGTACGCCGTCTGCCAGGCGAACAGTTGCTCCCTCTTTACAGCAGGTCATACACAGGCTGGTTGTGGCGGTATTATGCTTTGGGGGACGTTCTCATGGGCGACTCTGGGACCCGTAGTTGTGGTAGAACAGACCATGAACGCTGCGAACTATCTGGACATCATTGCGGATCAGTTGCACCCTTACATGGCGTCTGTCTTCCCAACTGGAAATGGCAGCAGGACAACGCCCCATGTCACAAGGCTCGGATTGTGCTGGAGTGGTTCGAGGAGCATACTGATGAATTCCACTTAATGTCCTGGCCACCTAACTCGCCGGATATTAATCCGATAGAGCACATTTGGGATGTCATGGAGCGGCAGCTCAGAGCTTAAACACCACCATGTCCGAATATCTCGACTTTGCGTGACCGTTGCTTAGACATTTGGTACAACCTGTCTCTAGTCATGTACCAAGAACTTGTGGCATCTATGCCCAGGCGAGTTGCAGCTGTTTTGCAGGCCAAAGGAGGCGCAACGCGTTATTGAGTAGGTGGTCATAATGTTTTGGCTCTTCAGTGTATATAGTTCGTAGAATAATTGTTGGAATCGGTCTCAAACCTCTGCAAAGGACTTGAAATTATAGTGCCGCATGGGGTATATGAAAGTAGAAAGTTTTGTTAATCTTGTAATCTTGAGTGTATATAAAAGATAGCAAAAGAAATAATGTGAATAGATGAGACGTATTGATTTTGGATGTATGCTCGTAAATACGAGTTGGTTTCAGTAAAATTAATTTTTAAATAATGTCTCGAAAACTTTAATGTCCTGTGGCTCCAATCGATCAAAGCCAACAATAATTAAATGTTGTGTTGGTTTAATCTAAAGATTTGTACAATCCTCATTCCAAGACTGGTAAACTAAAAGTACACTGCTGGCCACCGTAAATGCAACACCCTGAAGGAAGCATGCAAATAATATGAAATTTACAACATGCATTAGCGGAGGTGAGATATGCAAATGATTAGAATTTCAGCGCAGACGCACATCACGCGCGCCTGTGGCGCCACTTCAAAGCGCTATTTAAGGCTTGGAGATTTCGACGATTTCAAGTACGGCAATTGTGTTTTTCTTGTGGTTTTTTCAAAAAAACGATCAATTATGCCTCGTAGAAAACAGCGATCATCTTTTGATCAAGTATCCGAGTTCGACAGAGGAAGGATAGTGGCCTACCGAGATTGTGGATTATCTTTCAGGGAAATCGGTAGTCGTGTTGGACGAAACCAAACAACTGTACTGCGGATATGTGATCGTTGGATGCAGGAGGGTACGACGGACCGACGTGTTCTATCGCATCCACCTCAGTGCACCACTTCACGTGATGACAGGCATATTGTGCGTATGGCAGTGACGGATCGCTCAGCCACATCACGAACCATAGCACAGCACATTCAGTCTGTACCGCATCATCCAGTGTCTGCGCGTACCATTCGACGCCGTTTACAGCAGAGTGGTCTGTCCGCAAGACGTCCATTGCTTCGTCTACCCTTGACGCAGAACCACAGACGTTTCCGCCGCCAATGGTGCGATGAAAGAAGGATGTGGACGGCAGAATGGAATGAAATTGTCTTTACTGACGAGTCACGCTTCTGTCTGCAACACCACGATGGTCGGATTCGAGTCTGGAGACACCGTGGAGAGAGGATGCTGAACAGCTGCGTTATGCACCGCCACACTGGTCCTGCACCGGGTATAATGGTATGGGGCGGTATTGGATATCACTCTCGCACTCCTCTAGTACGCATTGCCGGTACTTTAAACAGCCAGCGCTACATCTCCGAGGTGTTGGAGCCAGTTGTCCTTCCTTACCTTCAGGGCTTGCCCACAGCCATATTTCAACAGGATAATGCGCGACCACACGTGGCACGCATTGTCCAAGGGTTCTTCGTCAATCGCCAGATTGAATTGCTTCCCTGGCCAGCTCGCTCTCCGGATCTTTCGCCGATAGAAAACATGTGGTCCATGGTTGCTCAACGATTGACCCAGAATACATCCCCAGCTGCCACACCAGATCAACTTTGGCAACGTGTGGAAGCTGCTTGGTCTGCTGTACCCCAAGAACACATCCAAAGTCTCTTTGAATCAATGCCGAGGCGTGTGGCAGCGGTGATCTCCAACAATGGCGGCTACTCTGGCTACTGATTTTGGCAGGAACCACACTTCACAGAAGTCTATAAATTTAATCATTTGATACTTGGTCAACATGTTATCTACAAAATAAATTTTGTTGTGATATCTCTTGTCTTTCTTGGTGTTGCAATTTGGGTGGCCAGCAGTGTATGTCAAAAGTTATGGGATTCCTTATCGCAAAAATTACATGATCCACGAGTTTAAGAATTCATGCTTGACAATGTATCGATATATACAACATTGCAAACATAAGTTGCTTGATGCCGTGGCATTTTAAACTGCGAGACATAAAAATTCTAATATTTTTCCTTCAAAAGTCAAATCAGGCTATTGAGCGTCAGATTCTATTCAAAAACAGAAAAGTGCAATGCTTCGCAAGAGGAATAGGGCTAAAAGGTTCTTAGATTCTGAAGATGATTGTTTTGTAAATATGATCCCATGCAAAAAGGCAAAGTTAGCTTCCTATGAACCTTTTCCTACAAAATTAAACAATGAGAAGTGAATCCTTTACTAAAAGCATTGTGGTCTTCAAATTATGTCAAACAGCTTTAAAATCCCTAGACCCTTTTATTAATATTAATGAAGAAAGCTATAAAATTGAAGTCTAAAGATTTTGTCAGGATGGTTATTGATGCATTTCTTTATGTGCTGTGTACAGTTAATCCAGACTTTGTTTTAATTGATTCTGCTACCATAAACCTAATAATAAATAGCATGTCATCAACAGATCAATTACTAGCTGTTAAATTTATCATCAAAATATTTATTTCTGCCTGTTTGCATAGAAAATCATTGGTGTTTGATACTTATTAATAAAGAAAAAATGCATTGATTTTTACGATCAAATAATGATAGTTTTCTGACAGATATTGCAAAAGTTTAGATGATGTTAAAAATAAATTTGGTTGTACAACTGGATTCAAATGGGGTGTGGACTGTTTAATTTCCCCTTGCATGTGTTGCAACAAGATTCAATGAACTGTGGTGTGTTTGTATGTTACTTTGCCCATCAGATAATACACAAGTCTAGTGTTTATGCGCCATTTGATACAAATAAATTTCGGGTATACATTTACTGTGTTTTTTTAGGAAGTGATTCCTTCAGAGGACTCATTTAATAAACCAACTTTAAATAATACTTTCGTAAATGCTAATTCCTGTAACTTCAAAATTTAAGACAATAGATAAAAGTAATATTTTGATATGTGAAGAAAAAGTTAATGACAGAGATTAAGACGTACATAATGAAATCTTTAAATCTCTATTTTTCATTAGAAGAAACCCTTTTAAGATCAGCTTCTACTGCATTTTGTAAAGGTTGATGATTGTATGCTTCAATAATTGATGCTTTTGTTTTTAATGTTATTAGGTTTTCAAACACCTTTGGGTCATTGGATACAATATGTTCCTCTTTGATATTAAATGGTGGCAAATTAACTGGTTCTTATATTGAGTAATTAAGGAAACAGAATTTTACTCATTCCAGCTAATGTCAATAAACATTGGATTCTAATAGTAAATATTGATAGTCATACCTTAGAGTTTTATAATCCATTAAATCAGGGGTCTCCAAACTACGGCCCGCGGAAACCCGGCCGATGCAGCATGCAATATACATAAGTATGTATATATATGTGTGTGTGTCGGCCCGCCTGACTTCCAGGATTTTTCAATCTGGCCCTCAAGTGAAAAAGTTTGGACACCGCTGCATTAAATGACTCCATGGATAAAACATCGTCACTTTTATTGCTCAAATGGTGTTCAATATAAAGGAGTGTATTTCCTAACTCAAATGAATGGACTCTTGGATTCCCTCCCCATGTCAAGCAAATTGACAGCATAAATTGTGTTCGTCTTTGTATGTTATTATGTTTATAAAAAAGTAAACAATACATCTTTAAATTCAGATTTCAACATACCAAATTTTAGACAGTTTATAATACTGTCATTGGAATATAAAAGTATTTGTACATACCTACACAAACAAGGAATTAAACAGATGTCAAGTGTTGTAAACGATAATTTACAGACCATGCAGTTACAGTTAATATATATCTACTTAAACCTTAATAATTTTTTAGTTTGATAGTGTAATTTGTGTTTGTATGTGGTTAACAAATTTTCTAGATCAATTCCAAATAATTTGTTCACATTTTTAATAAATATTTCTTTACCACAAAACTCAACACAAACCTAAATTAAGTTTGAATGAAACCTGTAATCAATTCTTCAGTACACCTAATTCTGTTTTACACGATAGATACGTTCCTGAAGAATACGTGTAAAAAAAGACATTGTATCTATGGAAGAAAAGAAGATTGGTCCCGGATCTAAAAAATCAGTAAAAATAATTAAAAAAAAACATTTGAAAATATTCGTTTTAAGCTTATTTTATTTCAACAAAATACACATGTAATAATATGTAATGAAAATGAAACAAATCATGAACAAAAAATCTGTTCTACATCCCCTGTCATCCAACCTGTACTTCAGAAAATTCGTACTTTCTGTTTAACTGAGATGAAGTGCTCTTGGCTCCTTTTCTTTAATCTGTCTATAAATTCTTAGTGCTGTTTGCTTGATGGCATTTCCATCTACTTGTACTCTTTTTTGACTTATTTTCTATCCATATTACCAGAGCCTTTTCCTTGACAATATCTCTTATATACACTGCTGGCCACCGTAAATGCAACACCCTGAAGGAAGCATGCAAATAATATGAAATTTACAACATGCATTAGCGGAGGTGAGATATGCAAATGATTAGAATTTCAGCGCAGACGCACATCACGCGCGCATGTGGCGCCACTTCAAAGCGCTATTTAAGGCTTGGAGATTTCAAGTACGGCAATTGTGGTTTTTTCAAAAAAACGATCAATTATGCCTCGTAGAAAACAGCGATCATCTTTTGATCAAGTATCCGAGTTCGACAGAGGAAGGATAGTGGCCTACCGAGATTGTGGATTATCTTTCAGGGAAATCGGTAGTCGTGTTGGACGAAACCAAACAACTGTAATGCGGATATGTGATCGTTGGATGCAGGAGGGTACGACGGACCGACGTGTTCGATCGCATCCACCTCAGTGCACCACTTCACGTGATGACAGGCATATTGTGCGTATGGCAGTGACGGATCGCTCAGCCACATCACGAACCATAGCACAGCACATTCAGTCTGTACCGCATCATCCAGTGTCTGCGCGTACCATTCGACGCCGTTTACAGCAGAGTGGTCTGTCCGCAAGACGTCCATTGCTTCGTCTACCCTTGACGCAGAACCACAGACGTTTCCGCCGCCAATGGTGCGATGAAAGAAGGATGTGGACGGCAGAATGGAATGAAATTGTCTTTACTGACGAGTCACTCTTCTGTCTGCAACACCACGATGGTCGGATTCGAGTCTGGAGACACCGTGGAGAGAGGATGCTGAACAGCTGCGTTATGCACCGCCACACTGGTCCTGCACCGGGTATTATGGTATGGGGCGGTATTGGATATCACTCTCGCACTCCTCTAGTACGCATTGCCGGTACTTTAAACAGCCAGCGCTACATCTCCGAGGTGTTGGAGCCAGTTGTCCTTCCTTACCTTCAGGGCTTGCCCACAGCCATATTTGAACAGGATAATGCGCGACCACACGTGGCACGCATTGTCCAAGGGTTCTTCGTCAATCGCCAGATTGAATTGCTTCCCTGGCCAGCTCGCTCTCCGGATGTTTCGCCGATAGAAAACATGTGGTCCATGGTTGCTCAACGATTGACCCAGAATACATCCCCAGCTGCCACACCAGATCAACTTTGGCAACGTGTGGAAGCTGCTTGGTCTGCTGTACCCCAAGAACACATCCAAAGTCTCTTTGAATCAATGCCGAGGCGTGTGGCAGCGGTGATCTCCAACAATGGCGGCTACTCTGGCTACTGATTTTGGCAGGAACCACACTTCACAGAAGTCTATAAATTTAATCATTTGATACTTGGTCAACATGTTATCTACAAAATAAATTTTGTTGTGATATCTCTTGTCTTTCTTGGTGTTGCAATTTGGGTGGCCAGCAGTGTAGGAATGATCTACGCCACAAATAAAGCTTTGTTTTCTTAGAATTTAGGCAAAAAAATTGTTAGAAATTGGATTGGACCACTCGTGTTAAATCAAAATGACTCGCGTAAAAAGAGAATGAAATATTTATTTTGAATTCGTGTTAAATCAAGTTCGTGCAAAAACAGAATTAGGTGTAACTTGTTTTCGCTTATTAAATATTGCTCTTCTAACCCACTGTTGCATGGATTTTATGCGTTGTAATTTTACTGGTGAAGTTTCTGCTTTGGTAATACTTTCCCATTATTTATGTAAGGATGTTTGCAAATTAACCAGTTTTATGTCTTTAAATTAGTTTCTCAATGAATGTATATTGTGTGTTGCCTTACAAGTTGTAAGATTTGTGTTTTGTTCTTTATTGAAACATTTATATTTTTCAGATATATTACAAATCTCTGAAGTTTTCCAACTGAAAAGAAAAAATATTACTTATTTGGTGTCACTTGGAGTCATTGAATATTCAGTAGTTTAATAAATAAATGATGTTTGTTTTTGATGACCATTTCGTATGGCATCAATAATCAATTTCTTTTAGGATTATGCTGTTTTAAATTAATATATAAATTTCATTTTCATTTCTGTATTATGTTTATTGATATTGAAGATTAAATAACTGAATATGTTCAAATATATTAAGAAATTTGCTTGCACTTTCTTTTAAGCATTCCATGCGACTAAGTTGCACATGGCCAATTTTGAACTGTTCTCTATATAATGGGTGAAGATGCTCTCAAATTATCAAAACTGGCTACTTGCATTCTTTTTTAAGATGTTCTATTTATTTAGTATTGTAGTCTGTTTATGAAAAAATGTTTTCTGCAGCCGAGTTTTGAGATTTTTTTGTAAAAAAATCACACACGTAAAAAATCAAGTTTTTTTCATATTTTGTTTAAGATTACTAGAGAACGATTATGAAAGCTGATCATTGAAAAAATTCACCTGAACATTTAAAGAATTTCCTTACAGCAATTATTACTATACATGTGGTTGACATATTCATCAATCAAGAATTGTACACTATAGAGTAACAAACCAGAGAGAGAGAGAGAGACCTTTTTAAATAAAAAAATGTCATCTAGGGCTAGGATTTTGCATCTTTTTTAGGATATAATGGAACGTTATTCAAGTGAAAATATATAGAAATGTGTTTGTTAAAAAAATCTGTTATAAGTGCCTTTGGCATTTGAAGGAGTTTTTGTGATTCTTCAGTGGGCTTAGAAGTGAAGATAATTTTTTATAAGTTTAGTCTGTGTAGTGAACTTCAATATTTAAAACTTTGTTGACAAACCGTAGAAAATCTTTCTCATTTGAAAAGTTGCACAAATCCAAACTTCAATCGTATGCAGGAGTTGTTTGAAAATATAAGTTGCACTTGGTAATATTATTCTTTTCTTAAGGCCTATTATTTATTGAGGAATAAAGTCTTCGGTTTGGTAAAGAAACTAAAAAGGTAAATTGTATTCTTGTCATAAAGGGATGTTTAGATTCTTTTTGTATTGTTTCGTGCACTTATTTTCTTCAAGTTTTACTTCTGTCGTCCAAGTCCTAATCGCATATAACATCACTTGCAGTTGTTTTTTTATACATTAAGTTTTCTTTTTTGCATGTAATAACATTTTAGAAATACAGAGGCTCATACAATAGAATCACTACTCAACGAAAATTACCATTCGGCATTTACGTTAACCAAGGTATATCTATTAAATATGCTTCATATAGTCTTTTAATGCTCAATTATAAGTATTGTATTAATGAGTATAACTATAAGTGAAAAGAAAGCGCACAAGTATCCAGGTAGCACAGCAACATCGGCCAACATTCTACCAATATCTGCCAATATTTTGAATGTCACTGAATGTCGAATATCGGAATTACGATATCTGTCGATAATTGTTTAATTTTATATAATGAGGAAGACAGTAAATAACATTTTTTATATCATAATCATATAATAATGCAAAGAATGATACTGGACTGTTTTAACCATTTTTTCAAAAATTTAATTTTTTTCTACTTTTTCTGATATTGTATTGATATTTGGCGACATTGTGAAAACGATGGCAATGAAAGGATATTGAGCTGATATTTATTTTTGAACTGAAGCCATATTTGGTGACGTGGTCGTTCTGTGTGTTTGGTTGCCGCCATTACATTACGTTACGATCCTCAAAATCAATAATTAGATTTTTAACATCCGTGATAATAGTAATTTAAAACGTCTTCGAGGCTGTTGGGTTTACCACAGCAGAAAGATGATTGCTCAAATGATTGTGACGTCACATGATCCTCAATTGACCAATAAGAGAACATGATGTTGCGTCATGTTTGTTTACCTTTTTTGCCGCTTCAGTTTGGCCGAACAACGGCAAGGGTGGCATGAAGTGGCCGTCGAGCTAAATGCTTACGGGTCTGGCCGGATTGAAAGGGCGGGCACTGATGCCAAGAAAAAATGGACTGACATGAAATACAGGGTTAAGAAAAAGGATGCACTGCTCTCGAAGTCGCGGGCAATGACTGGAGGAGAGGCACTGAATGACATTGACTCTCTTGGAAGAGAGTCCTTAACTTGATAGGGCTGTTGCTTTGAAGGCGCTGTGGGCCTATCACATTAGACACAACTTATGTCCAGATTACGGTAAGTTTTTTTGCATTTCATTAAATTAAATTTTTCAACTTAAACTTTATGAAATGTGTATTTATAAGTAATCCCTTTTTAATTTCTTTTATAGGCTCCATTTTCCTCTCAACCACCAGTAAAGGAGAATTTTTGCCAACATTTTCTTCGAATAGATGATGTGTAAATGAAGGATTCTCTTCAGGAAGAATCCTTTTCAGATAGTACGTACTTCCTTCAATTTAAAAACATCCAAAGGGCCACGGTAGCCCAGTCGGATGAGTAACGCACTAGCAACCGGAGGATTGCGAGTTTGAATCCAACCAAAGACCGTCGTCGTGTACAAAGGGAGCTGTAGCACGTTAAATCTGTCAGGCCCCAAATGTCCTCATGTTGGCGTGGTGTGGAAGTTTGGATGTGACCTCGTCATCTGACCGTGGTTCAAAATTATGTGGTATTGTTCTTGGATCTTTACCTTTGGGTGTTGATCCCAGCCCGTTGCGTTGCTCCAGTGTGACGTTAATTAAATACCTATCTACCTAAAAACATTCTAAATTAAATTTTCTCAAGAATTTAAACTACCTTATATGTAGTAACAATTTGAAAACGAAATTTTAAACTTATTAACTTTTAAATTGAATACTTTTAATACGTACATAGTATTTTTATAAATTGGTTTCGTTTTTAAATCATAGTCAATATTTTGCTTGGCTAAACATTAATACTTTTTTGCCTAACAATTATGTTTGACCTGTACTTAAAATGAAATTTCTTTTCTAGGTACGTCGGAAATAATGCCCGTAAAAAGATAGCTATAATTTCCTATAGTAAGTACCTTTGTTTTATTAACTGTTAAAAGCTAGTATAGCATCTGCACTAAAGTGTTTTACTTGCTAATATCTATTGATGGCAGCTTGGCGTGGTGTGGAAGTTTGGAGAGTGAGTTGCCAGCTCAGGTGTTGCCTCGTCATCTGACCGTGGTTCAAAATTACGTGGTGTTGTCCTCGGATCAATCCCTCGGCTATTGGGACGGTCAAGGGATTGATCCTTGACCGTCCCAATATCCCGTTGTGTTGCTCCAGTGTGACGTTAATTATAATACCTACCTATTGATGGCAGCACATCCGACATTCCATACTTTATTGAAATCTATTTATAATGAACTAGCAGAATTACCCCGCATTGTTCGGGTTGAATTGGTTAAATGTTGATTTAAAAATTATCTAACCACTTCTCTTTCACAGAAAATACTAGCATCTGTTAAGTGCACGGAAAATACTTTTTTAACATCTTTTTAACTGTTTCATAGCATCTACAATTTACTTTGGATGCAAATATGACCATACTTGATATACATCCATATAATCTATTTCACATTCATCGCACTCCTACTGTAAGACAAACTACAAGTTTATGCTACTGTGACTACTATAGAAGTCGATTTTTAGTTGTAGAGTGATTCCAAATGCCCCATTAGCTTATTTTCAGTAAAAACGACAAACTGCAGCCGTAGTCTTGCACTTAGCTTTCTTATCACTATTTTTTTACTTGTGGCACTCTTGTAATTCAGAGATTCAGTTCCTAAATGGAAACCATGTACCTATTTAGAATGATAGATGTCGTTACTCGACTGGAGAACAGCTTTCAATAATACCCATGAAACATGAAAGAGAAAATGATAACATTCAAGTTTTAATTAATTTAAAGAGAATCGTTCAAAATGAAAAAGAAATTTTACGAACATCTGGAGCAGAACAAGGAGCTAACTGAAGCAATTAATGCATTAGATAAAAAATTAGAATAAATTATGTATAAATTATGAATTTTCTTTTGTCTTAATTCTTATTTTAGAAGCAGCAATTCTTTCTACCTACAAACTATGCTGTCACTTGCATGTTTCCAAAGTTTCATGTAAATAGAATTTAAATTACACAATTCAACTTTTGAAGTCAAAAACAATTTAATTTTATTAACACAAAGGTTCATTGGTTCAAATACATATTTCGAGCCAGACGATCTCTAATTTGCTATGCCTGGATTCGCAACCTCATTTGTGTGGCTGAAGAATCATATTCGTAAGGAGTTTGCTCGTCTAGGTCTTCCAAAACTTCTTCATCAGGCAACTGTACGTTGCGGAGTATGCAAATATTGTGCAGCAGTGCAGTTCCCAATACTATGCAACAGACCTTTTCAGGCCTGTACACTAAAACACCTCCCGATTCATGAAGGCAACGGAATCTAGATCTTAAGAGTCCATTGAACCTCTCAATTAACGTCCTTGTACGAAGTAATCGAACATTAAATTGCTCTTCGGAAGGTGTTGTAACATCCATAAATGGCGTCATGAGCCATGGTTCCAGTGGGTATCCGCTGTCACCAAGGAGAAAGTTGTCTCTCCCCTGCAGTAACAGCTGCCTCAAGCCACTCATATTCCAAATGAAGAAATCGTGTGTTCCCTGGCCATCTTGCCACCACATCCAAAATTTTCCTATTAACGTCGCAAACCTAAAAATGGCAATATTTAAAAAAGAGTTGAATATAAATAATTGAGTAAGACACAAAATATATTAAATACTCACATAAATTTAATATACCAAGATATTCAACTTATATCAACTAGATAGTTATGTTATGGATCTGAATCACAATGTGCTTGTGTCCAATGCTCAATGTGCTATTATCAATATATTTACAAGTTAGGCTTTTCTTTTTTAAGTTTTGTTAATGCACATATTGTAAGTTAGATCATTTTTACTACAAATTTGTTTCACTCAATACTTTTTAAATTTATACTTTAATAGCCTCGTCATCTGACCATGTTTTGAAATTACGAGGTGTTATCCTCGGATCTTTCCTTTCGGGTTTGATCCTGGAGCCAATAGCTTGTGTTGCTTCAGTGCAACGTTAATTAAACTACCTACTTTTAAAAATTTGAACATTGAGGAAAAACCAAGCTCTTTTTATACATGCAATAAGACCATAAGAATAAGAATTTTGCTCACCAACTGCACATTTATGGAAAACTGGCTTTTACGATTCAAATAGACAAACCAGTCATCTCTATTTGGTTTTTGCAGGCGAATATGCGTGCAGTCTATTACAGCCAAAACATTTGGAAATGCAGATGTATTGTAGAATACACGCTTATTTGCCATGCGCTCATCCACAGTTGTTGGAAATTTTATGTATGCTGCATGTTTCCTTGCAAGTGCATTGCATACTCTGTGAAGATTCCTCGACACAGTTGATTGTGATAACATCACAAAATTGTCATCAGCTATCAGTTTGAAATGACCCTGAGCCAAGGAGTCTCAATGCAGATGACACCTAAAAATTGAAATTAAAATTTAGAAACACACAAGTGTTGCTATTCAAATGTGTCAACCAAAACACTGAAAACAATGTTTCACTTCTGTTTGCAATTGAGATAATTTATCAATGCATGCCACATTGAGGGTGTAGACCCAAGAAGCACAATAAAAGGTACAAAATGAAAACTAGATGTCAATTGATTCAAATAAACCACTGAAAAAATGTTATGTATTATCATTTGCAACCCAAAGGTAATTCTTGTCTCATTCAATTGCCATTTCTTAGTTCATGCAATGCCACCATTGAATATTAGAACATTTATTTTCTGGTGTTGAAAGCTCACAAGTTAGAATTATTTTGTTTAACGAGATACAGCATGACAAATAAGCCAAAGTGCCAAATAGGAAATATGGCCCATGTCCGAAATGCTGATTAGTGCCTAGGACATTGAGCAAGCACTAATAAAACACGGGAAAAATATTTTTCTAAAAAACACTCAGAATCATAGAACGGCTTACCTATATTTCTACAGAATATCCATTGGTGTAACGTTACAAATCAGCCTGAAGAAAATCGCCAGATTCCAAAGGATTTCTTCGCACTCGTAAATATCGAGGAATTCTTGAAAGATGAATGATATCCGCCATGTTCAGAAGAAATGTAAACAGAAATGGATCGTATCGAGCGCACTCACGACGAGAGGAGTAGAATACCTTCAATCAGTAAATGAGTTTACACGATCGCGTCGTTTCAAGATGCATCGAAACATCGGCGTTTCGCCACGATCACTCGGGTTTCAAGGCGAAATAATCGAGAAATGTTGCAGTAGAATCTGGCCCTAAGATTAAAAAATGCGTCAAACAGAAAATATCAAAGATGCGTAATTTTGAAATTGTCTCTAGAAAAGCACTTACCAATTTACAATTTTACGTACAAAATTGCTCGTAAAATTCAAAAGGGAAATTGGCTTAGTGAGACATGGAATACTTATAAACGCATCATGTTACAGGCCAACAGAAACCCCGTATTTTTTTATAAAATCTACGACACAGTTCTTCAGATCGTGGTCACTGCAGTTTTCGGTGACCCTCAGAATGCTGCTCACCTTGATATGAGACTTGCAAGACAAACGAGTACTTGCACTTGACCGACTGAACCCGATACTTGTGAGCGGCGACGTAAGCCTTGATCGCTTCATCGTACTCTACATCGTCCGTCTCATCAGTGTACATGTATTTCAGCGTCACAATGTCCACGTCGATCAAGTCCAGAAAGTCGTTGTCCGATCCTTCGATGTTGTCAACAGTTTCGCAAACATTTTAGACCTCGACGGCAGGACGATCCTGTGGGCCGGCACAGTTTCCCCACACACGAAGCTTGACTGTATCACTGTACAGGTCGGTCTGGCATTCCCACATCTGGAATTCAGATCTCCCTCGACTGCAAAACAAGTTGTCAACACCTAAATTATCTTGGACCATCCATGAGAGGAATGCAGACGTCCCACCCCCAGGAAAACACTTGTTTACAGTTCTGTGGAAGCCCAGGCCTGAGAGACATTACATTTGTCCTCGGGTCGGGAAGTTGTGGAGGTTCTCATGACCTTCCGACGCAGATGGCGTGGAAATACCGGGACTGAGACGAACCTCCTCAAAAGATCAGAGTAGATTGAAACCACTAAAGGAGCATCCTTCAGACTCTCAGATTTTGGCGAGCCTCCTGGCTCCTTGGCAGATTCGTACTGTAACTGTGTCCTCATACCTTTCAATCAATCGTATATGTAAATAATCTTTAAATTTCTCTTTTCTAAATGAATATTTATTGTGCTGTAAACAGTTTTAAGCCTAATTAGAGACCGGAAACGTTACATCACGCAGGGTAATGTCCTTCACGAGAGTCCAGTCCTCTGCGACAAGTTGAAAGGTGACACGCACTTTCAGAGACGGGAATCCTGTCGAATCTTGCCAGAAAAAAAGATATAAAATCCGGGTCTTCATCGGAGTTCTGGGAGTGAGCAAAGTTAAACATTTCGCGTCGTGTAGTATCCCCGTAACGAAGAGGTGGCTCAAAATGGTTTGGCCTGTTTGCTTGGTGCAGAGACTGAAGGTCTTCACTTCCCATGAGAACGTGAATGTTTGATCGTCCATCGCTTGCTCTGGTTTGAGGCTGTCGCAGGATAACGGAAACGGACATTACCAATGTGATAAAGTTCGAGTGTAAATGTGACTAGAATCCTGCCACTTCTTCCGTAGAGAGCACCTTCAGGGCCATGCAAGAGCCTTGAAGGTGCTCTCTGGCGCAACATGACCGGCATGGCGTTGGATGGCCTCTGGCACAGCAAAGGCCGGGATGGCGTTGCACGTCCTCTGGTGCAGCATGGCCTATCTAATGCTGTGCCAAATTTGGGCCATATTTATCCATGCTGCACCAGACACAAGACAAAATATCAAGTAATATAATCCAGAAGGGAAAAATCCGATGGACAAAACCTCATTTTAGCGTGTTTTTTTTAAGTTTGGAGAGTAGATTGCGAGCTCAGGTGTTGTTCTCGTCACCTGACCGAGATTCAAAATTACGAGTCTGTCCTTGGATCTTTCCTTTCGGGATTGATCTTGTATCGCCACAAATAGCCTGTTGTGTTGCTGCAGTGTGACTTTAATTAAATATCTACCTACCGAGTACCACACCTCGTAATTTTGAATCAGGGCCACATGACGATGTCAATACCTTAGATGGCACCCCAATCTGCAAACTTCCAAACTGCGCCAGAGGCCGCGATAGCCCTGTTGAAAGAGACAGATTAGATAGGTATTTAATTAACTTCGTACTGGAGCAACACAACGGGCTATTGGTGACGGTATGGGATTAATCCCCAAGGGAAAGATTTGAGGACACAACACCTCGTGACTTTGTACTTTGGTCAGATGACGAGGTCACACCTGAGCTAAAATTTTGTTATCGTGTTAGAAATATTAACGTTTGATTGTAATTTATTATTGCTTGTTTGGTTTCATAATTCAAGAGCCATATTCTTTCAAGCATCGAAGAGATAAATACACGCAGGGAGGAATAGAACCTGCGAACTCGCAAGTTAATGGGGCAGTGGGAAAACCCAGGGCCACGATAATTTTGTTTAAAGAGCTACTAAAAGTTTAAGTTCCGAGATCACAAAGCCTGTGGTATGGTATAAAATGCATCATAAAAATTTAATGTTAAAACAATAAAGTATCACATAAAATATTAATTTCCGAAACAGAAAATACTAATGCAAATACAAGGCTAAATAAATTTCAATACTTTTTATCTTAAAACATAAACAACATTCAAAGCGCCGTGGAAGCCCAGTTAAAAGGGAAACGAATTAGCAATCGGAGGGTTACGAGTTGAAATCCAACCAAAGACCGTCATGTAGAGGACTGGTGCACGTTAAATCAATCGTGGTCTGAAATGTCCTCACGTTGCCGTGGTGGGGAAGTATGAAGTGGGTGGCTAGCTCAGGTTTGGCCTCGTCATCTGACCGTGATTTAAAAAACGTGGTGTCCTCTCTTTTCCATCGGGTTTTATCCCTTACCATTGCCAATAGCCCGTTGTGTTGCCCGTTGTGTCTGACCGTGATTTAAAAAACGTGGTGTCCTCTCTTTTCCATCGGGTTTTATCCCTTACCATTGCCAATAGCCCGTTGTGTTGCTCCAGTGTTCCAATTAATTAAAGTACCACCCAACATTCATACCTTTTAATTTAATTCTCAGACCGTCGTTCCTTTTACGAAATGACTGGACACCACTTCAAGGACTGCCCTAAAATTATTGACATTTTAATTGCAAATACTTTTGGTGTTTTTAAGCCATGTTTTCAACTGAGAACTGTTGGACAGCTCGTCGATAGATGGGCAATAGGCCTGAGATGGGAGTTGAATAAAGTTTAGTTTCTCATCCAAAATATTTAAATACACCATCATGCACGATTTGTAATGATGTATAATTTTTTAAGGGGAAGCAGTTTATTCACACACATAAGAATTTTTTATTTTACCTAAAAACAACAAAATACTCTTAATTGTAAAAAAAATCTTTAATAAATTATATATATTTCTAGGGCGTCTAGAATATTTAAACTGTATAGAAGTAGATAAACTTAATTCAAGTATTAACACTGAATTATATGTTACTGTAAAAGACCTATATTTGCCAAATATCGATATTCTCCGGTGAATGTCAGCATTCAGATTGCCGCTTGGTGATGTCCGAAATACTTGATAAATATCATTATTTATCACTTACACCGGCAAATGTCGACATTCAAAATATTTTTGTACGTTTAGCACGCACCAGTAAACCATGTATAAGACTGACAAACAGCAGTGTTCGAGAGTAACAAATAGATGCCACGTGACCTCAATCTTGGCAGAACAAAGGATTTGGCGTATTTGTCGCCTGTCTGGCCGTGGCCTCTCCGCCTTCAAATAGATGCCACGTGACCTCAATCTTGGCAGGACAAAGGATTTGGCGTATTTGTCGCCTGTCTAGCCGTGGCCTCTCCGCCTTCAAATAGATGCAACGTGACCAAAATCACGGCAGGACAAAGGATCTGGCGTATTTGTCACCTGTCTGGCCGTGGCCTTTCCGCCTTCAAATAGATGCCACGTGACCTCAATCTTGGCAGGACAAAGGATTTGGCGTATTTGTCGCCTGTCTGGCCTCTCCGCCTTCAAATAGATGCAACGTGACCAAAATCACGGCAGGACAAAGGATCTGGCGTATTTGTCACCTGTCTGGCCGTGGCCTTTCCGCCTTCAAATAGATGCCACGTGACCTCAATCATGGCAGGACAAAGGATTTGGCGTCAAGTAACACCATTATTTTCATTCTAAATAGGTGCGTGGTTTCCATTCAAAACTAAATCTCTGAATAGGAAAAAGTGCTTTATGGTATAGAGCGTGAAACGAAAACTCGTGTTTGCTCACCACATGCAGTAATTATTTTCTGATATTTTCGCTCGCAATTAATTTCACATTTTAAAATTTTGTTCTAATTTAAGTTGTATGTTGTGGCAAAATATTATCACAAATTAACTTCTTTTTACCCACTGACTTTTATTTTATTTCGCTGTTTCTTGTGGTTTAAATTTAATAAATATTTACTTTTTTTTTAATTTCAATTCCTTACATCCTGCAACAGCTCCACAAATTGTTAAATCTGCATACAAGTTATAATGTAAAGCAAACTTTAAATTGAACTTTACAGATATTGAAAGAATATTAATGCTAGAAAAATCCTAATTTGCACTTTCGAAATGTTAAAAATTCTTTGTTGTAGTGACAGAAGTGAAAAGAAGGTAGCTTACTTTACGAGTTGAAGCTATATTTCAGCAACTTATTAACCTGTTAGACATTTACTGAAAACAGTGATTTTATATATATATTAAAGAAAGAAAACTAGGTCATATTGATCTATCATTTTTCGAAAAAATTTGACAGGTTGCCTTTGCTTTATCTGTTCTAAAGACATTCAATTTTAAAACAAATTATTTTGTTATTGCGCGTGCAATTAAAGGAAATTTTCAGAAAGGAATTAGTAGTAAAACAATGAGTGATAGAATATTCGCCGTAGATTCGTCATTTTTACAAATTGAGTTTAGGCAGTTTTACAGGAAATGAGCATATAAGCGGCATTCCTAATCCCCAAACTTCAAAATCGACTTTTGTAGTAGCCACCTTAGTATCACCGTAGTTTTGTCATACACCAAGGGGACGATGTATTTTAAATGTATTATATATACTATTTGCGTCCAAAGTAAGTGGAAGAAATAATAAAAATATCGAAAAGGTGTTCAAATTACTTTCCTGACACTTAAATGATGGTATTTTTCTACGAAATGAAAAGTGATTATTCTGGTCTCTTTTTCAATCTACATTTAACCAATTCAACCAGAGTAAGATCGGGTAATTCTGCTAGTAATAAAATAATATTTTAAAGATTTGGAGATTTCAAAAACACTTGTACAAGGTATTTTTATGATACGAATTTTTTCACGTTCAACTTTTCTCTGAGTGAATAAAATAGGATCGACATTCAGCGCTTTGTTACAGAAAAGTGAAACTCGAACAGTTGCAAGGAATTCTCAAATCCAAACAGTCGCTACTAGAAGTTTTTTGTCAATCCAGTTAGCCGTAGTTCTACATAAAACCCCACTGACTACGAGAGAAGCCATTTTGTTTTAAAGATAATCTTCGTGTGCTCTGAATTCTGCGATTCTTATCCAAAAAATACCGAGGGCAAAGAAAATTAATGGAACGAACATTTAGATTCCGCTTACAAACATTTTCGACCGCTTTTCGACTGCCCAGAGCAACAACGGCTTTTAATTTCGCAGCATTGTTCATTTCTTTAATCTCTGTTTTGGAAAGGAAGAAAGGCGAGAGAATATCCCTGGAGATTAGTCCCACAGGTTTCGTTTTCCTTCAGATGTGCTTCAGTGCTCCAGGACTTCGATTTAGCGCTTCGATGGTTCAAGTGGTACTCCCATGACATCGTTCACGGCTGCTAAAATAACCATTTGCAGAATGCATCTTCAAACGACAGACTGGTTTTGCATCGGCTTTGCATATGGATGTGCGTCTATATGAAAGAATTGCACGTGTGTTGAAAACGGATACCTGTTGTGTAACACTACAAGTTTTATAGTTGGGTAAGTCGTTTTTTTTTATCCGAAAATTATATTCGATATTTAAATCTTCAAGTGGTTGAGAAGAGATATTTCATCCATCAAGGTCTGGCCAATCTTGCTAATGACGAGATATCTCGTCATTAAATATTGCCGATTCTTTTATGATGACGAGATCAAGATCTGGTCTGTTTCTAATGACGAGATCTGGTCAATTTGTTTCTAATGCCGAGATATCTCGTCCGTTAAGATATCTGGTTAGTTTTGCTAATGACTAGATACTTCGTCGAGGCAACCACCAGGAGGGTTAAGGATAAATAGAATTGAATGTTGCTGTGGTTATTAATCCCCTCGGTCAAGGCGAAACCTAAACCAAATCCAAAAGACCATGTTTTTCAAGTCGCAGCGTGACCAATTCCTGTTCATCTAAGATTTGTCCCACAGATACCTATCCAAAATATGGAAAGATTTGCTGAAGTTGCAGAGCAAAGATAAACTTTGGAAAATTCTTAATTCCCCTCACAAAAGTCATATATCTTGTGTGTCCGCTTCAAAGTCTTACCAGAGCAGAATCTGGTGCAGTCTTGAACCTTTAAAATGCAATGACAGTCCGGGGCGCTTTGCGAGATACCAAGAATGTCAGGGAGGAACAGGCCAGGTTTTGTGGGTTTTTGACTTGTATGAGGTACAAATTTTCATATAAATATTGGGTCGGTGCGAATGAAATGTCCGATGAGAAATAGCTTTGGGAACGACCTCCATACAGATAAAAGTAATTATCTACAAGATTCCGGCATCTTACGTCACAGAGCTACTTAAATAGCTATCACGCGTGTGAAGTACAAGTTCCAGATTTAATTTGTTTGGGCGTAAGGTGCTTCCAAATTCGACATGGAAAACTCAGATTTGAGGGTCATCTTCCTTTGCGAATTTAGACTGAGACATTCTGCTGCAGTTGCTGCTCGAAACATTAATACAGCTTTCGGGGAGAATACAGCCAATGAACGAACCATTCGGCGATGATCTGCGAAGTTTCGAAGTGGAGATATGGACCTGGAAAACGAACCACTTGGTCACAGAGAAGTTGCAGTTTTTCTGATGATGTTCTGCTAAGTGTGGTTGAAGCTGAATAATTCATCGCAGTTTCCTGCCAAGTGGCCAAACCATCACTTCAGAACGATATTGTGATGAATTACGACTGATGCACAGGAAATTGATAGTGAAGCAACCGGCTTTGGTAAACAGGCATGGCGTTCTCCTCTTGCAAGATAACGCCCGTCCTCATATCGCACAACGGATGATGCCTGAAACCACGTGAGTTGGGCTATGAAGTGATGTCTCATCCCCTATTCCCCTGACTTGTCACCTACAGATTTCCATGTTTCGTCACCTGGATCGCTTTCTGTCCGGTTCACCCAAGATACAGAGGTTCACCGTGCAGTTGATGACTTCTTCGCATCCCAGCTACAAGACCTTTTTTGTTCCGGGATCAGACAAGTGACAACAGTGTGTCAATTCAGAGGGAGATTATTTCGGGTTGTTCAGGTACTGTATTTTTCAGTTATCGCCATCGAAGTGTGATGGTCACTGTCGGACATTTCATTCGCAGCGACCCAATATTTTCTGCTCTGATCCGCTCGCCAGTAAATAAGCTATCTCATAATCAAATGTGAGATGGTATGTACTGCAAGCAAATAGAGCCCGTGTGCGCCGATTCTGATAAGATTAGAATTGTATCTCGATTAGTTTCTATCCATGATTTAAGGATTTCCACTGTCTTGAAAGGTGCACGGTGACATTTTTCTTATCATTTTTAATGTTACGCAATGAAAACAGTAAAAACGATGTATTTATAAATTTTAAATGGCGTTTTTATATGTTATGTATATTTGTATTTTAGTATGTCCGAAAACCATCGACCTTCTATTAAAATAGACAACATGTGGGCGGAGTCGCTATCGTAAGATTTCAGAAGAATCTACACTGCTGGCCACCCAAATTGCAACACCAAGAAAGACAAGAGATATCACAACAAAATTTATTTTCTAGATAACATGTTGACCAAGTATCAAATGATTAAATTTATAGACTTCTGTGAAGTGTGGTTCCTGCCAAAATCAGTAGCCAGAGTAGCCGCCATTGTTAGAGATCACCGCTGCCACACGCCTCGGCATTGATTCAAAGAGACTTTGGATGTGTTCTTGGGGTACAGCAGACCAAGCAGCTTCCACACGTTGCCAAAGTTGATCTGGTGTGGCAGCTGGGGATGTATTCTGGGTCAATCGTTGAGCAACCATGGACCACATGTTTTCTATCGGCGAAAGATCCGGAGAGCGAGCTGGCCAGGGAAGCAATTCAATCTGGCGATTGACGAAGAACCCTTGGACAATGCGTGCCACGTGTGGTCGCGCATTATCCTGTTGAAATATGGCTGTGGGCAAGCCCTGAAGGTAAGGAAGGACAACTGGCTCCAACACCTCGGAGATGTAGCGCTGGCTGTTTAAAGTACCGGCAATGCGTACTAGAGGAGTGCGAGAGTGATATCCAATACCGCCCCATACCATAATACTCGGTGCAGGACCAGTGTGGCGGTGCATAACGCAGCTGTTCAGCATCCTCTCTCCACGGTGTCTCCAGACTCGAATCCGACCATCGTGGTGTTGCAGACAGAAGCGTGACTCGTCAGTAAAGACAATTTCATTCCATTCTGCCGTCCACATCCTTCTTTCATCGCACCATTGGCGGCGGAAACGTCTGTGGTTCTGCGTCAAGGGTAGACGAAGCAATGGACGTCTTGCGGACAGACCACTCTGCTGTAAACGGCGTCGAATGGTACGCGCAGACACTGGATGATGCGGTACAGACTGAATGTGCTGTGCTATGGTTCGTGATGTGGCTGAGAGATCCGTCACTGCCATACGCACAATATGCCTGTCATCACGTGAAGTGGTGCACTGAGGTGGATGCGATCGAACACGTCGGTCCGTCGTACCCTCCTGCATCCAACGATCACATATCCGCATTACAGTTGTTTGGTTTCGTCCAACACGACTACCGATTTCCCTGAAAGATAATCCACAATCTCGGTAGGCCACTATCCTTCCTCTGTCGAACTCGGATACTTGATCAAAAGATGATCGCTGTTTTCTACGAGGCATAATTGATCGTTTTTTTTTAAAAAAACCACAAGAAAAACACAATTGCCGTACTTGAAATCGTCGAAATCTCCAAGCCTTAAATAGCGCTTTGAAGTGGCGCCACAGGCGCGCGTGATGTGCGTCTGCGCTGAAATTCTAATCATTTGCATATCTCACCTCCGCTAATGCATGTTGTAAATTTAATATTATTTGCATGCTTCCTTCAGGGTGTTGCATTTACGGTGGCCAGCAGTGTATATAGAAAATATACAAGTATGACGTTTCTATAGAAACTAATAATATATGACGTTTCTATTGAAACGACTAATATATGGCGTTTCTGTAGAAACGAAATACAATCAACAGGGTCGAATATAATTTTTTTCTGCTTACGTTTATGAAATGCTTGGAAACTGAGTGATTAGCACTCTGGCATTCTGTTAAACAGGCTCTAGGTTCGAATTCTGGTATAGGCATGTCTTGTAGTTAAGAATCCACATTGTTGTAGGTTCAGGTCTAATTAGCCCCCGTTTTGTAAAAAATGATCGCAGAGCAACAAACCAAGTGCTTTTGAAAAGAAAGCCAATATATCGAAATGCAGATGCTTGTATGTGCAGTAAAAAGCTTGCCCGGTAATCGACCTTCTAATGAAATGAACAGAACATGTGGGCGGAGTCTCTGTCGTAAGATCTCAGAAGGGTAAGTTACGTGGACTTAAGAATCGACTTGGGCCGATTGGCTATCAAAGAGCAGACTAGTGTTTAATCATTCTAACCAATCAATAATTTGTCCCACGTTAGGATGCATGCTTTTTCCCACAACCATGTGACAGATCTTCAAACCGAGTAACCGAAAGAAATGGAATGAAACTGCGGGCACATACTTCGTCTATTTCATTAGAGGGTCGATGGTCTTGGTTGTTTTCGTCATCTTTTGCTGCACTAGGGCTAATTTGACCGAAGCCTACGGTTTAAAGTGGATTCCAAAGACATGCCCTACAGGATTTGAACCGACAGCCTGTTGAACTAAGGATCATTACGCTAAAAATTGCAATGTAAAACGATATAAACCTTTTGACTTCGGCAAACTTTTTATTTCGTTTCTAAAAACTAACACTGTTACTTACGTCGTGTGTCTTGTTTTTGGCTCAGCTTTTCCAAACATGGACCTTGCGCCATGAAACCCAATCAGCCAAAGCAACGCCGACAATATCGTGTGAAACATCGCAGTTTTAAACAGCCACCTATTCACCCCAATATAAATTTTATTCTTAACTAAAAACATTCTACCTTTCGTGACTGTGCCAAGTAGTAATATGAATCAGTAAAAATAAAATAAATTTAGTTTTGATTTACATGCTCTTGAAATTTCATCTTAAGATTTATTGAGGTTAGTGATTTGGTACAATAGTTTTTATTGCATTTTCTTTTTCTTATACTCTTTCTTTTATTTATTCTGCTTTTTTTTATGATGGCTACTCGCCTGCCTCATGCGATCCGCGGACAAGACAGCCCGGGTATAGTCAGAACCAGGCTCACTGGAGATGTAAAGTTCATTTTTTAAAATCAGATGCTTTCGAAGTTCACAGCATCTTAGACGCTTTTACTCCGCAGTAGATTGTTGAGAATAATAGTTTAACTTTGGGGAAAGGGTTGATAGGTAGTTGAATTTAAGTCACATTCGAGTGACGTCACATTCACATGACGGTCCGGGATCAATCTCGAATGGGATGAACCTATGACAACATCTCGTAATATTTGATAATACATACATTCTGCGCTAACTTGGCAACATGATGGATCAGTTTATACAACAATAACATCTGTTACTAATGAATTATTTCTATCTATTAGAGTGATAAATTTATGGGGAAAAATTTTGCCCCAGAAATCTTCAATTATTGAGTGCTATTAGAGTTTTGGGAAACGGCGGAAATGTAGTGCTGCGAAAAAAGGTAAACCTTCATTGATACCTCTGAATCTCAGGCTCATCGCTCTTAAAACATTTGTGAGATTCTATGAGAGGGGATTTCAGTGTAAACAAACAAACCAAAGAGAACTTTTATTTCCGCTGTCAAAATTTTCTCGTGTAAAACAAATCGGGGTTAGCTTAAAATGTAATTTATCGCCCTTTTGGCAAAGTTTGGTGTTTAATATAATTCGCATTGAAAACAATTAGCTATAATTCAATTCTGATTTCGTTCTTTGAAATTTTTATTGAGGACATGCTAAAGTCGTATTCGAAAAACAAGCCAAATGACGTCATGTTCGGAATACGTAAAAGAAACACGGATCGCAGCAGAAACATTACTTCCACCTACATTTAGCTTGACTCTCATATTATAATGCCTCTCATAAATTAAAGAATGCCTCTCATAAATTAAAGAATGCCTCTCATAAATTAAAGAATGCTTGCTAGTTTCATAAGACAAAGGAAATGCTTTTACTTTTCGTTTTGCTTGATGTACTTTCTTTTAATTCTACCCTTTGCTTACGAGCATTTTGTGACTGGTCAAGACATCTTGAGGCACTAGGCTCAGGTAACTTTGAGACAAAAAAAATGTCCTGATCATTTTCCAAGTTGCTGACATGCTCGTATAATTAAGACGCACACAATAGAGATAGAGCATTTATCTTTTTCCTTGAAGGGACAAAAATACGATGAGAGAAAACAGAAAGAGAAAACAGTTGGTGGCCTGTTTTTATGGAGGAAATCACGCGAAACAAATTTGGAGAACAGCATCTATAGCCTAGATTTATAGCGAACATCAAAAAGCAAATTTTTTTAAATTTTATTTTGCTGGAATACTGATCCAATAATTACATTTTGCCTTTACGAGGCCCCTTCGATAAAAAAATACCCTAAGCTCCTAATGAGTAATACACCACTGATAACATTTCCTTCACTTTTATTCATACTTTCCAGTGATTTTCACTGAATTTGACGCTTAGTACAAAAATAAATGACTATTCCCAAGACCATTCTGAGGTATTAGCTGACCACGTAGCATATCTTAGCAAGCCGTCTTTTAAAAAATATTCGACTTTCCAAGAGAACGACCTACATAAAGCACGTATCCGAAAGTAATTTCGGGTGGCCCAGTCATTCTCCCTGTTCCCTAAACGCCTTAATGTTTAATGAACATTGCGTTTGATTGTTTCGACCGTTTTCAGACTATTGACGAAATAAGACGTGTATTTTACCAATGTGATTTGCGAAACTTCTATTTGCTCTGATATAACAAGCTTGAGCACGCATCTTTGATTGCTGTTTAATTCCAAAATCATTTCGGGAAGAAGTCGAGCCTCATGGACATTACATCTGAATACATCCTTTCCCTTAACCCTTCTGTTGGTTGTTTCGGAAAGGTATCTCGTCATTAGAAGAAAACTGAGCAGATCTTGATGTTGTCATAAAAAAATCGGTAATATCTTGATGACGGGATATCTCGAAATTGGCAAAATTGGTCGGATCTTGATGGGTGAGATACCTCATCGAAACCACTTGTAGGGTTAATGAGTGTGTTTTAAATATTCTAATGTAAATTTAGAACAAAATCCAGGATTCATTTGTACATTTTATTGCAGTAGCAAAAACGACCTACAAGAACGAATGAGTATAAAATTAATAATATCGGAAAACTTATTGACTGGACAGGTTTATTTAAAGTTGAAGGCATATTGCACTTGGATTTCATTTCTTGCCCCTATTTTTTTTTTCTGACTATTCCCAGCACTCCTCATTCAAGAACAGCAGTGTCTATTCCTTCAGAACTGGTTTAACTCTCCTAGTCGTTGTATCTACGAGGTATCTCGTCACTGGCAAAACTGCCCAGATCTTGATGGACGAGATATCTCATCCAACAAACTGTCATCGACTCTCGTCATTAGATGAAAATTAACCAGATTTTGATCTCGCCATCATCGAAAAATCGGCAATAGCTTGTCGACGATGTTTCTCCTCATTAGCAATATTGGTCAGATCTTGATGGACGAGATATCTCGTCGAAACCACTTGGAGGGTTAAAGAATCAACTAATTTTCACTTATGACGTAAAAGTGGAATATTCTATGGTTGTTTGGGGGTTTTACGGCGCAAGGGTCACATTTGGTCAAGCTGTGCCAAACACAGATAACATCAAGTATAAAATATCGTGAAAGGAAAAGAGGGGCTGAGGAATATAGTAGTGAGATCAAATCAGAAAAAGATCGCTTGGATATATTCCGGGAGCGCTTGTTTAGTAAAGATAGTAAGCGCCATGGGAAAAAAGATCACTCAGGTACTTAGGGTCCTTGAAGATGTGCTCTGAGGGCGTGGAATATTCGAATAGAAAAAGCTTGGCAAAGAATAGACGCATAGAAACAAAAATGTTCTTAATCCAAAAAACAATCGGGTTCAGGCGATTTCGAGATTTATGGAACTAATGTACTCAAAACTGGATTTAATACAAATATGCGTTAACATGTATTTTAATGCGAAAGTCTGTGGAACCGTTTGTATAAGCCACTGACTTATAATATTACGTTCATAACTTTTATCGAACTAAAGTATGTAGAACTACATCGACCTTAATACGCGTTTACATAGTTTTGTATATTTGGCTTGCAAGCAAATTAATACTATACAATTCTAAGTATATAAATAATGTCAAAAAAACGTTTCACTTCTTTAGAAAGAACACAAATGGAAGAAAGCACTGTGTATCCTTAGTAACGCTTGGATGATTTTAGAATTTGACGATGGTAGAACATTCTCTTTCAAGGAATAAACCACGTTCCTGAAAGCCTGTAATTGTTGCCAAACGCCAAATAGTAATAGCGTGTGGCACAGAAATCCTCTATATTCGTGCCATGCAGAATGATTACTCATGTTACACTCTAGCGATTACTTATCAACCTCAGAGATCCTAAATAGATGATACGAAATGATTTTAATCTCTATTAAGTACGTATGAATGGCATCTGTTTTAAGAAGTACCGGTCCCTTGAAATTGGTCGAAAATGACATTTTGTTTTATAAGCTTTTCTTAAAATTTATAATCTTACTTTTCAGTGATGTATTGCATAAGAAAATCAGTTCTAGAAGTTTATTAAAAATAAAACTTGAATGCATGTGTGCAGAAATGACACTTGTCATTGTTTTCTTTAAACTATTGTGTTGTTTCTGTTACTTTTTCAAGCACGTATCCCAATGTTACGGTTCATGTAATAAATCCAGTTAGTATTAATCATAAATTAATCGGCCAAAATTAATAACCACGTCTTTTGGTCAATGTGATTAATAATGCATAATAATTATATTTACCGGTAAATATTAATAATTACCAATGAAGCCTGGTGAATTTAATACAAAATATCTATTATAATATGTATTACTTTTATTTATAAGATACATTCATTATTTATTGCATAAATGAGTTCTTAGCATAAGTCTTATTAAATGATTAAAAACAAATTATTTATTTTTGCAAGAGTTTCTGTAGCATTTGGAATTACATAAAATTATTACATAATAATTTTATATAATAATTGTAACACATATTACGGTTCATGTAATATATCCAGTTAGTATTATTATTAACTGATTATTATTGATAACTGGATTTATTATCCAGTATTACATAAAATTATTACATTTACGTTCATAGTTGCGAATTATTAATTATTACCAGTTCATATGATAAATTCTTATAAATTATTCACTTTAACCTTTTTATTTGGTTATTATTATTAGCTGGTTATTATAAAAAAAAAACGATTGATCACATGAACCATAACACCAATTCCGTTTATCCCAATATTTGCTTTTTCAGTGTTAAGGTAAAATTTTTTATCAGAATCCGCTACAGCCGTGATTCTTAACGTAGATCAGGGCGGCGGTAGCCCAGTTGGTAGAGTAAAACTCAAATAAAACTTATTTTGATTGAATAATTTACATAGCCGCTTTGCAGTACGTTTAAAATAAGTGACGTACAAGAAGGTTTTAAAAAAATGTAATGTCCGTGAAGTGATTAAAGAATTTTACATATGCTTACTATTGATTTGTGTCTAAAAGGTCATGGTAAAAAAATGCAAAGGTTAATTAACAAAGTGTTTATTAATGACCAAAAATAGTGAATAACTTAATAATTAAGAAAAATTAATTAATTAATAAAAATTAATAGAGAACACAACAGTACTTTTTAAAATTTCGGTATTACATAGTTGGCACAAAGGGTTTAACTCACAGTGACTGTGTCCAGAAAACTTGAATGAAGGGGAAATGATTCTGAAGTATGTTAATATGAGAGTAGTTTAAAAAAACCCGGTCAATTTCCTTTTTTAACGGGAAAAAAAATAAGTTTCGAGTAGATTAAGTATTCTACCACAGGACGCGGTCCACTGAGCACCTCATTTTAGCAAACCATTTCCATCTGATTCCTTATGGGACAGCCTATTTTAGTCAAAAATGGAAAGGCTATTTTTTCGATCTGTTAATTTTATTCGCTTTGATTACAACTGAAGTCAATCGGACACAAAACGCGAACTAGTCTGCCGTGTTTCCCGGTAGAGGTCAGTTGCATCGTGAAGATGCAGTCGCGTGGACTGCAACGTCCGCACGCAATTCCAATGCTTGTTTTGAATAAACAGGAAACGGAAACCACGCAATATTAAAAAATGCCGAATACGTTTAACCGGTCCATATTCCAGATAAGGCCCTCCGAATAGGTTTAACCGGCCCACAGTTCTGATACGGCCCTCCGAATAGGTTTCTAGTGCGGCTCCCAAGAAAAGGCGGTAGGCCTTGCGTCAGTGGATTTTTGAACAAGCGTGGGAGCTCGCTAGGGCTGCCATACCAAAAGCCTGAATGGCGATCGCCGTCGATGGTTCTTCCCCCGCCAACCTCATTATATCACTGCTATCACTTTCGGCACCGAATTATAAACGTAAAACCAGAATGCACACTCAGAAATCAAAATGTGGAAGGAATTAGTTACTTTACCACCAGTTCCCTAATTCTGAGGGCCGGGTAAGCTAATAGACTTGTTCAAAACCATGTGACTCAGTACCCGACGTACAGACCAGAAACGTATACTAGATATTCCCTAGAGCAGTGGTTCTTAACCTTTTTAGTGATCTGCACCCCCCCCCCCTTGAATCTAAAAATAAGTTCTCGCACCCCCCTTGAAAAATGTGCTTCTATTTCTTTATTTAGGAAATTACATCTATTGTAAAATAATTTATTTATTGAAAAATAATATCTCAGTGGCTGAGGTAAAGGTAGAGAGGGTCCCAAAAGTCGACTGTAGCGTTCGCTAGACAGGTGGTCAGGCGGTAGTTTCCATCGAAAATTTAGAAACTTCTCGCTCAAGAAACTTCTCGAAAATTTAGAAACTCTCCAGGTTCTTAACCTGGGGTGCACACACCCCAGGTTAAGTACCACTGCCCTAGAGGATACTAAATAAAACAATAATGAACTACATAAAAAATATTTAAAACAGTAGCTAATCGGAGCCTAACGTTGTTTCGCAGATAGCTATGTTGAATTTTGCACAAGCAGACCTTTATACGTATATTTTTGTTCTGGTTAAAAGTTTTCTTTCTTCCAGAATGCCTCGTCGTGTGCCAGGGATGTGGCACGGCTGGTTCCTCTTGTGTCTCCTGACTTCGGACGTCTTCTTGATGCCAGTTTCATCCATGGTGGTGATGTACTTTCCGTTTCAGGGGGCGACTAGGATTGCGAGGTCCGTTCGAGTCATGCGGTCGATTGTACGCATGAGTGTCATGCTTCGAAGGGTAAGTGAATGTATTTTTTATTTCTAGCAGTAGTTCTTGATACAAAGATCATTCACTAGTGTGCAAGAACACGCAGCACAATCACCATAGTAGAGACAATATAGAAAATATAAAATGAATACGTAATGGTAAGTGAATGTTGACAAGTAGACAACTACATTGGTGTGCAAAACTTAAGGAACAGTGGGGTTTTCAGCAACTACTTTGCAGTGAAGTGACCTGGATGTGGGAAAATTATTTTCAAGGTACGTCGAGAGTTACCGAACAAAATGATATCAAGAGCAGAAGGGTACAGTTGTATTATACGCCTCGTTTGGTGGCAACGCTCTTGGCGCAATTATGTCACCAGGGAAAGAATTATTAGAAATAATCGTTTTTTTAACAGAAAATAATAAGCTTCAACGGAAAGTAATTAACGAAAAAAAATACAAAGCTTTGAAAAACATGTTTCTAGGAAAAATAATTAGCAGAAATAGTTGGAAAATATCGGTTAAAATCTTTTTCATATTGCCATAAAAACGGGAATAATCCTGAAAAAGATGGGTTGGCTTCACCTGCCATAACTCTCTACTAAAAGTGCGCCAAGAGCGTTGCCACCAAACGAGGAGTATAGTACAGCTGTACCAACAAAAGTGAACAAACAGAACAACAATCTTTGAACTGACGTGCACTGGGTGCCATGAGACAGAAGGTTAACTGTGAAAACTTAAATAAAGAGAATAAGCTGTATGACCCCTCGAACACTGGTGCTTTTGCATACAGAGAATGAGGATGCTGATGAGTTATAATGGTAGCAGAACCTATTTCTTTGTCAGAGCTTTCGACGTCATGATCCCAGAATTTAAAAAATCACCATCTTTCTGTTGAACATCCTTGGTTATGCAAATCTCTACAGGTTTCATTTATTTTTTTAAGTTGTAACCTTTGAAAATTTGGGTTTCATGGTGCAAAGGCCGTATTTGGCCAAGCTACACCAAACAGAATGATTTGAATTAGTATGTGGATCACTACCGCCTTTTTCAAAATGGCGGTGGTTTGTTAACATTTTGGAGGAATTTTTACATTCGTAGGGGTTTTGGAGCTCCATCTAGTGGTGAAAGGAGAAACCAAAATTTTCTAAATTAAAAATTAAGTTTGGATTCGAACCCAGGTCTACGGCTTGAAACGCTGACGCAGTTGTAAGCATCTGACCTGATTACCACGCCGTAGACCTGGATTCGAATCCAAATTTATAAAGTTATAGTTTCTCCTTTCACCACCAGATGGCACTCCAATAAAAACCCTACAAAATGTAAACATTTCTCCAAATGTCAACAAGCCTTCGCCATTTTGAAAAAGGTTGTAAAGTGACCCGCATATACTGTTGGGCAGGCCTGTGTGAGCTAAACTTTAAGTGCTCCTGTGCTTATTGCTGTCTAGAAACATTTGTCTTCGCTTTCTTGCAGATGTCCTTAGCACGTCGGATGATAATTCCCTTACTGATGTTCCGGCGTCCCCTGATACGGCGATATCCCCTGATGTCCGGGAGAGTGGATTCTTGCATGAAGAGGATAGCCTGCGAGGTTTTTACAAAGCGCGACGACAAGAATCTTCTACAGGCTTTGCGAAGATCGGATACTTTTGAGTAAGCAATATTGAGGTCGCTATGAGCGGCTTTTTCTGTAAAGTTCAATGTAGATGGTGTTAGTGTTTTTGTGGTAGATCGTCTTTTCTGTACGTATTGGGAAACAGGAAGTAAGACCCTCGTCTTCCGATGGTTTGCGTTCACGGAAAATCCCTCTCACAGAGCAGCTCGAATAAGAAGGCTACGGGTCGGATAAGAAGGCTAAGTATACGATACCCCAATAGCCCGTTGTGTTGCTCCAGTGCGATGTTAATTCAACTACCTACCTACCAAAAATTCGTACCAACAGGGAAGCAATAAGTTGATACTTCTAACAGAAGATACCGAAAAGCTGAGGCAAATTAGAGTTCCTATGTTTATTGAGCGGAAGGTCACATTGGGATATTGAAAAACATACCACTTACTGGTATGTGATGGTGGTTGCAACTACTGCTGTCCTATTAATTGATCCCTGAAATAAGATCTTAAAATAGCTAAAACAATAATAAAAATAGTTAAGAAAACTAAAAAAAGCTCAGTAAGCACTGGTACCAAGAGTTACTTTGAGTCCACGACCACAGGAGCTTGATTAAAGCGGCGTCGTGAGCATATGACTTGGACTTCGGCACAATGATCCTATGTTCTCTTCACAGATGAATCAATATTTTCCCTACAGTCGTATTATAAACGCGTGAGGGTCTAAAGAGATCCAGAACACGCAACCAGCCCAATCAACATTGAACAGCATGACTTAATATGACGGGCGAAAGGACCATGTCCTTGAATATTATTGGTTTTTCAGGTTTTATGGCGCAAGGGCCATATTTGGCCAAACTGCACCAATCACAAGACAGACAACGCAATGAGAGCGGAAGAAAAAGAAAAAAGCAGAAGGGTAAGCGATGGTAAAAATGAAAGGGAGAAATACTCACTTGGGTACCTCGGGGTTGTGATGCCATACACACCTAAAGATGTGTCCTTGAGGACTGAATCTTATGGGATACCATTGACATGAAATCTAAGTAGACTGAGCATTGCTATTGAGAGGAGCTTCAAAAAGTGCAACCAACATGCCGACTAGTAGTCACGTGACTATTCTGTGAAAAATTGACTTGTTTGGCCGATTCGATATCTTATCTCCTCGTTTGGCGATATAACATCGTACGACAGGTAGGTGTGAATGTGTATATCTATAGAGTGGAGACAAAAGTGGTGAAATCGCCAAAGTCTATTACTATCAGGTGATCCATCAATGGACCAATCAGATGATGAATCAATGGGTGGGCGTCTTCTCCCGTCCCATGGATCAACCAGATGATGAATGTTAGGTTCAACCCAGCAGATGAAAGTAGTCTAAGGGTCACGTTACTACTAGTTTTGGTCACACGATCCTGTGCACATAGAAAGGTTACCATTGCTCATTCTACTGTTATACTTCCTATATGTGTGAGACTCGATGCTCCAGGCAGCACAGATTTCCTTTCTATGAATAACTCGTTCACGTAGAGCGAAGCGTGTATCTTGTGAACGAGAGTATGGTTAAGATGGAATTGGCGAGTCTATTTCGATCGAAAATCTTTGGTACGATCTGTCGCTGCCCGTCTACCCACCAAGAGCTGCAAACTGCCCTTTTAGAAAAATTGCCATCCACTGCCTTGGATCACCTGATCGAGAAGGGAAGAATCGTCGATGCGAAGTTTACATCAAAGTCAGGCGAGAAAACCCTTCCATAATAAAGCTCATTTGTCTCATCTGTGCGCCATGGAATTGTTTCCCCCATATGTAAGAAGCGTGAAGTGACAATTTAAAGGTTATTGTTTTTTTAATTTTATTATAGTTTAAACGAATAGAGATAGTCAGTTATCTATTTATTTTAAGAATTATGCCAGAGAGAGAGAGAGATTTCATGCTTAACTTTTGGAAGGTGTATATTAGGGTGGGTCGAAGAATGAAATTTCACCGGAACATATTATTATAGTGGAAAAAGTTTGATAATCCATTTCAAATAAACATATCTGTTAATTTTTTCGAAATTAAAAAAAATTTCTTAGTGAAGAGACCGGCAGTTAAAATTTTCGAATTCTGGAGTCTTCTACATGAGAACACCAGAATAAAAATCACTCCAACCAAAGATTTTTCTCATGAGAAGTGTTAAAGTTATCTAAAATAATGGTTTTTAGTTGTAGAAACTAGTAAAAATTTCGAAAATTCAATTAGTATCAAATATTAACCGTCCAAGTGTTTTCAACGCGATATCTCGTCCATCGAGAACTGACCAATTTTGCTAATGACGAGATATCTCGTCATCAATTGCAGATTTTTTAATGTTGACGAGATCAAGATCTGATCAGGTTTTTTTTAATTACGAGATACATCGTCGAAACGGCCACCAGGAGGGTTAATTAATACCAATCAGCCCAATTTCAGTACAGTACAAATAGCTATATATATATTATAAGTTTGCCTAAGGACGACCTAGCAGGACTAATACACGTCTACTTAAGTTTCTGCCCAGTTTACTTCAACATATCAGCAATTCAGACCTACTCTGGTGCTTTTCGAAACAACCTAGGACTCACTATGGAGATGTGGCTTGACTTCTGAGCCTTCATTCCCTCTCTCCCAATCTGTGGAACGTGCTTAACGTAAGTAAGGTTTTTGTCCAATTTGGGCATGACTTCTTTTGTGTTAGACGAGAGTGGATAGTATGTATCGATTCTGGTTAAGTTCACAGTATTCTGCGGAGCCTTGATACAATCTTTCCACACTTAAGTGTGGCAGGGTAAGTACAAAATAGGATTTTTAAAAGTAGTCACTATTCGTTCAAGATAGTAGATGTCGCGTGGCAGAAAATTGTTGGATCAGTGAGTACAATTTTCATCCAATCAGTAAGCTCAGTGTTTCATAAGTACTGGGGATTGATTATTTCTTAAGGAGACTTGAAAACCATAACGGCTGTACTTTATCTTGCCTGCAATATTTGGTTTAACTTACTGCTGCCATTTCTCTGGATAGAAGTGAACCAATTAACAAAAACAGACCAAGAGCCATTATAAATTATGCTAAAAATGTAAACAATAATTCAAATTCATACTTTTGATTTAAAATTCGAATTTGTTTTTTAAAAAATTTAAGCTATATTCCCTTTGGAAAATCATGTAGTCTTCCAGGCCTTCTAATTAATTCATAATTTTAACACTACTTTTAACTGCAGTAGCCACAGGTTTTCTGAACTCTGATATTTTCTGAGATCTCACTCGAGTGATGGGTTTGTCTACCGCTCATTGTAACGCCTTCTCCAACCACACTAACTGCAACTACAACCTCCTTGATAACCTGCCACCCAAGACTTTGCTACATCGTTGAAAGTTTCTGATAACCTAAACGTATTCGGAACACAAGGACCTTGTTATCTGGAGACAGAGAGCCTTTGGTCCAGGAGCTCCATGGAAAATTCATTCTCTGATGATGAATAGCAGTGTCCAATCCTAATTTTGAGATTTTAATGAACTCGTCACTGTTGTGAGGAGGATGTCTACTCTTTCAAAGGATGTCTCCTTTGAAAGAGTTCTTCCAAATCATGAGTTGACCATAGTCCTCATTAACTGCGCATGGAATGATCCATCAGTTTTGAAATGTATTTTCTTAAAGTGGTGTCTGCAGTGAATCTCGCAATCCGAACGTATATACGCGCGTATTCAGGAAATTTCAAAGCGTTTTTCATATTGTTCTTTCGCGCAGCATCTTAAAATCTAGTATCGGAAAAACTGAAGTAAGCAACGTTAAAAATGGCGCGAAGTGAACCCTAGGATCGACTTTTTTAATCCCCTCCATAAACGCATACTGCACCTACTGCTCGAAAATAAACTCGCCCATTTTTCGGAGGACATGCGCACTACGCAGTTCCTGTTCAGTTACGGATTGCGTTTGAAGGTTCACTGGACTGTTAATCCTTATTATTTAATTAAAATAAAAAGAATGAACAATAATTCTAGACTATCTTAAAGGAAATTATAGAAAGGATTGAAAAACGATTTTATGTACAATTTTCAGTAAAGATGCACTGCGAATTTAACGTCCATCAGCCCGCATGTATACGGCGGTGTTTGGTTGGATCGAGTTTCGAACTCGCAAACCTCCGGTGGCTAACTCTTCCAACCAAGCTACCGCGGCCTCATAGCTTTCGGTGTGGCAAACTTTTAAAATTGAAGAAAAATATTCATTGTACGACAAAACGTCACTTGCAATGCATCTTAATCAAGTTTTCGATTTTTAGGTATAGAAAATAAAATTCTACTCCCAATTTATAAAATTACCTTAAGCGGAACATATTTTTCTGATATTGGAAAATTTCAAAGCATGTTCAAGTATACGTCGCCAATAGGACGCTGAGTTGCTCCAGTGCGTCGTTAATTAAGTACCTACGTACTGTACAGTTATACGCTACAGCCTGCACATAAGAAATACGGCAGTTACAGATTTCCCAGTGTGGAAAACATTAATCCGATTAATGATGTCCACGCATCTACTAATTCAGCTGTGAGGTTCTCTAGATGGCAGTGGCCACATTTCTTTAAGGACCCAAATTTTAATCCCCGAAGTTACTTCAGCGTTTATCAGTTTGAAGATGAACGCTATACTATAACAGTGGCGTTAACTTGTAGGAATTATCGAGGAAGCCGAATCAAGACCCCAGTTGCTTCATATACAGGGTGTTTTTTATGTGAGGACCCCATTTTGTTTTGGAATAACTTTTAAATAACAGATTTTATTAAATTTTCCTCACATATTGTTTACTCAATCTATGACAAATAACCGCTTCTAGTCGCGCTGCAAATACGGGCTCTTTCGATCACGCGATTGGTTCAATTTCGTCATCATGACATCACGATCGTCCCATTGTTTTAATAAAAATGTCAATTTTGTCCGGCTTTTAATAAAAACTATAAATATACATTAATATAAATCGATTATAATTTATTATTCATGATCTATAATCGTACATTAATATCATGGATACCAGTAATTTCTTTCTCCATGGTAGATAGGTAGTTAAATTTACGTCGCACTGAAGCAACACAACGGGCTAATGGTGACTGTCGGAGATCAGTCCGAGGACAAGTCGTAATTTTGAACCAGTTTCAGATGACTCTAACCATGGAGTCCCATTATTTGATGCTATATATCGATATCTGCAATGATTTATTTAGAGAAAATAAGAAATACATGTTGGCAACACTCGCGCATCTCAGGCGAGGCGTCTGTTCTGATGTAGCGCTGGTTTTTGTTTTACCTATATGTTAACCTTCGTGGCTTTCTTATCCAATGCCGGTGATTTAAATTTCATAATTTTTAAGTTTTGTCTTACTCTTTAAGCTTCAAGGATTGCAGTGTCGAAGAGGCGAAACTGCAGCTTTAATTATATCTCCAGAAAGAATTTATCGTTTTATTTTTCATGTGTGAATACGGAATATCCCATAAGCCCCTTCCCGTTTTTGTCACCCCATTGTCCCGTTGTTGTCTCAAAGAAATCTGGTCAGCCTATGGATATAATAATTCACTAGAGTATGATTTTGTTCTCTATCTAAAGAAGCTACTATACAGAGGTAAAAAAGTGTTACATATTTTTTATTGGGTTGATGGAAAGTTCTTCCCGTTTTCGGCGCTAGATGGCATTGCATCGCAAAAGCGAATATGTGTGGTGAGGGTGCCGTTGAAACGATTTCAAGTGCCGTAAGTGGTTCGGAAAGTTTCGTCACCTGGATCAGTTCTTTAGTCAGAAACCTCAGAACTTCTACCAGCGCGGGATTATGCAGCCACCGGAGAGAGATATTGAAAGGTCATCGAACAGAACGGCACATACTATATTGATTTAAATGTAATTTTTAGTAAATAAAATGTTTCATCAATTTTTGTCAAAAAACGGGACGAACTGTTGCATTAACCCAATAATTGATTCTTTGATGCAACTACAGATTTCAGCTGCATGTTCTGTCTCTTTTGATACGCAGATAACATCATTCTTTCATTTTTTTTTTAGGAAAAGAACTCTAGATCTTGGTAACGACGGATTGAAAATTTCCCTCATGTTCACCCCAAGTGGGAATGAGGGGTCGTGTCGCGAAGAGTACCGATCCTGCCCCTTCACTGCTCTCCAACTCATTCAAACTTTAAATCAGTTGACGAACGTGAAGTCTTCGCTACTTTCTTCCACCAAAGTAGACGGTCCGGCATTAACGGTCCGGGTAGACGAAGAAGGTCCGGGATTAATCCCGAAGGCAGGATCCAAGGACAATGCCTCGTAATTTTGTACCATGGTCAAGTTGACGAGGTCAACACCTGAGCTGGCACCCCACTCTCCAAACTTTCATGACAAGGTGAGAACATTTGAGGCCACAACAGATTTAACCTGCACCAGCCCCCGTGTACACGATGGTCTTTGGCTGGACCGTTTCGAACTCGCAACCCTCCGGTTGCTAATCCGTTCATCTACCAACTGGGCTACCGTGGCCCTATGTGACTATGAGGAAAAGCATGAATCCTAATGTGGGACAAATTATTGATTGTTTAAAAAACGATATTCTGCGTCCGATAACCAATCGACCCAAGCGATTAGTAAGCCCACGTTACTTATCCTTCTGAGATCTTACGACATCGACTCCGCCCACATGGTCTATCTATTTCATTACAAGGTTGATTTACTATTTCATTACAAGGTCCTTCATTGTTTAAATTTAATATGTAAAAACTAGTTATTTTATGTGTCTACTAGTCCGGTAAATAAGATTGTTAACTTTAAAGTGAACTCTTAATTATTCGCGAACCAATTTTCTACATTCGCTCTTTCATTATATATTGTTTATTTTTATATATATATTTCATGTGTATTTTACAATTATTATTGACTTTTATTTTAGCTAATTATTTTCCGACTCTCCTCTTTTTGTATTCCAATTATTTTTTCTATTTTTAATAATCTTTATTTTTATGCATCTATTTTCTAACACATTCTGTTACTATCACTAAGTATAAATTGAACCCAAGAGTCTCCGCTTTCAACTAGAATGGTTCTGAATCCTCATGTTGTCCTAGTCTAGACAACCTGATCTCATCGCTAAATGATGATAAAACCAAAAATCATCATATCAAAGAATTCAAAGCAACCTTTATTGGAATCGCCGATTTTATGAAAAAAAGAAGAAAAATAGCTCCGTTAAATCAAGCGTCATTCAGAAGGGTTTATTCCCATACTTTGACCGTATTACAAATATATTGCAACTCTCAGAACAAAATGCGATACCTAGTGCCAATGTTAATGCTAACGTTAGCATTAATGAATCAACTGATGCTACTCTTGTTAAAGAGTTATCAACGGCTGTGAAATTACTGACATACCTTCACTTAAAAAAATTAATCTGAGAATTGGAATCTAAAAATGCTTATCTTAAAGGTTCTCTTGAGGTGATGGAAAACCATTATAATCAAATGAATTCCACATTTAAAATTGTCACCTCTGAAACGCTTGAAATCCGTAAAGGACCTTAAAGAGACCAAAAACTTACCTAGACCTACTTATGCCGAAAAACTCTATACACCACTACCTAATCTATCTAAAATCAATAAAAAAACAATACAAAGTAGAGGATGGAAACTGAACAAAATAAAAACAAAGTCCAATCATTCATAAATAATTCAGAATATAAAGTTAAGAAATTGAGAAAGCTGCACGGTGGTGGGGTCGCCGTTGATTTAAGCATCCCTGATGAAGTTGACTCTGAGGACTAAATTATGCAATAATAATGAAATGGGCTCAAGATTTGACATTGTAAAGCCCAAAAAATCTAATCCTCGCATTATTCTACTAAATGTAGACAAGGAAATTGCTGCAGACGACATCCCTACAGCCCTCGAAACAAAAAATAACTATATAAATGATACTGACGTATTAAATGTAGACTTCAAAATCAACTCCAACAGAGGAAATCACAGGATTATTACTGTAAACCCAGAACTTTACCAAAACATCATGTCCGAAGGGCACACATATATCGGTTGGCAAAGGGGCCATGTGAACGAATTCAAGAGCGTTCGTCAATGCACCGAGTGTGGCCAATTCAGCCACTCGAAATCCCGGTGCAATAATAAGGAGATTTGCTTGAACTACGGAGGTTCTCATGACACCAAAGGATGCACAGAATAAAAAAAACTGCATAAATTGTACACAATTTCAAACAACCATTATAAAACCAATTACGACAAGGGCCATGATTGCCGCAGCAAAAAATGCCCTAATTATAAAAGGCAGGTGAGCATGGTGGAGGCCAACACAAAACTACGGCGCTTAATGGTAATTCCATTAAATTGCTACAAATTAATACTAACCACTCTCTCTCTCTCTTAGCCCAGTCAAGCTTTGGTCACTGTCCACAGAATTAAAAATTGATTACCTACTAATCCAAGACCCATTCTTAACTAAAGGTAAACCTCTTAACCTCCTTCTGGCTTAAAACAACTTGTCTCAAATTCGAAGTCTCATTATACCATTTAACACTTTATCTTACTTTAGTTTAAGATTTTCAACCAGTAATTGTATTTTTGCAGAGATCTCATTGTCCGATGGCCCCTTAATCATTGGAAGTGTATACTCTCCCCTGATCCTATTGACATCCAGATTGAGGAGCTGCAAGTTCTTAACTTCCATCAAGGCAGGCTCTTCATCATGGGGATTTTAACTCCCGATCTCTCTTGTAGGGATATGGTTTCGAGGATTACAGAGGCCTTCGGATGATAGATCTATGCAATTCCAATTCCTTAAATACTATCAATATTCCAGAAAAAGGGCCCACCTTTGTATCTCATTCAGGCAAAGGTTGGCCCGACTTAACTTTAATCAGTAATAATATTATCCATTTTATTAAAAACTGGAATGTATTAGACAGTGAATCCTGCAGTGACCATAAGTATGTGACTGTGGAGCTCAATACAAACTTAACAACTAACACAGGGTTCTTCTTCAGGACGAAATTCGGACTGGGGAGGTTCCCCAAAATCCTCCAAACCAAGATAAATGATCTCCTAACATTAACTAACAATTAATACCACCAATGAATTAGACAATTATTTCGAAAAACTAATCATAATTGTTCATAACACTGCTACTAAAACCTTAAAGAAAACCAAAAAATCCAAACAATTAAAAATTCATTGGTGGGCTAAAGATTTAGCCTCGTCACGTAACAGAGTCACTGCTCTACAAAAAACCTAAAAGTTCTAACAAATCTCAACTCTATCGATGAGATCCACGCCACTGAGACAAAATACAAGGCCATGAGGGCCGACTATAAGTTAAAATTGCTAGAAACTAAGAAGGCGGCCTGGAGAGGGCATTACTCCAACTTTTCTGACAAATATGGATCACTTTAAAAACTCACATTCTCCAAAAATAACTGCAGCAATAGAGGTATCAATCTCTTATTTTCTGATATATATATATATATATATATATATATATATATATATATATATATATATATATATATATATATATAACCCTAATTTAAATCAAGAAAATAAAATCAATAAACTTATGGATCATTTCTTCGGAAAGGATGACTCACTACTTCTTAATTTTCACAGTAAACATATATATGACTCAAACATCAAAATCACCACAAGTGACATGGAACTAGTCTTCTCTTCATTAAAAAAGGGAAAGGCTCCGGGGCCGGACCTCGTCGATTACACTATCTGGAAATTTATTTTTAAAAATCATCCTAATTTATTACTTCCACCAATAGAAAAAACTCAACAACTAGCTCACTTTCCTGTGTGCCTCAGGGATGAGAGTGTCCATTTCCTGGTTAAACCAGGAAGGGACACCTCCTCCTGTGGCGTATACAGACCTATTTGTTTACTCTCCCCCTTAGGTAAAATAATAGAACGAATTTTCGTAAAACGCCTCAATACTTGGATTAACAATAACAATATTTTACATTACAACAAATTTGGATTTAGAGAGCAGCGCTCTTGTGACGAGGCAATACACTCAGTAATTCGTACCTTAAAATCTTATAATGGAATTATAAGCTATGCAGTTAGCCATGCATTAGCAAATTAGCCATTCAGCCCTAACCACTATTGATATAAAAGCAGCATTTGATCATATGGACTGGAAGTTGTTGATGGATAGACTGAGTTCTTTACAAGCACCTCCGACCATCATTCCCTTCATACAGACATACTTAAATAAAAGATATGTTATTTACAATGATAATGGTATTGCCAATAAAGAGAAACTTAATAAAAGGTTTTCCATAGGGTTCGGTCTTAGACCCAACCCTGTGGAACATTTACTTTAACCCCATACTTAGTATCGATATAGGTGAAAACACTATCCAGGCCTTCGCGGATGATCTGGCGTTAATATCGTCTGGGAAACCACTCTACTAATGATGCTTTAGAAAAAATCAATATCACGCTCAAAAACCTAAAACTCGGCCTGTCCATCGACAAGTGCCGGTCTATAATTGTTTCAAAAAATATAAAACTACAACGGAATCCCATATTCAAATTAGACAAAAATAGCTTAAACATAACCTCTAATCTAAAATATTTAGGCCTAATAATAGACTCGCGTGGAGTGAACACATTGCTTCACTACCTGCTAAATGCATGCAAGTAGGGGGATCCTTTAACAGAGTAATTGGTGGCAACTGGGGTGTCAGTGCCCAGCTCCAAAAGATCTGGTATCTTACTGTTATTGTAAAGATCATAACATACGGAGCTGGTATTTGAGGCGTAATCTTACTAAACAAATTTCAAAACTTAATAATACAACACATCCGTTTTTATTAAAAATCACTCGAGCTTATAGAACCGTTCCAACTGACTCCCTAAATGCACTGTGTAGGATCCCCACTCCACGTGATTCTTTTATCTTTATTCAAGAAATTTAAAATCTAGCGTCAACGACTCCCTGACCCAGAAATCGAAGGGCTGTCACCACAAAATCTCGATTACAATATACCAATCTTAATCCGTCCCTCTCAACTTCTTTAATTTTAAAATTTCCCTCTTTATTAGATCATCCAGACTTCGATGTGTAGACGGATGGCTCGGGTATTGACGGTAATATCGGAGCCTCCGTGTGCATATTCGAGGATACAAAATTAACCAAAGCTCTTTGTTATAAACTTCACAATAAAAATTCCGTTTTCCAAGCTGAATTAACTGCAATCTGCAAAGCTATAATCTGAGCCATTCAAAATAATAAAAGAATTAACATTTTTAGTGACAGCCTTATTTCGATTCAGGCCTTACAATCATCATCTAATAAATCTAATTACTTAAATAAAATTAAATCTGAAATCTCGCGCTATATTAATAATTTTGGCCTGAGCTGGGTCAGGGCACACATAGAGTTGGCCGATCACTTTGCAAAACTTGCCTCCTGCTGTGGCGTGGAATTGGAAGTTCCTGCCCCATATTCTTTTTTAAAAAGAAATTTATTACGTTTTACCATCGACAAATGGCAGGAACACTATGAGCTACCCAACAAAGGTCATCGCTTAAGATCCTTTTGGCCTATGGTTAGCACCAATATCCTCATCACAGACAGGAACATTAATTGGTTTTTAACTGGTCATGGCCCTTTCATGTCATATTTCCATAGATTTAAAGTCAAATCCTGCAACCTCTATTCTTGTGGAGAGGTGGGGGATGCTGTCCTCTTACTAAAGATTATCATCTTTCTCGGCCAACTGATCGTAACAAATTATATTGGCTGGAAGCCGTACTCAAAAATAAAATTTCACAATATAGAATCAAAATGTGTATGAGGACTGCCGTAGAGGTGGCGGATCGCGTTCCTTCCTCCCCATAGGCGCTAACTGTTCATACATCTTTTTCACGTCTCATCTCCCTTGAATAATGATCTCTTTTATTTGAATCCTCATGATCTACTTTGAATACTGATATTCTACATTGTAAAATTTCTCGACTTTTTATTATTCCCTTTGGACTTACATTGTATCTTTTATCTCTTTAAAATTTTTCATGTTCCATTTTCCACTTCACAATATCTACCTATTATTGTATAGAATAATGTTCTATTAAATTTTCTATTATTGTATACTTATTCTGTACATATCAAAATTTCTCAGTGTAAATTGTTTTGTTAAATTACTTATAGTTCTGTGTTTTTCTTTCATTCTGTACATATCAAAATTCTAACTGCAACTGTATCTGTTTTCTACTATTTTGATGTACTTTACCGTATTGTTCAATTACTTTACACATTAATAAATTGTTATATTAATGTATGTCTCTAAATTTCAATAAATGCCGCACGTGCCCACTTAAAGGGGAAGTAGCGGTGCTTCTGTCCGGGTTTCTCGTTCGGCCCTTTGGTGCTGAAGTCTTTCCCCAACTCTATATATCTATACCTCAGAACCAGACGAACGTAAGTCCAAATATCTGTACCTCAGAACCAGACGAATGTAAGTCCAAAAATGACGATTTTCAGGTTTTTAGTTTTGCATGTAGAATCTGATTTTGCATCAAGCCATAACAACGTAAGTCTGTAAAACATTATCCTTTTATGATTTACTAGGGTTATAAGAGCGCAAGTCCTAACCTTTGTTTGAGCCAGATAAACGTAAGTCCATCAACTGAAAAAGACAGTTGGTACTTTCATGTATAAAAACTAAGCCTGCTGTTGGACAACGGAAGAGACGGCACAAGAAACAAAACCGAGAGCCAAACATTTATTTTTAACTTTAATAATTAGGAGGAAGTCATTTGCAAAACTTTTTTCCTGAATACGCTTTCTATTTCTCAAACTTTCATGGGAGTTGCTTTAAAAAAAGCTAGTGAATCTGGTTTGGTAACGCCAGACCTTAGGGGAAAACATATTCCAGCAAATAAATTACCGAGTGATAGCTTAGAATGGATCAAAAACCATATTTCAAAGTTTCCTGTGTGAAAGCACTGCTGCAGGGAAAGATCCAAACGTAAATATTTGGGCAATCACCTGCACATTTCCACAATGTACTCACTGTATGTAGATGAGTGCGAAAAAGAAAAAATTAAACTAGAGGAAAAGTGGGTTTATTCCAAAGTTTTCAATGAAGATTTCAACTTGTCTTTCCATTCAGCAGATAATGACACTTTTGATGTTTGCGACAAACTAGAGTGCAAAATGAAAAACTCAATGAACTTAAATTACAAAAAGAAAACCACCTGGAAGAAGCTTCACGTAGGTATGAATTGGAGACACTCTCCGGGCCCACTCACCGTTAGGTTTAGAGTGTCATGTATGGCCCGGAGGTGGAGGACTTCCGCCGCAGCAAGAAAGAGGGCCACCGGGGCCCAACCCTCCCCGACCAGCATTTATTGTAATATTGACAAAAATATGTACATGGCCATACAGGGGCATAGAGTTTCATATAAAATGTTCGGAAGAGAAAGTAACAATATATAAAAAAGTCCGTACGCACACGGAATAATAATAAAGAACAAAATAAATATAGGACAGTTACAAAAATAATAAACAATGCAGACAGGACAATATACAATAAAATAAAATCTCGTTGTGGTGTGCTGGAGGAACCGCACAACTGGATCCGAACACCTAGGGTCCAAGAGCGCGGGCCTCCAGCAGTGACCAAGAATAAATATAAAATACGAGTTGTGAAAAATATATAATATAAAATAACAAACAAAATAAAATAATAATAATAAAACAAAATACAATTACAATAATAACAGTTGTGCAAATAAAAGAAATTACATATTAAAAATAAGACAGACAGTGTAAAAATGATTATGAAATAATGAATACAAAATGAAATAAATATATGATGAATGAAGAAAAATGAAATGACAATGGAATAAATACGGTGCGGTGAAATAAATATAATATGTATGATGGTGAATAAAAAACGAAAAAGTGTATATAAATAAGAATAAGACAATTAAAAAATGAAAATTTAAAATGGGGCGGAACCTAGTTCCTGCCCCCTACATAAAAAAGGATGGGCAACACCGGGAGGTCCTAAAGAGCGAGAGATGTGGAGGGGCCGGCCACCATCTCCGCAGCCACCACCACGCAGGCCTTAATGCGTTTCAACGACCCAGAGTTTTTAATGACGTTCTGGAGCCACAAGGGCTTATTATTACTCGTGGGTCTGATCATGTGATGGGCCCGCGTGATGGGGCAGTCAAAGAGGAAGTGATCGGCGTCCCCCACACCCCCGCAACTACAAGTATCGTCGTCTTTGATCTTGAATCTGTGCAGGTAAGCACTAAACGGACCATGACCAGTAAGAAACCATATAAGATGGCGGTCCATGATGAGGGTATCGAAACCCACAGTGGGCATGAATTCTTTCAACCGAAGCCCCCTCTCCGAACAAAAATGGTGCTCTTGCCATCTTTCCAATATAAACTCTTTTATTTTTCTTTTCATTAGGCTGATCGGAAAGGGGACCCCGATTGGCTCACCATGGACCGCCGCAAGCTTGGCGTGCTTGTCGGCAAGCTCATTGCCGGCGAGCCCCGCATGAGCCCGAACCCAACTCAGGCCAAACAGGTTAGTATGACGATTAATGTTTGATTTTATGTTGAAAAGGTATTTCGATCTATTTGATGAGGAACGCAAGCCTGAATTGAACTGAGGCTGTCACTAAAAATATTTATTTTGAAATTGTTATGAATTGACCAGTCTATGGCTTTATAGATAGCCGACAACTCCGCCTGAAAGACGGAGTTGCCGGAAGAAAGTTTATATTTAAATATATGTGCAATATTATTATTTTTAAAGATACACACTGAGGCCCCGACACAACCGTCAATGCCGGAGCCATCAGTGTACACCTCAAAATCAGGGTTAGGTATGGTGTCCCGAATGTCCAGCCTAAGGTCGGACATTGGAACACCATATAAAATTATATTCGAATCATAATCAACGGGTGACAGCCCCAGTTCGGGGTCGGGCAGCCGTCTCTTGACAACATTATATTTTTTGAAAATTGACAGCAGGGTCACATGGAGTGGCGGTATTCCGCAGAGGGCGTGAAGGGAGTCGGTTGGGAGGTGCGATAAGCGCCCAAAATCTTGAGCAGGAACGGTCTCTGTACGTAGGTATGAATTAGGTACGTAGGTATGAATTAGAAAGGGGAGATAAATTGAAAGGCCCTGCTAATCAAGGTTTGAGAGTCGTTATGTCTGATCTCCAAAAAATGTCTTTCAACGCCGCCAGGGATTTGAAGAACTCCCAAAGTTTTTACTCAAGAAAACTCTGGACATTAAATAGTACAATTTATGACACAAACGTTGACAAAACTTGGTGCATGATCTGGGATGAAGTTACAGCCGGTCGAGGAGGTAACGAAATAGCATCATGTTTATTCACATGGGCGAATGAAGAGCTTAGGAATCCTGATAGGCCTACTGAAAACTTAACAGCGTAGACAGATAATTGCAGTGGCCAAAACAGGAATATTAATATGATTTTCATATACCTATGCCTGTTGGAAAAAGTTTCTACTCTAAAAGAAGTCAACCATAAGTTCCTACTTGCTGGACGCACCCACATGGAAGTAGATGGCAAGCATAGTGTGATATAGAGCAAACCACACTATTTTATCACAAATGATTGGGCCAATTGTATTGCTTCATGTTCAAAAAAGAACCCCTCTGTTGTGAGAAGGATGTGCGTTCCAGACTCTTGATTTTCTCTACTTGAAGAGCAAAGAAGCTCCATTTGTTTCAAGGAAGAAAAACAAAGAACCATTTTTGATATCCAATGCAGTGTGGTTACAGCTTCGCAAAGGAGACAGCAAGTTGTACTATAAGACCAGTTTCGCAGATACCTTTAAAACTGTTGAATTTAAAAGAAATCAGAACAAAGAATTGTTATGCCAGCGACGATCCCAAAATTGAGAGTAACCAAAAACAAGATAAGTAATGAGAAGTACAGAGACCTCATCATCATCATCATCATACAGAGACCTTTGAAACCTTCCACATGGAAGGTTTCAAAGAAGGAAACTTTCCTGAGAATGACTCAACCGCTTTAGAGTAATGTTTTTGCTTAATCTATAGCTTTTAAAACATTTACATTATTACAACACACTCAATCTGTACAATATTAAATATTTTTTAATACAATATTATATATTTTATACAATATTAAATATTTTTGTAATTTCTCTATGTTTTTGATAGTATTAAAGACATTGTTACTATGATTGCTCGTGTAGTTCACTTGAAACACCTTTTTAAAGTGCTATGTAAGTCCTAAAACAGGTTTTTGATGTAAAACCACAATAACGTAAGTCCAGTCTTGTCTTAATAAGCTATAAAATTACATACAAATTAACCAACAATGCATGAAGCATGAATATTTTTATTGTTAACAATCAATTTTTGCAGGCTAGCTTTATCAGCTATATCAAATACTAGCTTTGTAGCCAGGCAACGAGATCCTTCTTTCCAGTTTTTATGCTCTCCATAATGTGACTTACGTTCGTCTGGCTCTGAGGTACAGATATATGCTCTACACCGCTTGGTGAGTAGAAGAGGTGAAGGTCTGGAAGGTTGATGTGTATTACAAGTTGTTCTCTCTTTCATCACTTTTTGCTCAAAATTCATTATCTGTACATATAACCCCATTAAAGATGTAATTAGTATTTACATGCCTCCTTGTGCTTTCACATGTGTTGGTTAAGAGAGTTATGGTGAAGCTCCGGTGAGATGGCAGATGACCTTGGGAAAGTCCATTCGTTCAAAGGTTGTTAAGCTCGCCAGGGCGGAAGGTTTAACATGCTTCTCAGTTTGATATGTTTCTTAGTTTAAATATTCCTGATTTGAGTTACGGAGCTGTATAATATTGCTAAAACTACACAGAACTCACCAATCTAATGAAGTTCTTCAGTAGTCTGATGACAGAAAGCAATGAGAACTGTGGAAGATAGAAATCGGCCCTGAAAAGAAAATATGAGCGAAAATAGGTTAAGTGTCGAAAAAAATGCCGAATTGCCTTTGAACAAGGGAATGGGATGAAAATAGAAGTAGACATTCAGAATCTAATTCTGGTAAAATGATTGAGGTGCGCTTCTTATGTTGAATTTTATTGGGAATGAGTATTAATGCTAGTAAAAGTAAACAAATGTGGTTATATATTTTTGAGTAATTTTATTTCATTTATAGGTATGAAATTCATTTGTGTGAATATGGATGCTATACTAATTACAAATGGATTAAAACAAGATGTGAAATGTGAGTAACGGACTGTACTGGACATATCGCTTACGGAGCACCCGCTGCAAAGCACCTCATCTCCACATCAGAAAAAGATAAAAATTTAAAATAAATGCTAATAACATAAGGGTGGGTGAATTTAATAAAAATGTCGATATAGGGTGCAGAAGAAACTTAAATGCTAATGAGAACCATAAGCCTCCTCACCCTCCCATCTGCTGACCGCGACTGAAGGTGCTTAAGTTTTAGGTCAAAAAGTTGATATGGGGACGAATCCCCTAGACCAGTGCTTCCCAAACCTTTTCATATCACGGCACACCTCACGAGCATAAATAATTTCAGGGCACACTATGAAGGAACATTTTTCTATTAACATGATTAATTTCTTCTATTTTATACTAGTGATTCAATTAATAAAATCTTTCTTTCGAATATTTTTGCATTATTATACATAAACATTCCAGCTAGACATTCGTTTCAGATATGTCTTATGCAGTCATAAGCACGAAATAAACGAAACAACGGAATGAAATACCTAATCCATACATCCTCAGTGGTTGATATTTGGCATAGTTTTCTATGAACAAAATTGTCAGATTTAGTGAAACATTTGTAGCGCGGACATTAATACCACGCCATCTAAGACTTTAAAGACGCGCAGGCGCAGAACAGCTCCCCTGCGTGAATCTGAATGAGACCCGTCAGTTAGGACAAAGTAGTGAGGGAGAACAGTTGTCCCTTCTTCCCCGAGAATCTTTTTAAACTTAAATATTATGATACAGTGCCCATATAACGATTGTTTCTAATTAATGTCAAATGTTTAGTGTTCGTGTTTGTAAAAATGTAATGTCTTTTGTTAGTAAGAATAAACTTAATTGCCTGAGAGAGCTAGCCTTGTGTTATAATTGGCGCCCAACCCGCGGCCATGTTTTCCTTCTCTTCCTCTTTGTCCTAACTCACTTTAATTTTTAGACTCCCCTGTCTGAAGAATTGCAATATACACCATCCAGGTACCCAGGTTATTTGATGTGATATAAAGTCTGATTTTTAGATAAGTACATTTATGTATTTTATTTTAATATCCGTAATCTTGTTGATTTATATTATGCTATTTTCCATTCATTATCTTATCATTGATAAGTATATGTGAATTACGTTAAAGCATTTTATCATCTTGCCAACCAGGCATATTTTATTATGAAGCACACCCAGTGCTATCCTTATTAGTATGTTATGTTATGATTTCGAAAACGGAAGTAGATCGAGTAGCTTATTACTTAGTTTTGTAAAGTAGCATGACCAGTTAAGCATTTTGCAATCCATGCATATCTCGTATAAATGCACATCCAATGCTATTTTGAAAACATGTTAAGTTAAATTTAATTTGATTACTCTTAAAAATTGTGATATCATTGAAAAATTGATTCTTCAAGCAGTTAGAATATTTCTTTTACTTGTGTACCGGATTCATTCCGAAAAAGAAAACCAGTGTGACTCATTTTATGCTATGGCTCATTTTATTCGTGTTGATTAACCTTGAGTTTTGATCTGTGATTTTTCGAAGTGTATTTATGTGTTCCTTTTAAATATCACTGTGTTAAGAATGTATCTTCGTAGTTGAGTCAGAAAAAGTATTACATTTGGGATTGTTTATAAACATTAATATTCAGTTTCGGTTTCACTTCTTACTGGGTTGAACTGCGGATATTTTATCTGTGGATTTCATTTAGTATTTTATTAATATCTTAGTAAACTCTGAAAATTGATTTAAATACTGCGGAATTTGAACACTATTTATATAAATGTGTCATTATAACTGAATGTTTATAAAATAACTTAAAGTCAAAACTTTGCATTTGGTCTCAATAAATAAATAATCATGGCGTTTCTGGGGAAAGGTAGAAAAGAAGATCTCAGAAATTTGGCTAAGGAAATGGGACTGGACATTACTGATGACTTAAAAATTATAGATCTTAAGAACCTTATAACTAAATCCGAAGACTTCGAAGAGGAACTTGTAAAAAATATGCTATCAACTGTTATCGAGGAACGGGTTGATAAAGAAAAAACAGCTGAATTAGAAAGACTGGCGACAGATAGAGCGGCTGAAATAAAACGAATCGAAAAAGAGAGAGACTTTGAATTAGAAAAACTTCAATTAGAAGCAGAATCTCAACTCGTTGCCAAAAATAACGTGTCAGCAAGCGTTCCAGATGTTGAACACCCAAGATTTGAACTGCATAAGTTAATTCCTAACTTCAATCCCGACACTGATGATATCTCTATTTTTTTGCACCTATTTGAAAGACAAGTGAAATTTCTAAAAGTTCCGGAAGTACAGTGGGTACCTTACTTAATTGCTGTTTTACCAAGTGAAATTACTAAAATCATCGCACGTGAACCTGATGACAGAGCTCAAGACTATGAATATGTTAAAGACATTCTCCTAAAAAGATTTAAGATGAGTGCTGAACGCTTTCGACAACTCTTTGCGACTCACAAGAAGAGTGCTGAATTCACTTGGAGGGATTACTATTTTGAACTCGGAACTTATTTTGAAAGTTGGATCAAAGAAGTTAATGTGGATACGTTCGAAAAACTTAAAGACCTAGTAATAACGGACCAAATTAAGAAGAAATGTCCTTCTGACTTTAAAGACCACCATATAGATGAATGGGGATACCTCTGTTAGCCTGTGGAACTGGTGGAAAAGTTGGATTCCTTCGAGAATCACCGAAATAACTTCAAGAAAGAAGGAATTATTACAAATAAAAGAAAACCATTCTTCAAACCTGTAGAAAGAACGGAAAGATACTTGCATCCCAAAAAAGAGTTCCATGAAAAGAAATTTGAGAATACAAAACCGAAAGAAACATCTACTATCCACTGTTATGGTTGTGGCACACCTGGCGTAACCAAGCCCAAATGTCCAACCTGTGCTCCTGCAAAGGGCAGAACCGAATTCAGTGCTGTTACGACCTCTGAGTCACCTTCTGCTTTGGTTGCTTTCCTTCCTGTCCGAATCAACCAAGTTAATGGAATTGTCTGTGCTGATTCCGGAGCCACACGCTCCATTGCTGGAGAGGGTTTGTCCAAAATTCTTCAGAAACAAGGTGCGAAGTTTGAAAAAGAATCGATCAACTTGACGTTTGCTGATGGACGATCTTCTGTTGCTGAAGTCCTCACCACCCAGGTGAATGTCCAGATAAAAAATAGAAAAATTTTAACCTCTTTTATAGTTTTGCCTGACACCAAAGGAAACAGAACATTGCTAGGACTTGACTTCTTACATAATGCAGGCCTGGTTCTTGACCTTAAGAGCCACAAATGGTATTTTTCTGATAGCCCTTACAGAAAATACCCTTTCGAAAAGGACATTCACCTACCTCAGTCTCCACACTCGGAATACGTTTCTGAAGTAAAAGCTGAATCCTTACGAGAAAATGAAGGAACCATGCTTACCACACAGCAGAGAACCACTCTCAGTGTTGTATTAAAGGAATTTGAAGAATTGTTCAAACTAGGGGGAGATCCTACACCCTATATCGAACACCATATTGACACACAAAACAGACCACCTGTTGCTGTTCCTCCATATAGAGTTTCTCCAGCCAGAAGAGAAATTCTAGAAGCTGAGATTAACAGACTTCTACATGAAGGTATCATCGAACCTTGTGAATCACCGTATGCTGCTCCTGTTGTTTTGGTCCCCAAACCGAATGGAACTTTTCGTCTTTGAGTCGATTACAGGAAGCTGAATTCTATCACCAAAACTGATGCATATCCCTTACCAAGGATAGACGATCTTCTCCACACTGCCAAACACACGCAGTACATGAGCACCATTGATTTAAAAGCCGGATATCACCAAGTGAACGTTTCTGTTGCTGACAGAAACAAAACTGCTTTTACATGTCCTTTTGGAACCTACCGTTTTGTGCGCATGCCCTTTGGACTAAAGAATGCACCAGCAACTTTCCAAAGATTGATTGATGCCTTCAAAAATGGTCTGAAAGATGTGAGTATCCTGTCCTACCTGGACGATATTATTGTACTATCTCAGACCTTTGAAGAGCACATAGAAGATATGAAAAAAGTCTTCCAAAGACTGATGCATTACAACTTGCGAGCAAATCGCGAAAAGTGCAATTTTGCATGCTCAAAAGTTAAATATTTGGGACACTTCATAACTTCAGATGGTATACAAGTCGATCCTGAGAAGACATCCGCCATCCAGGCTATGCCTGAACCCAAAAATGTGAAGCAAGTGCAGTCTTTTCTACAAACATGTAGCTGGTACAGACGCTTCATTCCGAATTTCTCTAATGTTGCTAGACCCCTTAGCAATCTTACCAAGAAGACCAGTCTTTGGCATTGGGAACAAGAGGAACAAAAGGCTTTCAACACCTTGAAACAGTTGCTAATTTCCCCTCCTGTTTTGAAGCAATGTGATCCCGCCAAACCGTACATGCTTCGGACGGATGCGAGCAGTTTTGCTGTGGGAGCTGTACTCTCTCAAGATGAAGTTCCAGATGAACACCCCATTGAATATGCCAGCCGTCTTCTGACCGCAGCAGAAAAGAATTACAGCACAACTGAAAGAGAAGCACTAGCTGTGGTGTGGGCTCTTCAGAAATTTCGTGGATATATAGAAGGTGCTGAGATCACTGTAGCATCAGACCACCAGCCTCTACGATGGTTGATGAGCTTGAAGTCCCCTTCCGGTCGACTAGCTCGGTGGGCTCTCCAAATACAAGAGTTCAATCTTAAGATCTGCTACACACCTGGAAAATCCAATGTCATAGCGGACATGCTGTCAAGACCCTTTGCCGAAAGTCAAAGTGACAAGTATGAAGTTGATCACTTCTTCGCAGCAGACCTACCTTCTAAAAGTACTAAAGAAGTACGTGAGTCCCAATTGAAAGATGACAACCTGCGTCAGATTGTTGAAAGTTTTGAGTCTTCCCAGAAGGATGAAAATTTTGCCAATTGGACTGAGCGAGGATTTGTAATGAATCAAGGAGTACTATATCGTTACGTTCCAGATGCCGACACCGAGGAGGCACAGCTTGTTGTTCCTTCCCATGAAATAAGTGACGTTTTAAAGCAGTACCACGATGCTCCTACTGCTGGCCACTATGGTGAAGAAGGAACCTATCACCGACTCGCACAACGTTATTATTGGTCAGGAATGCGGTCTTCCATTGCTGACTATGTGAAGAAATGCCCAGAATGTGCCCGATATAAATCAACCAATTTGAAACCCGCAGGACTGTTAAGAACCCCTGTCCAGTCACAAAGGTTCGAGACTCTATCAATTGACTTGTTCGGACCCTTGCCCGAAGGGGCCACTAATAAACGTTGGATATTTATAGTTGAAGATTGTGCTACCAGATGGATAGAGCTCTTTGCTCTCGAATCAGCTACTGCTAAAGAGTGTGCCATCACACTCGTGGAAGAAATATTTCTCAGATATGGCATTCCCAGACGAATGATAAGTGACAATGGACCACAATTTATAAGTTCTGTCTTACAACAAGTATGTTTCATCCTTAAAATCGACCAATGTCTCACGCCTGTTTATCACCCTCAGGCAAACCCAGTAGAACGCAAGAATCGAGATCTTAAACCACGATTGGCTATTCTCGTGGGCAACGAACACGATAGCTGGGAAACAAAACTTCCGTGTATTCGCTTTGCAATGAATACTCATAAATGTGAAACTACAGGATTTACTCCTGCCTTTCTACATTTTGGCCGAGAACTACGTACCATCTATGATGTAATGAATAATTTAACGTCTGTTATCGAAAACGACAACTTCGTTCCGGAGATAACGCCATACTTAAAACGTTTTTCGAAACTCTCCACCGAAATCAGAGATAGGATCGAGAAGAAGCAAGATCAAAGAAAACAACAGTTTGATCGTCGCAGACGACCGTTGTACTTCTCTCCTGGAGATAAAGTATGGATTACCCTACATCCTGTTAGCAAGGCTCACTCAAAGCATACTGCCAAGTTTGTTCCAAAAAGGGATGGTCCATATATCATCCTAACACAGAAATCGCCGACAACATACGTAGTCTCAAGACTCGAATCTCCCGAAGAACCTCTTGGAACATACCATATATCTGCACTAACTCCTGCTCAGAGCAGAGACACTCAGCCGGTGGCTCCACTAAAGAAACGAGGACGTCCACCAAAGACTAAAACTACCTCTTCACGTTCTGGAGTGCGATCACCTCAACAGAGCTGTCCGCCACGCCGCCCTGGCAAACAAGACTGTTCTGGTTCCTCATCGGGACGCTTTCGCAAACAGAGGGGGAGATTGTAGCGCGGACATTAATACCACGCCATCTAAGACTTTAAAGACGCGCAGGCGCAGAACAGCTCCCCTGCGTGAATCTGAATGAGACCCGTCAGTTAGGACAAAGTAGTGAGGGAGAACAGTTGTCCCTTCTTCCCCGAGAATCTTTTTAAACTTAAATATTATGATACAGTGCCCATATAACGATTGTTTCTAATTAATGTCAAATGTTTAGTGTTCGTGTTTGTAAAAATGTAATGTCTTTTGTTAGTAAGAATAAACTTAATTGCCTGAGAGAGCTAGCCTTGTGTTATACATTGAATTTTTGGAACACTTATTTTATAAAATTAAGATGTGAAAATACAAAAGTAAAATTAATTATACACAAAAGAATTACTGGTTATGTATAAATATGCTAATAATAATAATTTAGTGACAAAATAAACATTTTAAGTATTAATATAAATTCTACACTATTCTTTTGCCACATTTAATACATATATTACCTTCTTATTTCAGTGAGGTACTTGGGCTTGTTTCTGTGAGCACAACTTTTTTAAATCTGGGTCTATGGTCGAAAGAGCCGCAAGCAATTCATGATCAAGACTTTTCAATGATGATCTCTTTAAATTCTTGATAGTGGGCATAGAAGAGAAACTTTGTTCACACATGTATGTTGTAGCAAATGGTAAAAGAATGTTCATAGCTTTTTTGCCGGTGGATAGCCCTCCGGTATCCCATAACCAGGACTTTGCGGTTAAATTTTTCGCGGCACATCGGTTGGGAAGCACTGCCCTAGACTGCTGAACACTCATACAGAAGAGCGTTAGCATGATAAATGATAGGAAAGTCAATTAAACTTAAGAGAAATTACAGTAAACAGATTAAAATTTAACTTTAAAAGTGATATAATTAGTGGTCCAATCGAGTCCGTAAATAGCCCTAATTATTGGTGTACAGAAAAGTCAAAGCAAAAAGGGAAAATTAATTGGGGAGTGAATGAATGGAATTGAAGTCAGACTTCAGGGTCCAAACGAAACACTCCGCATCGGCGTTTAGGCCTTTGCGGGAAGGTGTTAAACTGTTGATACAACGTAGATGCTATGCGCAGGTCAACTAGTAGTTTGAAAATCCTTGAAGTAGCTAAAAACCACATAGTAGGACATTTGTCCTACTATGTGGTTTTTATAAAATATAAAAATTAGAATGAAGATTTATTTGAAAAATTCTACATCTTCAATGTAGGATTCTAAATCAATCAGTGGATATATTCACCTGTTTAGACGTATTACGTATTTCTATTAAACAGATAAACATAAAACAGTTTTGATATCAGTTGTTCATTTTTAATTCTTACGAATAGAAAACCGAGTGTAGTTTGTACAGATTACAAGAAATATTGATACATTTCTATGCAAATTATATCTTCAACGGATGACCCAAACGGATTGTATTTCTTAGAGATTGGGGAGAGATTGAAAGCATCGCTGTCTGTGAGCAAACATTCTTTCCTGTTCGACTATATTGGAGCTTTCCTTTGTCGCTCTTCTCCACGTTTTTCGAATTGGGGACTGTAAACGGAAAAGGTGTCAGAATAAAAAAGACATATCGTCGACTTAGTGCAAAAACCCACTGACTAACAAAAATTCTTTTACTGCATAGCTGTTAAAAGACTAACTATTAACTAATAGGCCAAAAAAATTACAAGCATTTTGATGTGTTATTCTGTACCTTGGTAGAAAAGAGGCCAATGTCCAAATTCGCTGCTTTTGGGAAATGTCCACCAGTCACTTCAAGATAATTAAAGTTAGAATAGAAAAAGAGGGAACAATGTCCTGGCAAAATACATGGGACCATCGTAACTCATTGGATATGCCCACTGTGCTGGCCATCTGCAAGTTGTAGGTGGTGCAGGTTTGATTTCTGACAGGTTCGATTCCTCCCTGGGTGTATTTCTCTCTTATTGTGTTAGTAAAACTTTCCTTGTGTGTATTTCCATTACTTGATGTTGTCTGTCTTGAGTATGACCAAATAGGGCCCTTGCGCCATAAAACCCAACCAACCTGACTATACATTTTGAAAGAATCAAAACATTAGAAAGTATTTCCGCACTCTGTATTAAAAATTAAAAAAATAATAATAATCCATAAATCAGCCGTCAACCAAATACTTGCAAAATGGACATTGTCCCCACCCTTTTTCCTACAAAAGTTAACTGATTATAATACAATTTATGTATTATGTATATTTACTGTTAAACAGATTATAATACAGGTTATTTCTCGTCATGAAAATTAGCATTTAGTGTCTATGGAAAAAATGTTCTGCAAATGAGTTTCCTTCTCTAAGCGGACATAAGTATTAGAAAGCGCTTTGTATGACAACTGGAAAATTCCCGAGACTGGTGCTTCTGCGAGTTCAGTAGTTCTTTTATGGAAAAAATAATGTGGCATTAGACAAGGAGAGTTTATTTCATTCAGTAAAATATTGAAACGTTTTTCAGTTATAAATATAGAAAACTGTTAAAGATAAATGCTGAAACCAACTCTGTGCATCACAATAAGACTATAGCATTAGTTATCTGTTATACTTTAAATGAAGGCTGGTGGTGGTTGAATAAAGCTGTCAAATGATGCTAGAAGTCTAGAGGCCTCGGTCCAGAAAAACAAAATGGCTCATAGTAAGTGATATCATAACTCATAATAAGTGATAATGAACTCGTAGTTAGTGTAGTGATAAAAATCAGTGCTATATTGATAAAAAAAAAGGGGGATATAGATATACCACTCTCTTAGTCTATCATTCAAAATAAAAAAAGCATTCAAAAGTCGTATATTAAATATGTCCTTGGTAGTTTCCTAGGAGTTCATTTTCATTTCATAATTCTGTCTGGTCTTGAAATCAAAGGGGTCAATTTTGTAATGTCTTTTGCTAATATTGAATCAATATTTGACTAAAACGAATTAAAAGTTTTCCACAAGGTGCCAACCCAAAAGGTGTTAGGATTGACTCTAGCTTGCTGAAGTCGTTATCTCATTTATAAGGCATCAAATTGTTTAAAATGCATTATTTTATTTTTATTTTTCTAAATTCACCACTTGAGGCAGGTAGGTAGTTACATTTTCCAGGCCAATTATCTGATCCAGTCCATCACTGATGCTGTAAGCCGGTCTTGTTAATAAACAATACATGATACATACATGAATATGTCGTCAATGTATAGGAAACAGGTTGAGTTTGGATGATGCCGACAGACGAAATGTCGATATGCGTTCAGGAAGAAATAAAGTAAAGCAGTTCACATGTACAGTCAACTGATACAACAAAAGCATGCTTGAACTTGCCTAAAATGTAACGCTGAACTTATCTCCACAAGTTATCTTCTGGTCTGTGTTAGTCTGGCAAGAGAAGATCTCTATGGAAGTCTTGATCTATTGGACTTATTGAGCGAGTTTAAACTCATGGACTTGGTCTAGCTATTTAGCTAGGCATTAAGAAATAAGCAACAACAAACAAGTATGTTTGATATTATTTTTGTGCATTGTGCTTTCTTTACAGTTCTTAACACATTCATAAATTTATTGAATGCTCAATACAGAGCATAACTCAGTACATAACGGTCCTTTGCGTTGAAAAATCCATACACAGCTTGCTTTATCTTTTGCCCAAGACAAAACTGTTCGTCGCTATTTATATATTAGTATTCTAAACGAGTACTAATTCTTCAATAGTCTTGAATACTTTCAAAATTCGATAAAAGTCTAACACACGAACAAATCTTCCCAAACATACTAAATCATGCTGCCTACTGTATGAATTGATTCTACTATTAAAGATTTTTCTTACTGAAGATACTTCAACATATCGCTGTTCTGAAAGAACAATGACGCCACTGCAAGATTTGAGCATTTTGAGTTAAATGCCAATGGGATCCTTCCAATGGAACAAGGACAGAACTGTAGTAACACAGCTCAGCTACAGAGTATTGCGTCATTGTTCAAATTTCACCTTTCTCATGATTCTTTAGAAGAACAAACAGCTGTGACTCAGATTCTGATTGGCTCTTTGGTGCAACAACGACGCAAGTGTTGTTTAGAACGACCGTATAAGTTGTGTGTTGAATTCACTGGAACAACGACTTAAAAGTCGATTTTAATTTAAACTCTGTCCTGTTCCAGTCAGCAAAAAACTGAATGAATAAAAATGTCAATAAATAGGTTGCAAAAATAATGTAAATAAATTTACTATAAATTTTTTGTCTAGTTAGTGGCTTTGTGTTGAATATTTCATTCCAAATTTTAGGAGAACAAAGACACAACTACAAACTTTGGGGTGTATATTCAAAATATACCTGCATAAGTGGCATCATTTAAAAGTTTCAAAAGCATGCTATTATTAACCTCACTTTCATTACCATCAAAATTTCACATGAAATTAATATTTATCATGAATGGTATTCTTAGTTTTCGTTTCCTGAACAAATCGATGAATAACTCTTGTGTCATTGTTCTTCCGGGACTGTGATATATTCTACATCAACGCTGTTTTTCATTGACAAGATACGCGTGCGAATTCCATCTGACGTGTTAAAACTAACTCAAACACTTGGGTAATACACCAAAACTTAATAAACCATTTTATTAAGACAGATTATTATCTAAGAAAACATATTTTTAGAATATATCTTTGAAATGATGAGGCAAAATGCAACAGCAACCCTACCCCAAAATCTGGCAAAGCCATGACTCTACATCAAGAATGATGTAGACGGTCATGGTCAAAACAAAGAAATAATGACATATTTTCAAATTTCATTCTTACGCTTTACCGTTGCGTACAACGATTAAAAAAAAAACAACTTTAGAAACAGTTTTCGTACTCACCTCGTTTTTCTGAGTTCGGGGAAGCTTGTAGACTGTTAACTGACTCACTAAATCTATCGTAGCAATCTTTCTCCTCCGAGCGTATGCAATTAAAAACTGCAGGTAATCGAAAATATTCAGAACCACTTTTGTCCTATATGAAGAAAATGTGAGACACATAATTACAGTATCAAAGTCCTAATTTTTAAATAACTGGAGACAATTCTTAACAGGATAGCGGATGTCTTAAATCTATAGCTTTTGAAAGCATTTGAACATTCTTAAATGCTCGGTCACTGATCTCTTCAGTCTTTGGTACTACAAGGGGCAAACTGATAGGCCCACAGGAAATACAAAAATATGCATTCCAAATACTCAATGTTTAACTTTCCCAAATGTATACCTGTCGTGGCTCAAATGTCCTCACGTTGGCGTAGTGTGGAAGTTTGGAGAGTGGAGTGCCAGATCAGGTGTTGACCTCGTTATCTGACCGTAGTTCAAACTGACAAGGCCGTCGCCAATAGCCCGTTGTATTGCGCCCAGTGCGGTGTTAATTCAACTACCTGCTTCCTCTCTCTCTACCAACCTACCCAAATGTATACATTTTCTCTTTCGATTTGGAGGGGGTCACTGTGGCTCAGTGGGTTTGTCCAACCCGCTAGTTGTAAGCAGAGCAGGCTCGATTACTCCTTGGGTATATTTCTCTGTGTCAGTTTAGTTTTCCTTTTGTGTGTATGTACATTTACTTGATGTTGTTTAGCGAAGCTCGGCCAAATAGGATCTTGCTCCATAAACCCCAACCAGCTTTGGATTTGGACTACTTTATTTATAAACAAAGTGAAAATGTTTGAAACTTTTAAATTTAGAGAAATAGACTACATTTTACAGTACAGAAAGCTTTCACATTTCTCGGGCTTCCCAATAACTCTTGGTTCCCAGTACCATGGTTCCTAAACCACCTCCCTATGTGGAGGCCTCGACCATTTGGTTCGTCGGAAAAAATGAGATAGTCGGAAAACTCGAGTGGTTTGAAGGGGTTCAGCATGCGATCGTTATCCTTGTTAGAATTGAATTATAGTAATTGTTATATTACATGTTGCAGTCGGTCGCTAGTGAGCTTAAGAAAGTAAAGAGAAAAAGGATACATGATCTTATCACATCGATGGTGTTTTAGCAAAAGGTCATAAGCCAGTAATGAATGTTATTTTGTAATTTCTCAAAATTTTTAATTTAGGAATATATAGTTCTTTAATTGAGATGGTAAATAAATAATATTGATTAAACAGATGGGATATAAAGCGAAAAAATGCCCCAACTAGGCAAGAACGTATTTCGCTTCTGTAAAAATTTGCAAATGTGGATTACGACTTTTTGCCAAAACACCATCGATATGGTCGGTCACATTATCAGTATCATGGAATAGACTCCAGAAATGTCCTATGTTAAATAAATCAGAAGGGTACAAACCCAGCAATGGCCATGAACAAGTCACTGGCCGTCTCCAGGCTGTAGGCATCCTCTGCAACACCTGCCTCTCTCAGCCAGTAATTGCTACTGGATTTCGTGATCACTGAACCAGATTTAAGATGGCCTCCGAGCATCGCGTAAAAGTGAAAAAAGTTCCTAAATACTGAAGACACTATCTGCTCAATGTCGACACGCTTCAGAGCTGTTCTCGATTTTTTCCTTCTGCAAGATCTAATCTTTAATTTCTTTCTCTCCGCGTTTTGTTCTGGGGGATTAGAACCCGGATGAATGTCACTCGGAAATTGATTCTGCTCCTCCGATGCAATCAATGTCTCGCAACTAGCTGCGTTGCTTGGTGGTGTTTGAGTATCTTGATGACTGTATTCCAAGCAAGTTGAACAAGGATATCCAACTACATTAACATTTCGATTGCTGTCAGGAGTTGTGTCCACTTCGTACGTATTTATGTTGCGCAATAAATTATGTATGCCCGGTGATGGATGAAGTGGCATTAATGTCTCGAAACTTGCTGTATTACATGGTGGCGGTTGAATATCTTTATGACTATATTCCGAGCGATTTAAACCAGTATCTCTAGCAGCATTGGCATTTCGATTCATATCAGGAGTTGTGTCCACTTCGTGCGTATGTATGTAGTGCAATAAGTTATGTCTGCCCGGTGATGGATGAAGTGGTATTAATGTCTCGAAACTAGCTGCATTACTTGATGGTGTTTGAGTATCCTGATGGGTGTATTCCAAACAATTTAAACTAGAATCACTCGCTGCATTGGCATTTCGATTGCTATCAAGAGTAGTGTCCAGTTCGTGCGTACTTATATTGTGCAATAAGTTATGTCTACCCGGTGACGGATGAAGTGGAACTAATCCTTCTTCTACTGCATCAATTACATTCCTTGGATCGAAAATAATGTGTACAGGCTTCCCTGAGTATGTAGTGCTTCTTGCCAACAAATTTTTTATTATTACACTCTGTTGTGCGCATGGGTTTGTTTGGAAAACCGCCGCAATAGCATCAGCGGTACAGATTAGAATTTCATTCGTACTTCCAGAAATGCCTTCTGTACATTTAATTAAAGTAGGCTTCTCAGGAATAAACAGTTCTGAAGGGTTTTCGAAGGAAGTAACATTGGAGGTATGGCATCGGACATCATTCCCTGTCTCTGAGTCTTCAAGTTCCTCTAGAGATGAATGCACTGTATTGGTATCAGAAGCTTCATTTGAATTATGAGATGGGGACAATTGCTCCAAGTGAGGTGTTGGTTTCTCATCGGTTGCAAGTTCGTGGTCTTGGCGTTCCTTTGTCGGCTTCGGTTGCCCACTAGCAATTTCAGTTTCTTGTCTATCTGGAATTACCATTCTCGGAAGTTTTAAAGCGCCTTGTGAGTTTGATTCTTCATTCGGTGTTTTAGTCCCATTTTTATGACCTTGTATTTTCTTGAGGAGCCTAGGCGAAGATAAAACAAAACAGCCTCAGTGTCACAACTTTTAACATTCGAAAAAGCACCTTATTATACATTACTGCAGCTTTAAAGGAAATCAATCAATTTTGCTTCATTCTAAATTCAGGTAACATTGAACAGGGGAAATGAGTGTAACGATCTGAATTGACCAGATTATTTGTTTCTTTCAAATTGTTCCCCCCCCCCCCAATATTTTCCATGATAGCCAGTCGTTAAATATACCGATTTCTGTCTTAGAATGTTATTTGATAGTTGTCTTTGGGCATTCAGCCCTTGGTGTTCATTCTGTAAGACTCATATTGGACATTTTGAAAATATATATGCACGGGAAGACAATCATATTTCTGCGTTTTTTAAAGAGGTTTTTCAGTTTTCTTACAATCAAATACGGAAAAGAAAAGAAACAGTTGCAGAACATAATTCCTTTGAAAATGGCTTTTAAACATTTTTTTTTTATTTCCAATTGATGTTTCATTAAATTTGGATTTTATTTCTTGAACGAACAAAAAAAATAAGTTTTTTCAATGCAACCTTAGAAAGAGCCTTTTTTAGATTTTGTATGCTACAAATAGCCAACTTTTTTCTACCGCTTACAGAAGATTGTTATTGAAAGAGTCGAAACCCAGTGGATCAGTATTTAATGTTTTAACATTATAAGAAGGATATGACATTTTTCTGGCCTCATCAGAATATTTTCATTCACATATATTCTATGTCAACCGATGTTGGACTAGTTCGAAAGACATGTTCAACATCGCATGTTTATATGCGTAGATGAAGATAAAATGTTATATTTCGTCATATGTCACAAATTCTAAAGTGTTGCCATACCGAAAGTAATAAAACAAAAAAAAAACGATGGGTTACCAGAATCGCCTATGCCCACAAGCATACATAATCTCATAAACTGAATTATCACTGCAATGGGGATAGTAACAAATAGCATGCTTGAGCAAGTATAGAAAGAGTTTGATAAGCTTTTTCAGAAGGTGCACTAAGCCCTAGAGGGCCAAATACATGCTACCTAATATTATTATGGTTATGGCAATGAGCACGAGGATAAAACTTACAAGTATACCTATCTGACAAACGAAATAAAGAGTTCGAAAATGATGCACAGGGGGATTTGATCCCACCTATAATTTCCTACAAATTGACGCCACTGATTTAGGCACTGTTTTCCTATCATTTCGTATATTGCTTGTTTCTTTGTATTTCAAAAATAAAGCTCTTTGAAATTGGGTCAATCATTTGATGCAACTCTATATCATATCACAGAAAAATTTGAAAAATGACATCACTTCTGTGTAGGCTGTAGTAAATGCTACTTTAACTGTATATAATATATAACAGCTGTTTTAAATATATTTGCGAAATTGAACTTACAGTATCGTATTTTCCATACATCATTTGACAACGTGAATTTAAAATTTTTATACACACATAATTGATTTCTTTTATCTAAAAAAGTATAAATATTTGTGTGGATGCTAATAGCCCCAATAATCAACCAAATAAAAATTAGGCAAAGATGTCGAATCCGGGGCATGTTTGTCGCCAAGCAATTTTTGTCGTCAAATCAAGATGGCGTCCAAAGCCAGTACGTTCGTTAAAAAAAAACCGCGGACTTTCCTACGTGAAAAACCTTTTGCATAGAGTTGCCATAAAGCTGGATCAAAACAGCAAGGTCACCATGTTTGGCGATAAATCGCTAGTCCCCCGGATTCGACATCTCCACCGAATCCATTTTACTAAGATTGCGGTAAAAGTTAAATACATTAATTAGAATCAATTCATTTCATTTAGTTGTGACATGCACTTCTCAAGATTTTATCAAAACTCCACAAATGGTAATCTATTTTTGAGAAACAAAGCTAAAAATTACTGAAAGCATGTGAAATCATCACTTACTGCATGAGAAAAGTTATTTTAAGCATACAGCATGTTATAATGCATTAAAGGTCAGAGAATGCGTTGATAAAACTTATTAGTTTCATATACAAATAGAAACATTACATACCATTTTATAAGTAAAAATCATCAACAAAATTCCATTACTCCATAAATTTATCGTAATTATAAAGATGTTGCCATTCCAATTCTTAAAACAAATCCGGTTTCCATCTCAGATAAAATATACCACCTTTCCCATTTAGTGTACAATTTAATGTACTTAAAAATAATGAAAGTGAAGTCTTCATCTGTACAATACCTATATCAGATTTAAAAGTATACTTCATATCACATATCTCTTTACTATCATTATACTTTATATCACATATTTTTATTTAAATAAAAACTGAAAACTTGACGTTTGAACACTATATGAATGACAATCCGCGCCGTGTTTTAAACACCAAAGAAGCAGCGGGTTCACTTCCGATCTTCACATCTGGTGTGATTGGTTATTTCTTCTCTAGGTGGCAATATTCTTTTGTAGCTGTGAACAAAACGGCTTGCTAATTCTGTACACTTCTTTCAACAAATTAACATCAACGTTCTAATGAAATAGAGCATGTACACGAGCTTCATGCTATTTTTTCCAGTCGCTCAGTTTGAATATTTGTCACGTGGTTGTGAGAAAAGGCATAAATCCTAAATTATTGATTGGATAAAAAGGTTATCCACAGTGATCAAAAACACTAGTCTGAGCTTCGACAGACAAGGCTAACTCGATTCGTCAGATTACGTGATTTACCCTTCCGAAATCTTACGAGAGCGACTCCGCCCACATTCTCTGTTTGTTTCATTAGAAGGTCGATGCAAATTAAAGTGTGATGTAAAATTGTTAGCTCATGCTATTCAATGAAAATCAGCAGATTTGTTAATTTTTTTTTCAATTGTTCACTTAGCCGGTATTGTTTTAGTACTCATTACATCTTGATGCATGTCCTGCGTATTAACGCTAATTTCACCATGTCTTCTATAAACCAGCGAAGCAATATACATAAAAGGAACATTAGAAAAAACAGTAATAGAAGATAAATCATAAATTTTCTTTAGGATAATTCTCTCTAAAAATGTTCTCTCCGGTGAAGTCGAACAATATATACTCGAAAGTCTTCCACGTCAAGGAAAGTAAGGCACTTGGAGTCTGACAGTTGAAAACGATTCAAGTAGATCTGAGTTACAATGTGGCCTATTCGGGTTTTAGCAGAAAAGTGGCAGCAGTTAGTACTCAAGAGTATAACAGTTTCAAAGTACTTAATCACTGTAAAGTTAATAATATCAATTCAATCTATAACATCTTTACAGCATTGAAATTAAATTGTTTTGTATATATATATACAGTGCAACTTGGATAATTCGAAGCTGAAGGGACCACTAAAAAAATTCGAATTATCCAAAACTTCGAATTAAAAAAGTTACATCTTTTAACTTTAATTTCAGGTCCACTGAATGCTTGAAAAGATTATTCTGTCAATAAATAAATATTTATTCAGAAAGATCATGGTATGAAAGACTTAAACATTATATGTATATAAACAAAATAAGATTTACATTACGTAAGCTACAGTACATATTACATGTACTGTAGCTTACGTAACAGGTGGCGGGAAGGGGGGGTCTCAGCTGTTACGTGTTGAACAGGTGGCGGGAAGGGGATTTCAGTTTTCACGTGTCGAACAGGTGGGGGTATTCCGGCGATGATTTCTTAAAGATGAAAGGCCGAAAAGTCGTTATGGTTCGAAAGTTTTTATAAAAACTTCGAATTAAGGAAGTTGAACTTCGAATTATCCACGATTTTTTAACATTGATTTAATGAGAAGTTCAAGGGACTAAGAGAAATCTTCGAATTAACGATGATTTCGAATTAGAGACGTACGTTTTATCCAAGTTGCACTATATATATATACAAAGGGTACATATGTACAATCGTACATATTGTAACGGCAGCTAGGGAAACGATCACCACGACAACGTGGGAAAATGGAAAAGTCTTGTTGACTCAGGTGTCGAGAGGAAAAGCCCACACTCCATAACGACCACCCGAAAACATCTTAATGATTTCTTAACGACAGCCAGCCAGCAGGGGTCGGAAATCGCTGTGGTTTCAAAACAAAGGGCAGGCGCCTTTCTGTCGCTCTCTTCGACATTTCGAGACCAAGAAGATTGATATAAATGATGATGAGTTTCCGACAGGGTTTGATGGACCCTTTCAAGTCCGCCGAAGTCTGTCGTAAAAGTTGAGGGGAAAGACCAACGTGAGACAGCCAATCAAGAACGTGAGAAATCTTCAACACCCAATCCAGAACCGACTAAAAGGCGGACCCGAAACGGAAAGGAGGAGTCGATAAGCACCCAACATATAGAGTTTTTGGAGATATCATCAGAGAGATCACGAGAGGAGAGAGAGAGACGGAGACAGAGGATCAGAGAGAGAGCTTGGAGAGAGGCGGTCAGCAGAGACCGTTTTTGGAGCTTGAAGTGAATATCCTTTCACTGTTGTGCATTTATCCCACCTTGGGATCCTATACTCGCCGGAGTATTTTAGTGAGAAAGGCTCGACCGTAGCCGTAAAGGATAACCCTCCTAGAGATCCGTGTAACTGTTCATCCTAGTAGTGATCCTGTCCAGAAAGACTGAGATTTCCTGCTTTGGAACTCTGTACTCACTCGAGTAATTTTGTGTTGAGAATAGGCTCACCCGTAGCCGTGCGTTAGATTTCCCCGAGCGAAATTGTGAGGCTCGCCAGCAGCCCTAAGCGCCTCGATAGAACTTTGGACCTTCCAAGGAACTAATATTAATGAACTTTACATTCATTTTCCGACTTTTTGTACAAATTGTAAAATAAACCAATTTAGTCCAGAATCGGATATTTTCAATGGTAACTAGTCTAGCTACCCGTGAATCAAGACGTTACAGACTAGTTAACTTTCTGGTGGCAGCGGAAGCGATCGACACCCAGTCGTGAAGAAGTAACGGAAGCGATCGACACCCAGTCGTAAAGCAGTAGCGGAAGAGATCGACACCCAGTCGTGAAGAAGTAACGGAAGCGATCGACACCCAGTCGTAAAGCAGTAGCGGAAGCGATCGACACCCAGTCGTAAAGCAGTAGCGGAACCGATTGACGCCCAGTCCTGAAGTAGCGGAACCGATTGACTTCGTTCGACATCCAGTTCTGAAGGAGCATCGAACCGACCGACATCCAGTCCCGGAGAAGTAGCGACTTCGTTCGACATCCAGTTCTGAAGGAGTATCGAACCGACCGACATCCAGTCCCGGAGAAGTAGCGACTTCGTTCGACATCCAGTCCCGGAGAAAAGGACGCCTGGTCCGAAATACAGTTACGGAAGACGCCGAGTCCCGAAAAAGAAATAGAAGACCAAGTTTTGTGTGGAAAGTGACCGACCAATAACCCTGATCTGAAGTAGATGAAAGTGACGAGATCCTGTGCAGCACGACAGCAGGTAAGGCTTGATTTTACTTTAGAGGCAAAAATTGTAGTAAATTAATGTGCTAGGAATTTAAAATTGTCTTAATGAAATTATATTGTATGTGTAATTGAGTGGTTGCAACATTTAGCAAAGTGCTGGATTTGAAAAATTTAGAAAACTATTGTGTTATCAATTCAGGAAGAACTTTCCTTTGAAATTAGAGTAAAAGTCATTTATTGAAATTAAGTACTGTTGTAATCTAAAAGTTATCGAAGTATTCTGTGTAGAGTTACGCTTAGTATATTTTGTGAAATTTGAGTTAAGATTGTTTTGAAATTTAAGGTACATTGTTTTATAGTGTTGCATTGTGTTTTAAGTATTGGTCACATATATTAGTATATTATTGTGTGTATAATTGTGTGTAAGGGACAGGAGAATTTTAAAATGGCATTTTTAGCAAGGCAACGTAAGGCAGATTTGCAGAAACTCGCTTATGAGTTAGGTATCGACCTAGGACCTAATGATAGGGTGTTAGATATAACCACAAAGATATCAGAGCATCCACAATACGACGAAGAATGGGTGAAGGCTCAGTTGCAGGTTATAGTAGAGGAACGGGAGATAACTGACACTCAGGCTAGAGAGGAACGGGAGATAGCCGAGAGAAATGCTAGAGAGGAACGGGAGATAGCCGAGAGAAATGCTAGAGAGGAACGGGAGATAGCCGAGAGAAATGCTAGAGAGGAACGGGAGATAGCCGAGAGAAATGCTAGGGAGGCGGAAGAGCGAATACGAATGTTCGAGTTAGAAAAACTCAGAATTACGCAAGCTGCTGAAACAAATAGCTTAGGTTCGTCACAAACGGATAATTCTAGACCAACGAAAAACTTGAAATCCGTAATGCAAAAATTTGTCCCAGAAAAAGGAGACATGGCCCTATTTCTCACCTTGTTTGAAAGACAGGCGAAAAAGATGGGAATAGATGAGGTTGATTGGGTGACTCACCTTCTTTACCTACTCCCGATGGATATTGCAGAAATTATCATGAGAGAGCCCCCTGAAAAATCAGAAGATTACGATCATGTTAAGAGTACCCTCCTAAATAGATTTAAATTAAATCCGGAAACATTCCGAACCAAATTTACACAGCATCAGAGACGATCAGGAGCGCCCTGGAAAGATCTAATATTTGAATTAAGGACTTAGAGGGATGGCTAGATGGAGTCGGAGTGGAAAGTTTTGAGGACCTCAAAAACCTAATGCTAACGGATCAAATAAAAAGGAGAGTTTCTCCTGAAATTAAGGAGCATTTCATAGATCAGTGGGCAGCCATAGTAGACCCCGAAGAATTAGTATTTAAATTGGACCAATATGAAGCCGCTAGACGCACTGTCAGGAGACCTCTCACAGCTAAGTTCCCAGAAAAACGTTTCCCAGATAAGCCAAAACCTGACAACAGACCTGCAGTAGTGAGGAAATTTGAGCCAGAAAAGAGCGAACGCTCGAATTGGAGGAACCCAAATCCTAATGAGCAAAAGTGGAGGAAGCGAGAATTTGAACGGCGAACAGCGCCGGCGTGTTACATATGCCATTCGACGGATCATCTGAGACCGCAATGCCCTGAATTAAGGAGAAACCCGAATCACGAACGCGTGAATCATTTAAAAATGGAGGAGAATTTCGCACCTTCGTTTGCCCCTTATATGAGTGAGGCTAAAGTTAATGGGATAAATACAGTGATATTGAGAGATAGTGGAACCAGTTTGGACGTAGCTCCCAACCACTTAGTAAGACCAGATGACTACACCGGAGAAACAGTTTGGTTGAAACAGGCTCTGGAAAATCATTTCCGATGTTTACCGATAGCAACAATTAGTTTAGAAAGTGAAAAATTCGGCAAGATAATCACTAAAGCAGCGGTAGTGGATAAAACGGTAGAATTGAACCATTATCTCCTGGGAAACTCGACCCAAGAATTGCTCGAGGAGGCAAAGAAAAACCCACATTTAGTTAATGCTGTCGTTACGCGTAGTCAAAACAGGGGAAACAAAAGATCAGGGAGTTTGGAGAAACTCAAAACCCCCAACTGCGTTAGCGAAAAACCACCTCTTCAATCGAATAGCCAGGAGCGCGAGCTTCCCATTCATCTACCCCCTGCTGAAAAGCATACAATTGCGATTTTGAAAGTAACCCCCGAGGAGTTTTCCAACGCACAAAAGGAATGCTCTGAATTGAGTACGCTGTGGAAAAAAATGGAAGAAAAGCGAACTCAGGAATATAGGGTGGATAAAAATTTGTTGTTTAGGATAACCGCAGATCACCGAGGTGAGGAAAGGAAACAATTAGTCATTCCCGCAAGAATGAGGAATGAAATTCTAAGGTTATGCCACGAAGAAGTCGCCGCACATTTAGGCTCAACAAAAACCAAAGATAAACTATTGAGATATTATTTTTGGCCAAACTGCATTAAGGATGCAGAAGAATACGTAAGAACATGTGACCCGTGCCAGAGAGTGGGAAAACCAAGGGAAAAGAAGAAAGCCCCATTAAAATTAGTGCCGGTGATTAAAGAGATCTTCTCGAAAATTAATGTAGATACCGTAGGACCCCTTCCTTATTCAAGTAAGGATAATAGATATCTAGTAACTGCTATCTGCATGGCCTCAAAATATCCTGAAGCGATACCCGTTCGCGACATCAGTTCAGAATCAATAGTGGAGTCTCTCATGATTATATTTAGTAGATTGGGATTTCCCAGAGAAATACAGTGTGACTTAGGCACTTGTTTCACGAGCAATTTGACCACCACGTTTTTTGGAAAATTTGGCATTAAGGTTACGCACAGCTCTGTTAGACACCCACAAAGTAACCCAGTAGAGAGGTGGCATAGTCCTGTGAAAAGATTATCGAAGGTTTTATGTTTGAAATCGGGATTAGATTGGGAGAAAAATCTACCTGCAGCTTCCTTAGCATTAAGGACGGTGACTCATGAGTCCACAAAATTAATCACAACTAAACTCGTACGCAGAAATAATCTTCGAACCCCCGAAACCTTACTTTTTGAACATTGGGTAGAACCGGAGAAGGAAGAAAATGTCGTGACTGAGTGCATGTTAGAATTAAATGGTTTGAAGCGTTGTCCTGAATTGGACTATGAACGAGTTTCAGACATACGAAACGAAGGGAAAACCTGGTACGATAAAGATATCGTACGCAGAACTTTTAGAAAGGAAGCGATAGAGCTGATACCGGAGTATAAGCACGAATTCCATAGGCTAAAAGTAGAAATCACCGAAAAACCCGTACTTTATCCCCCAGACTATAGCAGGGAATTTATCTTGCAAACAGATGCATCTGATAAAGAGATCGGGATTATCATAGCTCAATTGGGACTACACAAAAATGAACAGCCAATCTTGTTCTGGAGTCTAAAATTTAACTGTACAATAGTCCACAGAGCAGGGAAAGACAATAAGCACGCTGATTGCTTAAGTCGTAAATAACATTTGACACTTCAAATGAAAATTTGATTGTAAATATTTAATTGTGTATAAATTGTGATCTATGTAAAATGTAAATACAAATGATGCTTGTGCTTGTAAATTATATAATTGAATAAGTTTGTAAAATGTTGGAAGGTTAAAACCATTAGTTATAGCTGCCTCTGAAGTATTGTCAAGACCTCCTGTATGTCTAACCCCTTCCTTTTAGATTTTGCTCTCTAACACATCGCAAAATCTCTCTATGGGGAGAGGAATTCTGTAACGGCAGCTAGGGAAACGATCACCACGACAACGTGGGAAAATGGAAAAGTCTTGTTGACTCAGGTGTCGAGAGGAAAAGCCCACACTCCATAACGACCACCCGAAAACATCTTAATGATTTCTTAACGACAGCCAGCCAGCAGGGGTCGGAAATCGCTGTGGTTTCAAAACAAAGGGCAGGCGCCTTTCTGTCGCTCTCTTCGACATTTCGAGACCAAGAAGATTGATATAAATGATGATGAGTTTCCGACAGGGTTTGATGGACCCTTTCAAGTCCGCCGAAGTCTGTCGTAAAAGTTGAGGGGAAAGACCAACGTGAGACAGCCAATCAAGAACGTGAGAAATCTTCAACACCCAATCCAGAACCGACTAAAAGGCGGACCCGAAACGGAAAGGAGGAGTCGATAAGCACCCAACATATAGAGTTTTTGGAGATATCATCAGAGAGATCACGAGAGGAGACGAGAGAGACGGAGACAGAGGATCAGAGAGAGAGCTTGGAGAGAGGCGGTCAGCAGAGACCGTTTTTGGAGCTTGAAGTGAATATCCTTTCACTGTTGTGCATTTATCCCACCTTGGGATCCTATACTCGCCGGAGTATTTTAGTGAGAAAGGCTCGACCGTAGCCGTAAAGGATAACCCTCCTAGAGATCCGTGTAACTGTTCATCCTAGTAGTGATCCTGTCCAGAAAGACTGAGATTTCCTGCTTTGGAACTCTGTACTCACTCGAGTAATTTTGTGTTGAGAATAGGCTCACCCGTAGCCGTGCGTTAGACTTCCCCGAGCGAAATTGTGAGGCTCGCCAGCAGCCCTAAGCGCCTCGATAGAACTTTGGACCTTCCAAGGAACTAATATTAATGAACTTTACATTCATTTTCCGACTTTTTGTACAAATTGTAAAATAAACCAATTTAGTCCAGAATCGGATATTTTCAATGGTAACTAGTCTAGCTACCCGTGAATCAAGACGTTACAATATATACGTATGGGTACCAAGAATGAGTTGCTCCTAAGTGCCATTTAGCATGCAGAATTTCAAAAGCACGTGTTTAGTTTAGTTACTTTTCACCTATTCTTACACTTAGCTTCTACTCTTGATCTTTCTGACCATCTGGCTAGATTCACATGATTGGAGTGACTCAGTGGATTTGCTAACTCCCCTATCAACCTGCGAGTTGTAGGCGGAGCAGGCTCGACTTCTGTAACTTACCATGGATGTTTTTCTTTCTTCTGTGTTAGTAAATCTTTCCGTGTGCGTGCATGTCCATTACTTGACGTTGTCTTGGGTTTGGTGCAGTTTAGCCAACTATGATCCTTACGCCATAAAAGACAACCCAACCAACCATTTTTTTGTGTTGGCGTCAATCTTTTATTTTCGCCTCCTGTCAGAACATTTCGAATAACCTGCAAATTTACCATTGGCTGGTAACACTCGATGCCTACAATTAGTTATATCAAAAAAGCACTACAATTAATGCTATGTTTCGCGGTTTGATGCACTAAAGTCATCATTTCGAGTGAAAGCATGGAATAAAGGAAAAGGGGTACATGAACTTTTACATTACAGGAGGCGATATATAATCAATTTGGGATGGTCTTCAAAAACACAAGCCACCGAAAATTATCTCGTGATAGTTTTATTCCATATAAACAAGGCATACACATATTTGAAAAACGCATAAAAAATAACTCTCAGAAAAAAGGTTAACCAAATGACTCTGCGCTGTATAAATTGTATTCAACATTTTCCCGGAAATTTCCTCACAGTCGAAGAAGACACTGGAATTCTTGAGGCTCGACTTGTACAGGGTGTTCGAGGTTCTGCTCGCTTTTCAGCTGGTAAGTAATGGTTTGTTGTGGCCTGAATATTATGGATAGTGCACTTATTGAATGTTGATATTGCATGATTTGCAGCCTTCTGTAACAAATGGAATCAAACCTCCAAATAAACACAAACGTGTTTTAAAATCTTAGGTTTTAAAAAACTTTTTCACTGAAGAAACAGAAAAACTGGTACAGACGAGTATATATGCAAAATGCATAGTAATGACACCTATGTACGTCAGTGTTTGTGTCTGCTAGTGCATATATAAAGCAATAGATATCTGAAGGAGCATCTAGAGCATTTCCTCTGTGAAATTTAAAAGATTTTCAATGCTGTTTAATAATTCAACCTCGTGAGATGGGTCATAACATTTCGAAAGTAGAGATGTTTAACTTTTTACGTTCTATCATTTCAAGGGTATACCGTGACTACAAGGATTCCGACAAAACCTCTAGGTTAAGACAGCAGCGTGGCCGTAAAAAGGCTCTGAGTGAACGTGACCAAGAATCGTTTCACACAATAGGAGCGCTGATAGTATGATAGTATTAGATGACAATAGGAGTCTGAATAATAATAAAGGTGGCTTCAATTATGAGGCAAACTTTTTAAATAAAAAATAAACAATTATAATACTGAGTAATGACGAATAGATAGGCAAGAAGGTAGATAATTAAAAAAATCAATATTTTAAAGTTTGCTTTCTTTTGCGATAGATATTATCTATGATTTTAAGTATTTTGGTCTTAAGTTTCATATAAATTATCAAAAATTATTTATCAAGGGTGGTTTATTTGGTACGTCAATGTCTTTGAGAAGGGCGGCTTTCCGAAGTTCTCACGTGAGCAGCAAAATCTCAGGAGCAGTCCTATTTTGAGTAACATCTTACAATAACCGTCTTAACTTTAAAATATTTAAAAAAATGTTAAATTTATCTTTATCGTCACAATCTCTTTAAATTTGAAAACGTTGCATTGATTATTCTGATTCAAAGAATACCTTATTACTTAAATGCAAATAAAATAAAGTTTATAACGCCTACCACTACCAAAATCAGTTGTAAACACTATCATTATAACATTATGTAAACATTATTAAGTTATAAATTCTGCATGCATTACTTTTATTTTAGAGTTTTATAAAGACTTACCTTCGGCTGAACAGGATCTACAATCTCAACGGACTTTAGCTGTTGCACAAGATCCAACAGACACAGTTTCTTACGCTTTGATACTGCTATGAGATACTTGATGTAGTCATAAATGTTCAATACTAACTTCTTTCTGTGTAAATGAAAAGTTCAAAACAGCTGTAATGTATGCTTTTGTGTTTATTTTTTTTTTGCGTTTTATTTTACTAGTTTACACTTGTACGTCTATCTGAATCCTCTGTATTCGGATCTATGCAACCAATGAATCACGAGAACGAGCAAGATTAAACATGTCAATCATTCTCGTTGCTCATTGGTTCGATGGATCCAGATACTGAGAAAGGATACGTATTGCAAATGAGCCTTCAACCTCGCACGTACAAACCTCAATAAGTCGTACCCTCGTAACAAAAGCGCTTGATTTAAAAAAAAAATCACCTTTGATGAGTACCTTTTGTGTGTGTGAATATTCTAATATAAATTAATACAATATGCATAAATCCATGCTTATTTTATCACAATCACATAATGACTAAAAATGTAGACGAGTAAAGTAAGAAAATCATGAAATATTGAAAGTTGCAATAGGGAATTTTCGTTTAACCCTTGGATCGTCACGAAATTTCCGTGCAGAGGGCAGCTTTTGCTTTATAGCACACACACACACACACACTAAATGACTAAATAACCACAGATATTAGTTGAAAGAATCTCAGGAAAGATTCTACAGGTCAAAAATGTCAAAACTGGTTAGAAATCATGCAGGGAAGACTGCAGGTTAAAGAACGGATATAGGCGTGTGAACCTCTCAGAGGGATAAGTTGGAAGCATATTTCAACCATCTTTCGGACGTTCCTGGTTTTTCTGACCACGGTGTAAGCTCTGCGCGGTTTGTAAGTGCACGTTTAGCACATTACAGGAACAGCCCTGGTATGCAGTAATGTATTAGTTTCTCTAGGGATAATTAAACTTCAAACAAGGCTTTCTGCCTGAAAAGCAGAGCTTCCTGAAGGCCCTGAATGGGTATTAAAGTAAAATAAAACTTCTTTTCATGCATCGAATGCCACGAAAATGTAGTCTCAACAGAAAAGTACTTCGGTCTTAGACAGGTCAGCAGGCAGTTCCAAACTTACTCCTATTAAAAATGAAGGAGGAATCTAGAATATAAAAGTTTTAAGCAAATGGTAAGCAGTGGGAAAACTGCAAATATTTATAGAAAGAAATGTTACGAAGTATCACCAGAGATGCAAAATTTTAGCTATGAAAAGCAGTGCTTATAATGTTGTACGTAAGAATAATTTAGACATTATTTTATATATAATATATTCACTAACTTACGTGGTATAGAAATCGACAATATTTATGTATTGATGAATAACAACAAATTGATATTCAACTACTACGGGATTTTACAGCCTAGTCTAATATTCTTGATGAGCTACGGAGCTGCTAGAACTCTAGGAAAGAACTCGCAGCTTTAATGAAATTCTCCAACAGTCTGATGACAGAAGGCAATGAAGATAGAAATCAGCAAAGAAAATAAAATCTGAGCGAACATAAAAATAGGTTTAGATGCTAAAAAATGCTGATTCGCCTTGGTGAATTGGATGTAATTGAAGTGGACGTTCTAAAGCTCATTGTTGAAGTGACTGAGGTGCACGCTTTTTACCATGCACTTTATTGGAAGGTAAAAGAATAGCTGCGACCAGTAAGTACAAGAAATGCTGCTTTATATTTTTGATTAATTTTATTTCATTTGGAGGTGTGAAATGCGCATATCGATGCAAAAATTTCTTGTAAATGGACTTAAATAAGGCATGAAATGCGAGTGAGAGAGATGACACTGCCATCAATAGATATGAACAATTCAGAAAACTGTAGCGCAGATGCTAGGCATGGGTTTACTGGATCTTATGTTTTAATAGTCAAAATGTAAAGTGTACGCTTGAGAAATGTATATTTTCAATTTTTTATATTCAATTATGTTTCAGCAGTTACAATTTGTTCCCTCAAGGAGCAAACTTTGCACGTAAGATATACGCACATCTCTACTATTTTTCAATTGGTACGTACCTTCAAAGGCAAAATCACTTTAGTGATTGAATTTTTGAGACGCGCTATATATGTTGGTGTGTCGGTTCCAAACACTGAATAAAATCCTTGTATGATAAATACAAGAATTTAGTTTGGGGTTGTTCTGGGTTTGGCGTAAGGGCCATATTTGGTCAAGCTGCGGCAAACACAAGACAAAGTCAAGTAATCAACGAGGGTGAAGAAAAGCAAAACGTAGAAGGGCAGGCGAGGGTAAAACGAAGGAAAGGATAGACCACTAGGGCACCTCGGGTTTTGGTGAAAATAAATTGAAAATTTTTATTTCAGAGGTATCTTAATGTAAAATAAAATCCTACCTAGCTACTTCAGCGAAACATTCCTCTGCCAGTTTCGCACTCTGATTGTCGTAAATAACTCCAGTTTTCTTGAACCAATAGTTGCTATTAGCTTTTGAGATTACTGAACCGGACTTCAAGCGACCACGAAGTTTCGCATAGAAGTGGAAGAAAGTCTTGAAATCAGATGCGACAATTTCTTCGACATTCACTCTCTTTTTTACGGCTGTTTGTGGCATGGTAGTCTCATTTAAATGTATGTTTACTGATCGTAAGTAGGGGCCCTTTTGCATCGAGGAAATGTTAGTTGCACATATATGCAGTCTGGCGGGATTATATTTTGGGGTTTTATTTGTTTCAGTAATGCTTTCCATACGGTGACCAACTTTTCCCTCCACTTTAGAAACTTTTTGGGCGATCGTTGTAGAACGACAAAAGATGGGAGATCTTGCATAGTTCTCACACCTATTTATCGAGTGCTTTACAGAGTTTTTTTGCACGGTTGTAAGGAAAGGAGTGGAACTGAAAGGTCTTTTAGAGCGCCGACTCGAAATTTCATGTTTACTCTGATACAGCATGTTTAAAGGACCGCAGTAATTTTTAAAGGTTGAATGCTTATTCTGTGGACAACCAGATGGGCATTCAGGGAGTCTTCTATTCAGATTCTGTTTTCTTAGCTTGTCATCACTTGACTGGTTTTGACGCTGACACAAGGAACTTGATTGACTTTGCGAACACTTGGGACAAGACTCAGAGGCAACCTTCTCTTTGCAGCTCACGCTTTTTACTACTGATGGAATATTCAGCCTATTGTTTTTTACGCGAGGAAAATAAATAGAAAAATTTTCGGAGATGTCAATATTGATACATTTACTTCTTTCGTGTTGATTCAAACTGCCTTTGCTGGTTGCGGACGCATTCGATAAGGCACCTGAGTCTAATATCTTCAAGGAGGCATCTGAGTCAATTTTACCATCGTCACTTACTATTTCAAAATTGGAAGACAAATCTCCAACAGACTTACTTTTTGTATGCAATATTCGAGTTTTCCTGATGTTCGAAACGATGCCGATAGGTTTACCCTCATAAATTTTACTTCTATCGATTAATTCTTCTAATATTTCATGACGCGTCATTTGTTTTCCCTCGGATGTTTTTAAAAAATTGTCAAGGTAATCTTTGGGATATAGTAACATTTCCTCCATTTCCAGTGTATCGTCGTTGACGTACTTCAGTATAATTGGAAGGTCGGAAAATAGAACATTTTCTGCCATTTTCTTCTCTTCTATATGAATTTCGTTCGACGTATTTAAATCCCCGTCTGTTAAACAAAGATTACTTTGTAAAAGTTTCGTAGTTGTGTAGGATGAATTCTCTGTGAGATTGCTTGAATAAATGTATTCTGAGTCTTCAATACATTCGAAGTCGGAATCGTTACTTAAGCCATCATCCTCGATGAGACCACATGAACTATCGCCCTCATCAGAAAATAATTCAAAGATATCCTCAAACTCGAATCTCTTATCCATGAAAAGTTCTGTTTCAGTTTCAATACTCATTTCCCTCTCTTTCTTATTTTTATTTTTCATATATCGAGGTGTAAATCCGGCTTTCTCAGTGTTGAAATCCGATTTATTTGCATTTGGATTCAGAGGGAATCTTTTGTACTTGTGTTCTGTTGATAAGACTCGAAGAGCTCCCCTCTGATTGTTAAACAAATTCGGTGATTCTACTTTTCGAAATTCAAAATAATTCTTACTGTTGTTCCTAATACTAAACTCCATAGATGAGCACGAATTCGAAGAACCATGTAAAATTGACTGGTTGTGATAAGGAATCACTTGCAAAGTTTTCTCTAGTGCTTTATGATTCATAACGGAACAATTAGTTCTTTTTAAGGCATCAGGATTAAAAATGCTTACCTTAGATTCAAATACCTGAAAATCATTAATTCTAAAACTAAATGGCTGAAGAAGTGTTGACACTGATTTATCTTTGTTGGGGTAATTGAAATTCAACAATCTTGAATTGTGATTTTTTATCCCTCTGATATTCATTTCAGCGGAAGGAGAGGAAAATTGAGAGACCACTGCTACTGTCAAGTTAGAGGATTCCAGTGCACTTTCATTGGTTTGTACCATGCGAGGAATATCATCGCTATGCTCTAAATTTAGAAACAAAGAGCCTTCAGTTAGAAAATTCATTTCCGTTTTAATATTTCGAACATGTATTGACTCGTTGGCAACACTTTCCGTTACAATCAGACAATTGTTCTGCAATTCTCGTTTGCAATATGAACTTAAGTATTGTGTATTATTCTCTTCATTGAGTAAAATCAAGTCGTTAGTTTTCGAAACAAATGTTTCAGAATTTTTTGCACTAGCCTTTGGAGACCTATCCTTGACTCGCAGTATATTAAGTAATTTTGCTTTCGATGGACTACCTCCACAGTAGCTTTTAGAGTAAATAGGTGTGTTAGTTGGTATGACGTGAATAGGAATAGTTTCTATAACAGAAGAGTTAAATTGAGTATCACCAGTTCTCATATAATTAAATCTGTTTCTGAACTTTTCAATACTTGAATCAAAATATGACAGTTTACTGTTCTGAGCTATGAATGTTTCGTTTTCATCGATCGTAGTGAAATCTCTAAATTTGTCTTGATGACCTTGCTGTTCATGGGTTCTTTCATCTTCGATAAATGCATTGCATATCTGTCTGTGACCCAATTTTTCGTTTTTAGTGGGACATAAAGCTGATGACACTGCACAAATATTTCTGTCGTGTGACATTGAATTCTGAATAAGATTCGATGAGTTCTGAACTGTTCTATTTCCATGGGTTTGGAGCTGCAACTGAGAAGGGAACGACTGGTTACTTTTCACCTCCTCTGCGCCATTTTGAGGATCCGTCTGATGCTGCTTCGATGACGAAGAGTTAGACAAATCAGACTGCAACGAAGTATCCTCACAGCCATTGTCAGAAAGAAAGTCAGTGTTGAAACCATACAAAGCTTGTTGAATGTCTTCATTCGTATCTGATTCAGTCATTCTTTGAGAATAGCTGAGTGACAATGAGTGGAGCAACTGATAATCGAAACGCTGCAATGAATCACTTCTGTATTCTGGTGATCCGGAATAACTTGTAAAATTATCTAAATCCGTCAGTGGGCATGGAAAATGGTAAATAGGTATAGGTAGAACAGGACATCTGTCCATGAATTTTAACTCCATGTCTGTAATCTTTGCATTTGATATTTTAGATTATTCCACTGTATTATTCAGATTTAGTACATTCCCGTTAAAGCACTGCAGATGATAAACAGGAAAGCTTTCAGAATTCCTCGATTGTTATATTGCTTTCGTATGGAAAACTGTCCTGGAAGCAATTAATTCTTCTGTTTGTTGTTAAAAGGCACTGTAACATCAATGGCAAGGTTTAGAAAAATTATCCTCGTCGATCGCTTTGAACCTAGGTTAGGTTCGAAATAAACTTCGGTGAAATAAACTTCGATGAAAAATGCTATAAGCATGCTTTACAAATCTGTACCTTGGTACAATAGAAAAAGGACCAATGTCCATTTTGCAAGATTTTGATTACATCCGATTTAGTAATTTTTAATTCAGCGTTTAAAAAATACTTTCTGATGTTCCGATACTTTCATGATGTATTGGCAGGACATTGGACCATTTCTTATATTATAACTTTCTTTATCTTAAAGTAATTTGTGGACATCATTCAAAATCAGTGAATTTGGACGTTGGCTTTTTTTCTACCAAGATACAGAAACAGTGATACACAAAACTCTAAAAACCGCATAATTTACAGTAATATCAATATGATTCTTAAATTTCCTGTTTTTAATATATGAGCATCATACTTCTCTACTTTTCAACAACTTATTAAATGGATAATACTGTTTTTCTGTTTGAAGAATTTAGTATGAATCTATCGTGGTTTCAGTAAAAATATTTTTAGATTTCATAAAAACTGATAGTGGTTGAATTGATCTTTTGGTATTTGTGTAAAATCACGTCGACCATAAAAGTTGGCGCAATTCCTGCCAAACTTATTCCAATAATTTCGGCGGCCAAAAATCGTGTCCGTTAACACTTTTTTTTGATGCCAGGATTCCATAACTTTGAAAATATTCAACTGTATTCTGTTCTGCGGTAGGCAGGTCCCAAATTGTAATCATTTTTTTTCAAAATGTGAGGTGAAAAACAGAAATAGCGATTAATAATAGCTGATAGAATTCTTGTTTTAAAAAGTGGCTAACTAGGTTACATAAAACCAAGTGTGTTGGACGTCACGTCGCTATGGCGACAAGCAGAGGAGCAAAATAGGAAAAACCGTGTTTGATTTCACGCTTTCCATTATTGGCGGAACATCGCATAGTTTAGCGACATTTTTCTGGTTTGCTGAGAATGGTCGACGGGATTTTACACAAGTACCAATCTTTTCATCCCAAGTCTCTAAAAATGAACTGGCCTGTATTCTCAGATTGAGCTCTTGAATACGTAATATGGTGTAGGAATAAGAAGTGGCATGCTAGTATTAAATTTGTTTCACTATGCGAGAAAAACAATTGTTTTTATCTGATATTTTTACATTAGGTAAATATCTTTAATATATTATTCTTATAACATCGCCAGACCTTGAGACACAGCAACATAACTTGAACAGTGTTAATATTTCGATTTGCAAGGATAAAAGATAGATTTTGATTGGCGTCAAAAATTGTACCGAACTCTAAATGCATTTACTTAATAATTTACGACAGTAATGAAAATTTTTAAGGGAAAGCAGTTTATATAGGTTCACACTTACACTGAATGCTGATTCACTAAAATGACAGTTTTATGTACAATTAAAAGTAATGTAAACAGTATGGATTTTTTAAGTTAGGTACATCTCGCAATGTGGATGGACCGCATACATTGATCTTATCTTGAACACGAACCGTATCAACAGAAAATAAATGACACAAGTTATAAAATAACAAAAATTCAAAATGACAACAAAAAGTATCTCTCATACCTTTGATAACGAACAATGTACATTTATTTCTTTTAGCTAAATTCAAAGACCAAACATGCCTCATTCCACAAAAATAAACATGGTGAATTTCAAAAGCCAATGTTATTCTTGTTTATTTTCATGAGAAAAATTGCGAATCGATATTATTTCTCGTGTGCAAAATCCGACCAACTTTTCTAGAATATACACAACTCGAGATCGAAATCAACAAGAAAAATCCGAGGATACCACGTTATTTTGAACCACAGTCAGATGACGAGGTCACACCTGAGCTGGCACCTCACTTTCCAAACTTCCACACCACGCCAATGTGAGGAGATTTGAGGCCACGACAGATTTAACATGCACCAGCCCCCTTTGTACACGACGGCCTATTTTGGTTGGATTCGAACTCGCAACCCTCCGATTGCTAATCCGTTACTCTTCCAACAGGGCTACCGCGGTCCAATAAAACAAATGAAATAAACTAAGGTAGGTAGTTGAATTTACGTACACTAGAGCAACACAACGAGCTCTTGGTGACAGTCCGAGATCCATCCCGAAGGGAATCTGAGCATCATAGAAGTGAAATATAAGTAGACTGAACATTGCTATTGAGAGGGACTTTAAAGTGTCTCCCTAGTAGTCACGCGACTGCTGTGAAAAATTGACTTGGTTGGCCGATTTGGCATTTTAACGCCTAGTTTGAGACCATAATAGCAAATGGCACGGTAGTTGTGTGAATGCGCATACGATTGAATATGTAGTTCTTAGTTTTGGCCACATTTGCGTTTAGATTATATCGTCAAACATTAAATCAGTAATTTGTCCCTAACTTCGAAAAAAAGTTTATATATTAGATTATGAATGCTTTACATTACTGTATGAAATTTTTTGTAAAATTACAAATTATAATGAAATTAGCTTGAACATAAATGCAGAAATAGTTGTCCCTATGAATTACATTTTTTCATTAAATTCGTTTCCTTAAAAGGGTGTAAGGGGGAGGCAATAATATGAAACATCCTTTTATATTAAATAGAAGCAAAAATTCAGATTTTATTTTAAATTTTAGTGTAAATATGGGTTGAAGTACAGGGTTAGCATAAATGAATGACCGGATTTTAAACCATTCATATTTTCAAAACTATTACTCTAATGTAATCAGTGATACTTGAAAGTAAAAACATTCCAAGTTTTTTTCAGTTACAAATGTTCGATGTGTGAACCTTTCGTAACACGACAAACATCTAATCTGTAATCAAGTTCGTTCCACACATTTTGGAGTTTTACACTGTCAACGGTTCTTAATGCAGCACTTTAACTTCATTGAGTGTTTTCGGCAATGGTGGTTTATAAACATGATCTTTGATGTAACCCCATAAAAAGAAATCACATGGCGTAAGATCAGGGGATCTTGGTGACCATGTGGATAAGGGTAAATTTACAGAAATTGTAAGTGATAGGGCTTGAATTGTAATCGTTTTCGTAAAATTTTCCATACCGTTTTCTAGGGAATTCCAAGTTCACGGGCTCCAGCTAGTCGACTTCGAACATAATTCTGCCTCACCCTATCCATCGATTCTTCAGACTCTTGGTCGGCCACCGCTTTTCTTTTTGCACAAGCAACCTGTAAATTGCCTATACCACCTCGAAATATTCTTGTGGCTTGGTGCTTCCTTTCCGTAGCGATTTCTAAATGCACGCTGCACAGAAATAACGGAAGAGAGAAACCCTTGCATATTCTAATATACAAAAACTTTTCTGTCATTGTCGCCATTTTCAATTTCGATCACCGCATTCTAGGGGCGTGCTGCCATCCAGAGACGTAACTAGGCTAGTTTCCACCCGGGGCAAGAACTCGCCTTGGCGCCCCCTCTCCACCGACCAACCAAACCAAAGCTCTCCCCGACAACCACCTGATATCATCCCACCACACATTATTTCCACTAGTCCAATTTTTTTTATTCAACTTAGATGGTAAATGCTTGATTTCAAAGGTAAACAGATTAATTTGCAGCAATTTCATTTTTAGTACAAGATAAAATGCCTAATTAATTCTAAGATATTCAATTGACAATATAAGAGTAGCACATGTTTGATATATTCTTTCACACTTATAATCGCTGCAAATGAAATGAAAATGTTTTATCAAATGATATCGGGATATGTGGGCTGAATTAAAATCAACAGACTTGCTTTAGAATAGGATATTTAATTATGATAAATACAGAGGCTGTTCGGACATTTTTTGAACGATTTTGATGAGCTTTAAAATAATTGTATGCTACGAAATAGTTTTATTTTCACAGTAGTTAAATAGTTAAAGTATAACTTATCGTCTGCTAACTCAGAGTTTTGTTTACTTTCAAAATGGCGCTTTTAAATAAGCAATGGATGGAAGGCTGTTTCCGCTCTTTCCGAAGAGAATTATGTTTATTCAATTATTCAAAAACGCTGTAAAAGTCATGGTTTTTCGATATCTAAAGGTACGATAAGTAATATTATTAATGAGAATGGAAAAAACGTAAAAGTGGAAAAATACTTCCAAAAAAGAAATAATTTCTGAGAATATTTGTAAGGTAAGATCTTTAATTTTAAAAGAGAATCCGCCAAGTCAAAGGACTATTACAAAGTCATTAAAATGTTCAGTTTCAACTGTAAATAAAATAATTAACAGTGATTTGAATCATAAAAAGGCCAGAAAAATACAATGTTCATCGTCTATCTCCACGCATATTGCAGAACGCAGGACTCGCTGCAGAATTCTTTATGAGAAGCATTTAGCTGGAGAAAGATGGAAAAATGTGATAATAGACGAGGCGTGGGTGTATTTAAATGATTGCAATAAAAAAGAACAATTTATTATAAAAGAGGAGAAAAATCTTAAAACGTGTTTCAACTTGGTAACTTTAACGTGAGAACTTTCTCTAAGGGATTTATGATTGTTGCCGGTTTTCCATATAACGGAAAATTAAAAGTAAAAAGAGAGGAAAAAATTTAAAAATCAACTCCCACATATTAATTATCAAGATCATATTTTATCCACAATATTCAAAAAAGAAATACCATATCTTTACCCACAGTGCCAATGATCAGTAGAACTGCATAAGGATAAAGCAAGCGGCCACATATCTAAATCCACTATTAAATTCTTGGAAAAAATGGAACAAGAAACTGGTATCAAGTCAATACCCATTACTGATATTCCTGCTAAATCTCCAGATGCCTCACCAATGGACTTTTAAAAGAGCATTATCGAAACATCGACCGAAAACCATTCAAGGATTTTGGAAAAGTAGAAGAATTAGGAATAACATATTTAACTCAAGTTATTATCTTGAGTAAAATCTGGTATATTCCTAATTCTTAGACATTTAACACAATCTCTTAATCTATTGACAAAATGTGAAAAAAATTAATCTAAACACAGAAAGCTTGAACTAAAACTTAACTTTACAGGCTTTTTCGGCTGCAAACATTTTTACAATGTCCTCAAAAGATAGCTTTGAAGCTAACTTGTGCTCTCTATTGATATGATGCTCAGGTTGGTTAGTCGTTGTTCTGTTAAATTTCTAAGGTAATTTATTATTATCTTTAGTTTGCTAAAACTCCTTTCGTTTGAGGCGACTGAGACTGGTATTGTGTGGAAAATTCTCAACGCTGTCGTTATGTTGGTGGACACGACTTCCAAGTCCGTTCTTGTATATTAACGTCAGAAGACCTGATGGTGTAGCTTTTTCATTAGGGCTTAAATCCAAGGCATACTTAAAACTTTCCACTTCTATCGCCAGCTAGTTCCTGTCTAAGTCTTTGTATGTGGTAGCTAACTCAAGTGCCTGGTTCTTCGATTCTCCATTCATTGTTTCAAACCGAGTTCCATTGAGGAAACCAAATAAAGTATTTATGTTTTGAAACCTTTGCCTCAGTTCATTCAGAATCCGATCTATTATTTGTATGATCAATAATCTGAACTTTTTCTTCTGAGAATTCATAGCTTTCAACTCGCCCTTCTCATCAAACATCCGCTTTCCTGATATTTCTTCACATTCTGAATTTTCCTCTTCATTTTTCATCATACGTAAATATCTAGTGAAAAAAATACTCGGCCAATTTAGTGTCCCCCAATCCGGCGCCCGGGGCAAATGCCTCGTCTCTGCTACCATCTATTGAGCGATGTTGAAAAAACTTGGAATGTTTTTCTTTATTACTGATTATATTATGTGTAATAGTTTTGAAAATATAAATGTTTAAAATCCGGTCATTCATTTAAGCTAACCCTGAAAATTGAAAAAATGACTTGTTTGTCAATGACAGTTTCAATAAACATTTTCATAGTTCTGATGCATAGTTATTAAAAATAGTGAAAGAAATTGGACAAGTTTCGAAGGTTAGCTAAAGAGCCTTCCACATGGGGAGAACCAATGGGCCCCCATTTAATACATATATAGCCTTTTGAAGCTTTATATATTTGAGATTGCCAAGTTATTTTGTTCACTTTTAGACTTGTTTAAAAATAAGGTAATAAGTTAAACGTGCGTATATCTAAATTTTAAAATTTATCAAAGCAAAAAATATTTTTACCCTTCCAAATTTTGAAGACTAAGGTTTTTGAAAACGTTCTGTAGTATTTTGATACTATTAAATTTGTATCCATTTGCAATCCAGTACTTTATAAATACAAAAGATAATTAACTATACGTTCTTGTAAACTTTATTGACACACATTGCTATTATATATAACCAGCAATATATATATACGAAACTGGCCCATGCTCAAGTACATCACATATAAAACATAAAAAGAACTTCAGTTAAAATGAAGTAATTTAAACGAAACAGTTCTCTCTACTTTGTTTCACAAAAGTATCTACTTCCTTTTTTTTTATGAGAAAGCTAATTAAAAATAATAAGTCCCATATATAAATCCATACAAACTAAATAAAAGGATTTTTCAAACGTACACATCTTTAATGTACTCTCTTACTATCAAATAAATGTAGTTTTATTTAAAATTACATTTCATAAACAAAAAATTATTTTAAATTAGAGATGCAGTTATCACAAATTCAAGGCTTTAAAAAACTAGGTTTTCTCAATGTAAGAAAATTGCATCATTGTTAAAAAAATTCGTTTAATAGATCATGTTTTAAATACGCAGTTTTACTATTTTTTTTCGCTATATTCAGAAGCAAAATTTAAGTGTTACCTCTTATACCAGGACCATTCGGTTAGCGATTTCATTTTGTTGTCGAATGCGTTTTTTTTTGCTGTCGCGCTTATTGTTAGTTTATTTATAATATATGAAAAGCAAATCAGTGAGTGTCAAGCAGATGTTTCCGTAAAGGACATTTTCAGCTGAGCTGATTGTTTATAATTAGGTCGATAAAAGTTAAATTTCGTTCTCTATTTTCATGCTATTCCAATAAGCTGCATTCTTTTTTGGACGCTCGCTAAGGTTTATCACAAAGTCACTAGACAAAATAGTGATCCAAGTTGGTGTAATAAATCACCCCCTAGATTGAAAACGACTCAACAGAATTTTTCGGTTTGCTTTATTTTTATTATTTCGTCATTATTAAGCTTATAAAAGCAAACACCACCCGAATAAATTATTTTATTTTAAAAAAATTTTCGGTTATACATTGATTACAAAGGTATGAAATATTTCATTATTGAATGTTCGCAAGTACACTACTGTTTGTGAAAATTGCAACACCATGAAGGAATCATGCAAATTAAACGAAACTTGCAGGAAATGCAAAACAGGTTAGGATATGCAAATGATTAGAATTACAAAGCGATCACGCATGTGTGGGCCGAGAAACACCCTCTAAACTTCCAAGTGAGCCGCATATAAAAAGCACTAAGGTGCGTTAAAATGTGTGTATAGTCGTTTGACTGCTGTAAATGATTGATTAGAAGTCAATATGCCTTGCCAAAAACGCAGAGTGCCATACGAGCAACTAACGGAGTTCAAAAGGGGCCGCATGATCGGCCTCCGTGAAGGTGGACTTTCGTATCGTGAAATCGCCACTCGCACGAGGAGTACTGCCACAGCAGTGATGCGTGTGTGGAAGAGATGGACCATGGAGAACCGGACAAGTCGAAACCCCGGCAGTGGGCCACGCAATATCGTCACCACGGGAAGAGACCTCATCCGCATGGCGGTGACGGACCCGTACAGCGTCCTCTCGTGCGTTGGCACAACATTGGAGCACGCCTACAGGGGTCATTGCCTGCCCCCACGGTACATCGACGTCTGCTGCGCCATGGGCTATGCAAGGATTCCCTTGACGCTGAACCACCGACGCTTCAGGCTACAATGGGCTCACCAACACAGCCAATGGCGTACCGATTGACAACAACTGGTCTTCTCAGATGAGTCCCGCTATAATCTGCACTATAACGATGGACGCGTACTCGTCAGACGCTAGAGGTGAACACCTTCTCCCGGAGTGTCTTATTCAGCGTCATACTGGACGAACGCCTGGCGTTATGGTCTGGGGCGCTATTGGATATCATGGGCGATCCCGCCTACTCCAAATTGTGGGGATCCTGAACAGCGGGCGCTACATCAGGGAAGTTGTGGAGCCCGAGGTCCTAGCCCTCCTGCAACGCATTCCCGGAGCTGTATAACAGCAAGACAATGTCCACATGTTGCTCGGAATGTACAAGCCTTCTTCAGTGCACGACAGGTTCCGCTTCTTCCATGTCGCCCATTGAGCATGTTTGGATTGCATCGGATGGCGACTCGCTCTTCGGGCAGAGTACGGCTGAACTTGGCATCAGATAGAGGCCATCTGGAATGTCATCCAATGAGCTTGCACAAGATATTGATTTTCGGCATTATTTTTGTTTTATTGCTCTGTAAATTTGATCATTTATTTAAACCACTGTAAGTAACCGTGGAATAAATTTCATTTATTTCTGATGGTTCTTTCCGTGTTGCAATTTTCAAACAGTAGTGTATATTAATTCCAGAGTCAGAAAATCTTTTATACCAGCAAACATTAAGACACTTTATCACATTTTAAATAAATGTAAATCATTCACCTGTGAAACGTAATGCTTCCAGCTTTAATAAATTTGAAATAACAATATGCATAGCAGTTAGAATTTTGAGCTTTACTTCAACGTATTTACTATGGAAGTAAAGATGCGCAAATTATATGCGCGCGGGAAAGGAATCTAAGGATAACGTTACTAGTTTTGGTCACGTAAAAAAGTTAAAATAGTTCCGTTCCATTCTGCTCTATCTCCTATGCCGAGGACAACGCTTTGTCAGTTTGAACCGTTATCAACACTTGTGAGCCGGCACTCCACTCTAAACTTATACCACGCCCAAGTGAAGAAATTTGAGATCGACAGATTTAACGTCACCAGCCGCCACGTACACGGTCTTTGATTGGATCTAGTTGCGAATCCGTAACTGACTGGCTACCGCGGTCCCTAAAATAAAATTTGTGGAGCATGTAAAAAATCCGAGGATCATTTGCTGTTAAAACTTAATTTGAAACGAAAATGACATATCACAATAAAATCCAGAAAACAGGTCTGAAAATAAGACCTTAAGCACAAACCTTAACGTTTTTCTATCAATCCATTTAACGATTGAAAAACATAAAAATCGTCTGCGCGATTATATTTTCTACTTTTACAGAATTCACTTTTATACTAAGAGAAAGAATTCTAAATGCTAGTACTTTTCATTGAGATTTTTTACTGTCGGTATTCTTAATCGAAATCTGAGGTATGTATGATTTGTTTAGTATAATCTTATTAAACTTTGTACAAAAATTACTGGTATAATCTAAAATGACGTAGTTTGTAGTGTTAATGAAACTTTCGGGGCATCATTTTACGGTACTCAAATTGTAATTTAAGGACATTAAATCGGTATTAGTCGTGTAAAAAAACTGACTGTAAGGCGACAAATCAAACCAGGGCATTAGTCTTTTTTAAAGTTTAATACCTAGAATTTCAAAGTATTATTCCAATTATTTCGTAACTCGTATCTTCAGTGTCAGGGTAAATTGGGTTAAGCCTAACTTTTGATGGGTGTCAAGTACATAATTATAATTTAAAAAAATAATATATGCTTAAAATAGAAACTAAATGAATTTATGAATTAAATTAAAATTATTTTTATCGTGGTATGCTTTTTTTCTTCCTGAATATTTGTGAGTGAAATATTTAACTTAAGATTCTGAGAAGTAGCCATTTTGAAAACAACTTGACCTGACACAGAATATATTAGTTTTATTACATTCGATTCAAGACTTGCTCTGAATTTTGAAATTTTCGTCTTATTAAAGTTAAAATAAAACGAAATGTTTAATGTTAATGTTTCAAATCGTGGAACAAATTCAGGAAGTGCATTTCGACTCTTTCTCGACATCTAACCGCAACAGGAATTTGATCTTGGTCTTCATGCAAAAAAAATGTCAACTGCTACGATTTTAGCACCTTTAAACCTTAGAAACCCATGTATCAAGCTTCGAAACTCGGGTAGTGAGAAAAGAAATTCAGTTTCAACAGTAAATTGCTCTTTACCGATGTGCAGTCTTCAGAAACACGCCCATGCAGAATTTACATGGATAGTACCTGAAAATGTGATCATGTAGTCATGAGGGTATCTTCTCATTTCACCATCTTCTGTTTCAAGTCTTTTGTCAAAAAAAATTGATAGGTCATAAAATTTTCAAAATAACAATTAAACTGGTGCTTGGCGAGTGAAATTTGATTTAGGTAGAAATTTAATCAAAAAATTTATTTGGGGGAACAGAATCAACTTAAGTTAGGAATTCAACTTCAGGAGGCACAAGAAAATTATTTTTTACACAAACACACAATTTATACTAACGATCCTCAAAATGGGTCCTTAAGGTAAATTCCATACTGCCTTTCAACCACTTATTAAAAATTACTAGCTGAAAAGAATAGCAATGGAATAACTAAAAATGCCTTATTTGCTTAATGGAAGTGAGAAAAGCATATTTTATTATCTTGCACCAGAGAACTAGGACATTGGACAAGATTGTGCAAATCCATCTATGGTTTCTATTTCATCCAATTCTTATCTTTTATATACATGAAATACAATGGTCATAAAACATAAAATCGGAGCTAGCAGCTCTGGAATCACGAAATAAAGTTATATTGTGTACTTAAACTATGGTAGATTTTGTTCTAATCTATTGTAGAAATATTACAATAGATTAACCTTTAGAATGTTATGGGGCTGTAGCTCATCTTAATGGATATTGTGCTTTACAAATATTTCAAATTATGAAGAGTAAACTGATATTACCTTCTTCCGACTTTAAAAAATACGACTTGCTTGGAAAAACCTTAAAAAACAATATTCTACCAGAAATGTTACTATTTTGTTAAATCCATCTCAATACCCACCCAATTTTGATCACCTCAGTGTACTATCAAATAACTCCTTTCCAAGATTTCATAAAAACGTACGGTGTCTTCGAAACATGTCAAAGTTTTCAGACTGCCATTTATTAGAATCAATTTTTCGAAACAATTTTCAACTGTTTTAAGAATTTGATTCTATAAGAATTGGAATTCTATAACTAGGGTGAACCAGCCAGTCCCTGACCACCTACCAGTAGTTGACCTCATTAAAACAAGCTAACTAGTTTATTCCACAAATTAAATTCATATTCTTATAGCCAATGGACTTTTGGAATAAATGGTAACCAATCCGAAGTTCACTAGTCTTTTTATTGAAAAAAAAATAAGTCAGAAGTCAAATCACAGGAATTTTTGAAATTACAGTATATAGTGCACTTGTTCTAAGTGAGAACTCAATCTCAATTCTATTTTGAACTAAAATTAGGCAAAGGCAAATATATTTCAAATTTTTCATATCTAACATTTTAAGTCATAAAAATTGTGGCCATTCTACTGGTAGAAAAAAAGTGAATGTGTTCCATTAAAACCATATTGGTCAGTTACTGGATTTGGGGGCAAACTGATTTTAAATTTGAATTTAAATATTTCATGACAATTAAGTGTTTGAGGTAAATTAAATACAAAAATGAGCCTATATCCAATTTTGACCAGGTGGTTCATTACTGGAAGAGGTAGAAAACTGAGGATAAATATCGAAGCAATGAAATTTTTAGTATGGATAGGATATACTACCCCAATTTACAATTAACCTTCTATTAGTACTGCATTCTAATTCTAGATGATGTGCTATTATACCCTTATGAGTCGTAACTAAAAAACCAGGCACAGAAAGCAAAAGAGAAGATACCGTCCTATGCAGCTGAATCCAAAAGGTGGTTTTTATATTGTGAAACAAAATGAGAAAAAGTTAAGAGGTAAAAGAATCAAGGCAGGCTACCTCAAATTAAGAGAAAATAATTCAAACTGATAGTGGTAAGAGGAAATACTTCAAAACTTAATTTATTGAGGAACGTGGTGAATTTGTGAAAAACATGAATGTAACTGGCAAAACGAAAACAAATCAGTATAAAAGCACATGCTGTAAATATAATAGTTGCTACAAAACATGTACAAAATGCACTCCAAAAAGACATGCTTTGCAGTTAGGATCAGATAATTTTTGTCAGATTACAATAGATTTTAATTTTTTGCTGTTTTCGAGAAACTGGGAATTTGCAGTACCCTCTAGTTTGTTATAATTGATGCCAAAGAATTCGTTATTGTTATAAGATTTATTTACTTTTTTAATATTAGTTTATTATATATTTTAACTAGTTTACTTGGTTAATATTAGCACTAACCATTATCACCATGTTCACGTTTGATGTTCGATAATTTGTTCTTTCACTAAGTTTCACATAATGCATCATGTAAAAAATATTTATTGAAGCTATATTTCATACAAATATACTGGTGATCGCTAAAATATTTACAAATGCTTCAATTTGAATTTTATTGTAAAAATTAAAAACTGGTCAACTACTGGATAGGCAGTGGCCAATTACGGGTCCAATCACTATTCTGAACTTCAGAGTTAAATATTCTACAAAGCCATCAAATATTAAAAATTGTACTACAGCTCATTTTAATCATCATCTTTACATGATACTAAGTACAAAAAATCTTGAAAGTGCAGTTGCAAATTAGCTCTAGGGAAATTTTTTCATGAAAAATTAGCACTAACTAGTCAATTACTGGCTCTAACCCTAATTATTAGAAACCAACCTTTTATGAAAACAAATTCCTGTCAGAGAAAAGGATAATGCCTAAAAATAATTCTGTGTTGTGGCAAACTCTGAAATCGGTCACTCTAAAGAATCCAGAAAATATTATTTTCATTTGGAAACTGGAATAATAAAAACTAGTTTTCAAAAAGTAAAAACAAAGTTTTCAGGTGTGTGATATTCCGTAAATACTATCAACTATTCAGTTCATTTTACTTATATCACATTACACATCAATTCAAGTTGCTACTATAAATTAGTGTTTGGAGCAGATATTTTGTTCTCAATTTAACTTCTAGATTCTTTTGATTTATCACTGATTATTGACCACTTTGACCTTACTAGGGCAAGGTCAATATTTTTTGATAAACATGCTTACCAGTTGTTGATTGCTTGATATCACTGATAATATGGTCAGTTCATTAAATTAAAAACTCTCAAAGGTGATTTTATTACTTATCTGAATGCAACATAGCTTCTTTAAGAGCTGAAACAGTTTGAAAACCATGTGTGTTGGCTAACACCTAGGCAGTGAGTTACAGATGATGTTGCAACTGTGAACCATTTTGATTGCATTTCCTTTAGGAAATTCCAATTCAAAATGATTTTTTAACAATAAAGTAAAATATTTTAAATAGCACTAGATTATAAGTCTATGATCATATCAAAGTTAAGATTAAGAAATTATCCAATAAACAATAATTTTTGGGAAGTTTGATACTTTTTTTATCAAAACCAACTTGTGCATAGCCAAAACATATTTTGAGAAACATGTTACAATAGGAACATATTAAGACTAGTTTCAAGATGCTGTATAATCTTAAAATAATTATTTTCTCCAAAGGAATTTAGTACTATAAACTTTGGTGTCTGTTACGGTTAGATTGATTGAATTTTTATCGCACAAGGGCCAGGTTTGGCCAAGCCTGTTAGGTTAGATTTTTACATGCAATTAGCACAGTGGATCCAATAAAAATGGAATATTCATAGGACTTTCTATAATTCTATCCTATACTTGATTCTAACCTTTGATAAATTATTTCCTTGTATAAATACGGGAAATTTAATTTAAAAGAATTGCTATTCCATAGAATGCTTTTTACAGAATTGTTTTTCTAAGTGTAGTCATGGAAATTCAGCTTTTAATCGGCAATGAATTTGAATGACTAACCCTATTTCATCACGACAATGAAAAATTGCACTGGACTCCATGTCAATGTTAGGCTAGATCAGCATCTTCGAGTTTGAATAGATAACAAACTACAATAAATAATTAAAAACTTTTATTGTGGCTCAATCCACACGATATTTCACAGCTGTAGCTCTTTCTATTGATACAAAACCATGGTGACATGCAGAATCTGCTACACTTGCAGGCAATTTGTAATCTAAACATAAAATAACAGCAATTCCTCCAAAAACTGAACCTGTAATCAAATGCCTCAAAAGTAGTTTGTGGACGTGTTTGGGAAATAAGTCATGCCTTTGATCCGAAAACTGTACTCTGCGAACAAACTAAAATATAGAAACATTTAGAGTAAAGTTATAAACCTGGTGGTTAATTTTAAAAAAGCTTAAAAAACCCAACTTATTGATACTAAAAAAAGATTTTAAAAACATACATGGCCCTTTCAGCAGACCAACACGTTCACTATTGTCAAAAACAAAACACAAGAGGGAAAACTCATGTTTAAACGTTATCTATCATTCAGAAGCGTCAAAAAGGTAGGATATTGGTATGGCTTCTCTAATGTTAAACTCAAGAACAGATCACTGGGACTATTCTTGTGAGCTTAATGAATCAAAATGCTGAGAGAACGTTCAAAGTAGTGTTCAACAATGGCAGATTTCCTATTTTTGACATATCCCGAGTTCTAAACATTGTGTTTGGTGTGTTGATCTGCCCAAACGGCCATTGATTATTTGTGTTGTTTTTAATTATCTTAAGTTGTTTTTGAAGCTTTTAAAGAATTCACATTAAAAGATTTACTAAGAATCAAATAAACATGTAGCACATTTACAATATCATAGCATTTTACATAACTTTATTGCAATCATTTTATCTATAAACAGAATTGTTAATCCATAATATAACTTTTTAAGGGATTTCACCTGGATGTGAATCTACAGCAAGACAAGGTAATCTCTAGACAAAATTCACTTTAACAACTGATCTTTTGGGTGTATGGAGGAGTTGAAAGGAGATCTAATAGCAAGATTTCAAAGTATACAAGGAGATACCACAGGGGAAATTTCCAAAGAGGTAAGCATATTTTATGATTCTGGTCAGATTTTAACCAGCATGCATGTTACTAACATGGCTCTGGATTGTTAAATTCCTTAGATTTTTAACAGTAGAAAAATTCATTAAAACACTAAATCTGATAAATTGCAAAACTATTTAAGAGTTCAATAAAAATTTTTTTATTCAAAGTAAAAAATTAGGATAAAAAACAACTTTTAATAAAATTGTTATGTAAATTGGTAGCACCCAGGTTAATTTTAAAAAAAGGCTGCTTTCTACAAACTATGGTAGAATAGCTCTCTCTTTCAATCCTATTTCATCTAGTCAAGTAAATAAACATAACACAGATAATAAATCCAATCAAAGAATAAAAGTTGTATGCAAACATAGGAATGAAAAAATAACAGTGCACACACCAGATAAAATAAATAATTGCCAATAGTGGAAAAACAGTAGAAATATAGTTCATGTTACAATTTGTTTGCCAATGTTATTAACAAAATGGTTCTAAAAATGTAACATAAGTATACATAATTGAAATATTTGATATTAGAGAATACACCTATTATTTTCACATTTATGCTTTCACAAAAAAGGTAAGCTAGTTGATAAGCAAAATTCAACTTGTTTTACTATGTTGCAACAAATGGGACAGCTGCAATACTAGCATAAATAAAAAAAACATATTTCTGGTTTTATGTGTAAAGACCAAATACATACTCCTGTATGCTGTAAAACTGTTACAACTGTAGATGATGTTTGTATCTGTTTGAGTTATGGCAGTATTGTAGTTGAAGTGTGACATTGATGAATTAGTCTATTTTTTCTCGAATTGGGGAAATACTTTTAGGCCAAAATGAAAGAGGGATAATAATTAATAGAATTTACTTACCATTTAATTGGGTTTTCCAAAGAGTGTTGTAAGGGTTATACTCATATGGCTCATTCTACTCTGCTTCAGAGTGGTCTGATCAAGTGATACTGTCATCTGTTTCTTTACTTCATCTCAAGTGTTTCATCTTACATCAATTTCAATTCGTTTTGCCTAATAAAGAGTAAGGCAGTGAATCAAAACGAAAAATAACTTGGATTATTCAATTAAGCTCTAAATTTTATAGCAAATCTTTACAGGTTTGAATATTTTAACTACCATAATTATCAGAAACTTTCAAAATAGATATTTAAGCTTCACCTTAAAAAATCTTTTTAATCAATATCCACATTATTGTAATTTAAATTATTTTGGTCAAGAACTGTGCCTAAAAGTTCCTTTAAATTATGCAGGCACAGAAAGTATAAAAAGGTTAATTTTCAATTCTTCAGCAAATAATCCAAAATCTGAACAAACCAATGAAATATTGAATAGTAATTCGATTTCTTTAAGTTAATGTTCGTAGAACTATTGGAATATCCTTCTGTGATCAACCACATGTCAGTTAAACAATTTATATTCCTTATCTCAAACAATCTCCATGCAGTGTAATTGGCGAGATGTATATCTGAAATTAAAATAATTTTAAGGTTTTCCTATCATGTCCAACTAGAAAAGTAACACGAATGATTAGTGAAGTATATGCAAATAATTTTTTAAAATATGATCATTCAGATATTTTATCCGATTCAAAATATGCTGGTACGAAGTTTAAATGGGTAAGGTTTTCACTATTTCAAGATTAGATTAATTTAATAATTTTTTGTAGAAAAAGATTTACCACCTTTATAGAAAATTTGTTATTACATAAGTGATATAAATGCATTTCTATAGAGTAAATGTCATCAGACCAACATAGTCTTCTGTATCTAAAAATTGATGTTGATAGGTATACAATGGCATGAAAGAAATTAAAACTGATTTTGAGAAAGTACAGAACAATTGGGAGTAAACAACTTATGAAAATATATCAGTATTTACTCATATACCCCATGCCAACTTAGAAATATAGGCTTATTAAAATTTTTTTACATGCAAAGATCTCGAAGGTGTACTGTTCACATAATTAAACTTACTTCCATAGAATACTCATTCGATCACAGAGATACATGTAGATGCAATATTTTATCAAAATTCAATTATCGACATTCTAATACTGTACTATATAACATTTAAATCATACAAATGGTTTATAGAAATACTTCTTTCAGTTATGGGCTACGTAGTTTTGAATTTACGTTACACTGGAGCAACACAACGGGCTATTTATATTGTAAGAATTTGATTGTGTGGATGCAAGAGCAATTTTTCAAAATTTCTAGATCCACTTGAAATAAAAACCTCCACTAAAATTGGCTTTCCAAAGGTATGTTCTCAACTTTCAATCTTCACCATCAATCCCCTTTTCGCACTCGTTTTTCCAAAATTTAACCATTGTGTTATGAATTAAACAACCTAGCAAAAAAGTATAATTCAATCACGATTGCTTCCCTTGTTTTCTCTGGTCTTTAAATTGAAAGAAAAATAAAATTGTAAAATATTGAATTAAAACTAATCGTTCAAAATTGCAGCCTCTTTCACGAATGCAAATGCTACACTTGTTCTACAGAAATCAATCATTTCTTCACTGGTACCAAAAAGCAGGTTTGCTAAAGTAAAAATGCAAACTTTGTGAATTTCCAGAATTTTAAAATATTGATAAGTCACCACTTAGCAACCAAGAAATTTAACCAAACATTGATGGAAAATTCTCAATATGTACAACTATAACAATATGAAAATTCGAAATTCATCACCAATTTTGAAAACAATATAATTTAACAGACAGGTTTCTTACTACACTAATAAATCATAATGAAGGGGTAGGTAATGGGACCAAGTTATCCTAATATAATTTGATACTGAAAAACAAATAAAACAACTTAATTTGATTATCATAATTTGAAGTATTTCTAATCACATGTGAAACTGCAGATGTGTTTTTCCAAAATTTAACCATCGTGTTATGAATTAAACAACCTTGAAAAATCAGTATTGATCAGATATGCAGAATTTAATTGGGATAAAGCTCAGAAAGACTGAGCTATTCCAAAAGTTTCTTTTGGAATAGATGCCTGTCATATATATGCAATGGGTTTGTAGTATTCTCATATACTAGTAACTCCCATACCAACATAGCATGAATCTTGGCTTGTAATTAGTTGGAACTAGCAGACTCATGAATAACATTTTCGCTTAACTTTCTTAACTGCTTATTATCTATTGATGGAAAAGTATCGTTACTCATTTCATCTTATTTTAATCCATTTATTTTATATAACATCTATTTACATAAATGGATTTCATACTTCTATACGTAACAAAATTATCCAAAAAATATAACAGCGTTTCATTTGTTTTTGCCAGTGTTAATTCTTATTTCTAATAAAAGCATGGCAAAAAACACCTGTCATGTTACCACAATTAGATTCTGAACATCTACTTCAATTTCATTCCATTTCCTTGTTTAAAGGGAATTGGGCCTTTTTTGAAACTAACCCTATTTTGTTCATATTTTCTTTTCCGCAATGATTTATATCTTCCAGATTACTTATTACTTTCTGTCATCAGACGGCTGAATAATTTCATTAGTGGCAAGCTCTTCCATGTAGTTTTAGCAATATTATGCAGCTCCATAGTTCAGATCAAGTATACTTAAACTGAGCAGCAAAATTGGGGAATGAATCCCATAAAGGTAGACTTTACATGGTTTATATCCATTGTCGCCATTTGACAATAAACAAATAATTTTCAATGATTAATGATGATTTCAATGCCACATATGCGAAATAGTCTTCAAATGTGTTGCCTTTCTAACAGCTACCACACATGTGAAATAGTAGCATAAATTTTTAGAAATAATAGCAAGTCTCCTCAAACCTTATTTTAATTGCTCAGATACAAAATGAATCAGCTAAAGCCTAAGTATGAAACAGATGTTGAAGATTACCATCAAGAAATTTAAATTTTAAAAAGTTAAATATTTTCTTAATGAGGTATTCACAATCTTGCAACCACAGATTGCAATGTTTTCTTTTTCATGGTTGACAGGGTCACCAAAACTTTGAAATTGGCGTCCCTTGGAAAATTTTCACCTTAAAAAATCTAGAGAAAGAAAAGTATTTTTTTCCATCTCCTATTAGTTACAAAAATAACTAAATTTTCGAAAAGTCGCCCAACATTTGAAAATAGGAGTTTGAGATGATTTTGCTTAAAAGATGCCCTTAGCCTCATAGAATGAAAAATAGCAGCAAAATCGCCTTTTAATCACTTGTGGCAGCTGTGCTTTCTAAGTCTTTTCAAGTTCAAGGAATTATCCTGAATCAACAATATGTAAACGAATGTTGAATTTCAATTGCATCATGTTCTGAGAGCTAGACATGGCTGAAGAAAAACAAGTTATTCATATTGAGGTTTTCTAAACACTGCAGACTATATAAGCAGACCACAAATAGAAATGGATAAGAGAACTAATAGACTGCCAAAAAGAATTCCAGAATCAATTGACATAATCGAATTTATTGCAACTAATAGGATTCGTTAATGTGTACTGCTTATGAAATACAATTCAAGGAATGATTTTTATTAAATTATTTTTTACTTAATTTAAAGATATACTCACCTGTACAAATAAGTTGTTTCTTTCCACCAGAATGTGTTGAGATAACAATTATCTTTTATGAAGATTATAATTTTATGAGCTATTAGCAGATTAATTAATTACCTTACTTGCTTCTTTACCCAAGCCTAATCAAAGATTGAATCAGTTTCATAGGCAATACTAAAATAAAATGACAGGCTGCCAATTTGTCCCATCCAAAGAGCTGCTCCCGACTCAGCAGCAATACACAACTATGATCGGAGTTCCAGAGATTGACCCCACTCCCCTTATAGATAAGCTTATTTGGTCAAAAGTTAAGGGGTGTTTGGTTTGAAGTTCTAGTAATTTTTATGCTACCCGAGGGCAAATTGGATCAGGATCCAACAGTTAGGGCATGTATAGAAAGTAAAATGTTTCTCACTATCTGAAAACAGGATTCAATGGAACAGATAGTTCCATTATAGTACAATTTTTATGATCATCCAATGATATCAGAAGATTTATTAGAATATGAAATTATGCATAAACTTAAGTGCAAAGATGCAATCAGTACCCAAGCAGAACAAGTTGTAATTTACGTTAATCGCTTTGTTCCAACTTTATTTGGGCCAGAAACATTTCTCTCATCCAAAATCATGCAACAAAATAGTTCAATTTCATTTGTTATAAAAAGCATTGACAGCTCATATTTATGACTACAAATAATGCACATTTGTAACCACTTTTTTACCGATTTGGAGCAAATTAAATTAATCATTTCATTCTATCTTTAACAGGCTTGTTAATTGCTTTGGGGTAACTTTTCGTTGATGCGGGCAAATTAGACTGGCACACACATATGATGGGATTACAGGGTGATTCTACGGTCATGGGACAAACTTCAGGGGGTGATAGAATACAACGAAACAAACACTTTTCACCATAGAATGTATGGTCACTAGAGGGCACTTTCCATTTTGGCACAAACACACGGTCCGACGCAAGTTGGAAAGGAGAAGAGGCATGAAATATGGAAACAACGCTTTAATGTCAAATAAACATCAATAACTGCTTGACAAAACAAATAATACAATAAGATTTTCATAAATTAAAGATAAGTACAAGGAACAACGGGTAAGAAAGAAATGACATGTACAAAACATGAGAAACTTTTGACATGGAAATGAAACGACATGTACAAAACATGAGAAACTTTTGACATGGAAATGAAAAGACATGTACAAACATCAGTCGGTAAGTACAACGCAAATGCACAATTACAGAAGCTGTTCAAAATGTTGGCAACCACACCAGGCCTCGCATCGCTGATGTAATGCTTTTCTACAAGCGTTTGACCGTGCTCTCTAGCGGCCAATCGCTGCACTTGCGACCATACATTCTATGGGGAAAAGTGTTTCGTTGTGTTCTATCACCCCAAGTTTGTCCCATGACCATAGAATCACCCTGTATAATCACCTTAATGTACTGCAAGGAGCAACAAGTGGAAAGACATATCTTGATTTTAAGTTCTGAATCTGGCAAGAGAGGAAGCTATTGTCTGGTTCAGACTGCTAACTGGCCATGACTATCTCCTCCGAATAAGACTTGCTGATGCCCCAGGCTGTAATTTGTGACCTAGGACAGCCATGACTGATGAACATTTGGACAAGTGATCTGCACTAGTGGTTTTTAATTGTCCAGTGAAACAATATTGGAGAGTATGATTTAATTGCCTAGAGGCCAAATGGCAGGTTTTGGAAGATTTTACGTCAGAACCAAATTGACCTCAACAAGCACTTTTTATGAAAGAAAATCTTGGGTCTGTTTTAAAACACTAATGATTCAATTTGGGTCTATAGCATTCATTGTGTAATAAACTACAACGAAATCCCGATTTCTTTACAAACCTCAAATTATGGAATTTCTCAACAAGTCCCAATGAAAACTGCTGGCAAACTCCAATTTTTAATGAAGGAACAGTTGATTCAAAGAACTATTCAATCTTTAATTATTTTCCACTTTTCTGTGATGGTGGTAGACATAATTCTAGAACTAAGCACTCAGAAGTGATTCATGACCTTTTGTCCAGAAAAGATAAAAGTAATTTATTAAAAAGATGTCAAATAACAAGAATGAATTTTATGGAATGCATTCATTGTTTTGCAAAGAAAAAAAAGCATATTTGCTTTATATAAGTAAACAACCCAGTTTAACAGCCACACTTTACCCATTTTAGCTTAATCTAGATGTCTTGCTTCTAAGATTTCCACTAAATAATGAATAAAAGCAACAGCCCATTTCAAAAACAATAACAACTACATAAGCTGCAAAACAGAAAACATTAATTAAACAATATGCAGAACATTAAAATTCTTAAATCCCATCACATTTCTCCATTTTTAAATCTTTTACTACAGCAAATTCCTAAAAAGATAAATAAAAAGTAATTTTCAAAATGATTAAAAAACAATAGATGAATTGATTGCAGAGCACTCAAGAGTTAGCATGTATCAAATGGTCAGTAAGAACTGAATTTGAAACTAATGGTTTATCTGAGAATTATAGCGTGAATAGTAGAGTATATCATTAAAGTTAACTATGATATACTTACCTGCATAAAAACATTTCCATTGCAACATGCAAGCATTCATTTTGTGCAAACAAAATAGTGTGCATTGAAAAATGAACACTGAAAGGAATTCAGTAGAAAGTTATTTTATACAAGACCATTTTAACATATTTGAATCAACCATAACCTGGCACTGTTGGAAATGCTATGAGATGCAAACATCTGCCAAGACAATAAAGTAAGTATTCATAAGTTTTGCATTCTCGAATCTGTTTATGTAGAATAGTTTCCCAAAGTGGGCACTACTGCCTCCTCGCAGGTGCTGCCATCCCCTTGTGGGCACTGAAGGAATTTTGGGGTCAATGTGGTTCCAGATTAAATGGGGGGAGCTTTAAGGAGCAAGATTGAGCAATGATGCTGAGACACTCACTATAGTTATACGAGTACATTGTTGCAAGAATTACACGTTGTAAAATTCAAGTTACAACTCATCCATCTAAAAACAAGATGATAGGTCAAAACAAGCAAGCATCAGCATGTATATATATTTGCACACTTACACAACTTATGTGGTTTCTTACAAATGCAGCGACAGGAATCTGCATGTTATGTCAAGTTTACTGTTCAATATTATAAATTAACGAGAAGACTTTAAATCACTATTAAGACTGTTTCCGAGTTGAGTGATGAGCAGATATCTGCAAGAGAAATACCTAACAATTTTAATGCTTAATCAGGGTTTACTGATTACATACAAAGGTTATTATTCCACTAAGATTAGTTTTCAAATTAGTGCTTTATTATATCGGATATTCTCGTTTTTAACTTTTGTACAAAAAGTGAATATTTTTACTTTGAGGCGAATTACAAGCAAGCTGTTTGTTGAGATAAAGTTTTGAGTTTTCCAGAATTGGCGACAAAAAATATTTCTTTGAAAAGGAGCATTGAATCAAAATGTTTGGGAAGCTATGATCTAGAATTTAAAATGTTAATAATTGAATTCTAATATGCACACAAGTAAAATATTACAATGCAATGGAATTAAGAAATAATTTTTATCGTTTTGTATTAATGCTTTCAATCAAAGGTGTGGAATTGACTTTGGCAAGGATTCTTCTAGCAAACTGGAAAAACTTCAGCAGTAATGGTGCGCATTTACTTTTTTAAATAACAAATTCTTGGATGCAGTGAAAAACTAGGCAAACCAAGTGAATGGTTATTATGAAAATAGTTCTACATTTACTCAGGGGTAATAACAAGTGCCAAAATACTGTTTCTTTACTGGAAAGTTTAGAATGAAATTCATTTCAGGTTGTTTTATACTTGGGAAAAAAAAACAAGTTCATTGAAATTTTTGTCACTTAATATTAAATAAGCATTTCCAAACCAAATAAATAGCCGTCTTCATTGAGGCTGAAAAGAATTCAAGACTGCAAAATTTAGCAATAATTGAGATAAGTCGATAAACTTTGGTAGAAAGGCTCGTCTGATAAATGGTAGTTTCAAGCTAGGGTTGGGTTTAGGGAATATTTGAGACAAGCATATTATTTCCACTTTTTTAGGTTTTAACATAAGGTGACTGCTGTTACTAATTTACAAGTTGTCTCTAGTATCTTGGAGGATTTGATATTCATTCCAACTACATAACACAAGCAATTGTTGCTTATTTGCTTTCTTACTGTCTAGTCATTAATTAATATTTCCCAAGGATACAAATGCGAAATTTTGGTTGCTTTAACAATGGTCAGATATACATATTACAAAATGCAAGAGGCATATTTTTAATATTGAACAGTTGTGAGCATTTACTTTAAATTTTGATAAATTCTTTCAGATTGCAAATTACTGAATTCCTAGAATTATTACATAAATATCGGTACAAGGTAGGTTGCTGAATTTAAGTTGCACTGGTGCAACACTAGGTGCTATTGGAAAAGGTCCTGGACCAATCCCAAAGGGAAAGTTCCCAGGACAACACCTAGCAATTTGAACTCTGATCGAATAATGGCATTTGCAAAGAAATTTGCATCACTGAAGTTCATTGATTGTCGATTATATTATCATTTGAAATAAATTTTAAATTAAGAATTCAATTGTATTGAAGTAAGGTTTCTGTATTCAATTTATATTTGTACATTCAATTGCATTAAGAAATGAAGAATTTAATTATGTTGAACTGGAAAAGAATAAATCATATAATTCTAAGTAAAAACTTACATTTTGTACAAGTTAACATAACTTTATTTTGTTGGTTTTAAAAGAATATTTTAAACAAATTTTATACCATAATGTAATGCAAATTTAACACAGCAGTTTATGTGTAATTTAAATTTATCATTTTCTTTTTTACATCAGTAAACAGAATTTCACATGAAAAATATCGATATTTCATGCTGTAATATAAATTCAAAACAGAAAATATTTTAAAATATTACCAATCAGTTTTAACTTTTTGATGATCATAGTTTCTTCAATCATCTTTAAAATGACTTATTATGCTGGAATCGGGCAATTCTTCCATTTTCTAGCTTATGCTATGAAGTCATTGAGGTAAAATGTAATCAAAGTTGGATCACTATAAAGAGTAGAGAATAATGATTCTTGAAATCCACATTGTGAATTTTACAAAATTGAGTTCTTTAGATGTATCTCAGAGAGCATTATCTCGAGGCATTTTGACCAAACACTAATCCTCTTCCTGTATTACTTTTGACAAATAGCAAAGTCCCCAAATCAAACATGAGTAGCAAACATTCAAAAGTTGTACTGGTGCATAATAAATAACTTAGTCCTAAAAATCATATTTTAGGAACAAGATATCTTTGCAATATTAAATTTTAAACATTTTTTAAAAATTTGTTCATTATCAGATATGGATCAGTGATACAAAATTGGAACACTAAAAAGTTACACTTGCCACCTTATCTGTAGTCATCATGTGTCTTGTGACGTACCTTTACCTACATATATGTCATGGAAAAGCTTTTTTGTAATTGCTGTTGACGAAAACAATGTAACTTTTCATTAACTGTAGCTGCACACGTGATGTACATGTTGCAAACTGACCAGTCTTTTTGTTCAGAAGCCTTTCGGAGTTGATCCTACACCGTCGCCAGTGTTTATATTTTCGGTGCCGGCGAGGCGAACAAATCTGTTGCGCTTCGAGATGTATATTGTAGTGAATCGCCAAGAGAGCGAGAATGTACGCGCCTTTAAAAATATAGCAACCCTGGTATGTGTAGTGGGGTTGCAAGAAAGTACGGAGAGAAGAGAGCGCGCTTATGAATGAATGTAAAGGATGGAAATAAAAAAATTGGTTTATCTTACAATGAATGGAGTTGAATTATGATTGAATATATTCACTGTTAACGAAGCACGTAAATATACCATAATATACGTTCTTCAGGAGGCGAAGGCAGACGCTCGTGTGATCGGTTCAAGTGTCGAACATTAAAAACTTTTGAGAACTATCTATGCTTTTTCATTCGACATGTCGGGAGCCATATATGTAAGTTTCTACTATTAAATTATTTTTGATATAAATTAGCTGTACTTTATTCTCTCCAGAAAGTAACTATAGGAAACAAATTCAAGATGAAGCAGATAAAAAGACTGGTAGTTTTTTAATGCTGACGATCTGCTATATAAAATGGCATCCGCGACAGGACTTGGAATTCGTTATTGATAATTTGTGATTGATAAGAAATTAATTCATTTACTTCAATTTTATGGAGAGTTTAAAGAAAATGCCTACTCCTCTAAGAAGTGGTTTCACTAGAATCGTTAATGCGTTATATGAATGTTTAGAAGAGGAAGATGGGATATTGAAATTTTAATGGCTCAGACAAAAAATGGTTAGAACTTGAATCGAAAGAAAAAGAAATTATTGCTTTGTTATCAGATAAAGATGAGTGTTCTCAAGAAAGTTTTAATCATTCAAGAAAGTTTAAGGTGCAGGAAATAAGGGGAAAATAGTTCGTGTACTCGTCGACTCTGGGAGTCAACGATCTTATTTGAGTAAATGTGTAGCGAAAGAAATGAAATATTATTTTATTAAAGAAAGTGTTATTCATAATTTATTTGGGGGCAGAGAACATCCCGAGAAACATTTTAGATACAGAGTATTCATTAGCAGTTTGAAAGGTGATTATAATTGTAACTTTGAGGTCCTTGACCAGCAAACCATTTGTTCGGCTGTACCCATTCCAACATTAAAACCATGCGCGGAGGAGATTGAATATATCATATTACTATAACTGATCTGAACAAGAAGAATCGTTAGAAATTGATCTATTAATCGGGGCTGATGTTGCGGTTAAACTCTTTAATGGAAAGATTATTCATCTGCCGTGTGGACTTGTTGCTGTAGGAACATATTTAGGTTGGACCTCGATGGGAAAGATGCCATATCAAACTTTTGATGCCAATTCTACGATGGTAGTTACAAATATGTTAGTTAAGGAGAGATGTAGCTATTACCGAACTCTGGAATCTTGATATCATTGGAATAATTGACCCGGCCACACGAAAGGTCAAAGAGGAAAGATTTACAAAGATGCAATTTTAACATTCTGTGTCCGTGAACAGCGCTATGAAATTGTTTTGCCCTGGTCTGAAGATCACCTACCGTTACCCACCAATAAGGATTTAGATGTGAAGCGTTTAGAATCTACAACGCAGAAACTTTGCTCACAAAACCTGCTTACATTGTACGAGGTTTTCGACAGTTGGCTCGATTTAGGTACCCGATAACTGAGATTATCTTAAGATTCTTTTGGTGGAAGGATGTGAATAAAAAGGAGCTAAAAATATTTCGTCATACCAGAGTATTGTGAAAAATAGCCCTTTTCTTTTGGCAGCTGTAATAAAATTTCATTTGCAGAAATATAGAAAATTCTCACTATGATAAAAATATGTTGCATAAACTTATTCACTCTTTCTATGTAGATAACATTGTTACCAGTTTTGAGAGCTTGAAATGACACTGTTTATTGAAGAATCTCAAAAAGTAATGAATGAAGGAAAGTTTAATCTCCGAGGTTGGTTACGTACTGGGGATGACTTACAAACAGGTGTTGAGTCACCATTATTGGGATTACCAGAAAGATCTTTTAACTGTGAACCTGACATGGTTGGAGAGCTTCAAATTGATGGAAGTAACTAAGAGGACTATTTTGTCTATAGCCTATAGAGTATATGACCCGATTGGTCTTGTAAGCCCTGTTCTCTTGCTTCCTAAGCTATTGTTGCAAAGCTTATGGAAAATGGGAATTTCTTGGGATACTGAAGTTGATGCAAATACAAAAGAAAAGTTTCTAAGTTGGTTCAGAGATCTGAGTCTCTTAAAAGAAATTTCTATACCCCGATGGATACACACTAACAGAGATAACAAAAATTTGCGTAGCATTCACACCTTCTGCGATGCCAGTAGTAATGCATATGCTGCTGCAGTGTTCGCGAGAATTCAGACTTCTTATGGAGTTGAAGTCCAGAGTAGCTCCGGTGAAATCAATCACGAATCCAAGTCTTGAGTTGATAGCTGCAACTGTGGGAGCGAGACTCTGCACTTCAGTTTTAGAAGGTTTGCAATGGCAAAATGTTGAATTATATTTTTGGACTGATTCAACCACTGTTCTGACCTGGATCCAAAAGGAAGAAATCTGGACTGTTTTTGTGTTGAACCGAGCACGAGAAATCAGGAAATTTACAAACCCGAATGCATGGAGACATGTATCAGGAACCAATAATCCTGCTGACCTTCCATCCAGAGGTTGTACTGCCAAACAGCTTTTGTCAGTTAGATGGTGGGAAGGACCCGCATGGTTAAAGAAAAATGAAGGTGAATGGCCAACACCAAAATTGGAATATAATCAAGAAATCAGAAAAGGTGCTGTAACTAACACGCATGTAAATCTAGAAACAGAGGAAATCTTCCATAGAACATCTTTGTATGTCAAACTTGTTAGAGTAATTGCTTGGATTTATAGATTTTTCTCTAATGAAAAATTGAAAACATCACGTTACTTTGGGGATCTAACTTTGAAAGAAAGAAATCATGCAGAATTAATTTTGTTAAAAGTTATCCAACGCGAAGCATTTCCTGTTGGCGTAAATGATCAAATAAAGCCTCTTTATCCTGTACTCGACGAAAAGGGGCTATTGAGAGTAAAAACGCGCATTTTTAACCGGAGACAAAAAGAATTTTAGATTACCCATAATCTTACCATCAAAACATAGAATAGTGCATATGCTTATAGACAATAAGCATAAAGAACTAGGACATCCTGGAGTTCAAATATTGATGAACCAGCTCAGAGAAATTATTGGATATGGCGTAGCAGAAAAATGATTAGACAAGTTATATTGAAATGTGTCCGATGCAAACGATTCACTGTGACCCATCCAGAACCAAGAGCCTCTTCCTTAGATAGAGTAAGAGAAGCTACGATATTCAAAGTCTTGGGTGTAGATCGCGCCGGACCGCTGTATTTGAAAGATGGGACAAAATCCTGGATAGTTCTGTTCACTTGTGCAGTGCACATGGAATAATAATATCCTTGAAAGTGGAAACCTTCCTGCAGTCACTAACATTTATAGCTTGTAGAGGGCGACCCACTATTATTTATTGTGATAATGGCAGTAATTTCGTTAAAGCTCACGGCAAACCTTGCAAAGTGGACTGGCTTAAAATAAAGTCTAAATCCATGATGAGGAAGATGACTTGGAAATTCATCCTTCCATCTGCACCATGGTGGGAGAGATTGATTGGCATGGTAAATAAGTTTTACGCAGAATAATTAGGACAGGCTTTGTTAAATTATGAACTCAACAGTGTTGTGCGATACCGAAAGCCTAATAAACTCTCGACCCTTAACTTACTTATCTGAAGATATAAATGATTTGATTGCTTTGATGCCTTCTATGTTTCTACAGGAAACGATAGAAAGTGGCGTACCGGATATCGATAGTATAGATGTCGCCTATATGCACAAGATACCGGTACTTACAAAAAGTATGTGAAGATTTACGAAAAAGGTTTCGACTAGAATATCTAGGACAGTTAAAGTATAACGGAAAACCTTCAGAAACCTCAAAATTTATGTCGGCGACATAGTACTCATTGGTTCAGACAATCTGAAACATTTACAATGGCCGATAGGGCGGGTCGTGCAAGTCCTGCCTGGAAGAGAAGGTATTGTCAGAGTTGTGAAGCTGAAAACCAAATCCGAAACTATAATACGCCCTGTTCAACGTCTTTATTCCTTAGAATTATCAGATGAGACATCAGGTCCTTTCCTCAGAAGCAAAGTTCCTAAAGATAAAGATAACCCAGGTGCCACAAATATTGACTGTGAACTTGTTCCTGCCAAAGAACATCATAAGTCACCCAAATCGACAATCACTCGGAGCGGGAGAGCAGTGAAACCTATCCAAAGATTCGGGTTGTGAGACGCGACAAGTGGTTGAGTTCTTCCAAGTTACAAACTCAAGGTGGGAGGATGTCGCAACCTGACCAGACTTTCGGAGTTGATCCTACACAGTCGCCAGTGGACTATGTTTATATTTTCGGCGCCGGCAAGGCGCACAAATCTGTTGCGCTTCGAGATGTATACGTTCTTCGGGAGGCGAAGGCAGACGCTCGTGTGATCAGTTCAAGTGTCGAACATTAAAAACTTTTTAGGACTATCTATGCTTTTTCGTTTGACATGTCGGGTGACTTATATGTAAGTTTCTACTATTAAATTATTTTTGATATAAATTAGCTGTACTTTATTTTCTCCAGAAAGTAACTATAGGAAACAAATTCCAAGATGAAGAAGCAGATAAAAAAGACTGGTAGTTTTTTAACATGGCCAATCTGCTATAGTAATTGTGCAGAGAAAACACAAGCAAAGCTAAGTCGAGAGGATTTCTCATTTACTCAAACTTCACAGTTGATCCCTCGATTCAACAGTCCTCCCGTTTTGACCAAAAGGATAAGTGGGTTGGGGAATATTTTTAAAATTTGATTTAGTATGTAAAATTAATAAACAAGCTTTATAATTGCGAACATCAATGCTTTCGTTCTGGAATCTTAAGACTGCCATTCCCATCTGCTTAAGGTTGGTGCGGTTTTATGGCACAAGGGCCACGTTTGGTTTGGTGGTTTTATGGCGCAAGGGCCATATTTGGCCACGCTGCGCCAAGCACAAGACATACAACATCAAGTAATAGACACACACAATGAAAGTTTTACTGACAGAGAAGAGATAAATACACTCAAGGAGGAAGGCACAAGGGCCATATTTGGCCATTCTGTGCCAAACACAAGACAGATAATGTCAAGTTAAAGCACATACACAAGGAAAAGTTTACCGAGACAGAAAATACACCCAGGGAGGAATTGAATCTGTGCTGTCTACAATTCTCGGTTGCTGGGGCAGTGGGCAAACCCCTATCTGTTTAAGAGTGAGGAGTTGCATAATTGGACATGAGTATTGGTTTCTTTAAAGAATGTGATTCCTGATACTTATCTTTCAACAGCATCCACTAATTGACCACCTCTATCCCACTGTCCATTTTGGTCATAATTTTGCCACCAGAATTGGGGTGACATGTCTCCTCACAATATGATTTGTTTCCTTTTCACGTGATCAAACATATATAAAAAAGCGCTAGACAGAATTTAATGTAATGTAGTAGCTTAAGTTTACCCATGAGTCCAAACTTTTACTAGATTGGCGCATAGAATAGTAGTTGAGCAATCCCCTAAACATCAACTGGTGTTTTCAAATCGATGGACTTAATTTTTGAATAATTTTAATTACAAAATTGTACAGATATACACAGTGCGTCAAATAAGTTTTAAGACTCGTCGCAGAGCGCTGGTTGTAATGGCGCCTTGAGTGTAAATGCGCATGCGTCATAACGTCCATCGTCTGCTGGCACACTGCCAACAAGTTGTGCGCATTTCGTTAAGTAGCTGAAAGATGGCGAGCGTTCATTGCAGAAGTGAATTTTTTTCATGTTGATTTTTTAAGATGGAGCAAAGAGCTGTAATTAAATTTAGCGCAAAACTTGCTAAAAGTGCTTCGGAAACATACCAACTCATGAAACAAATTTACGGTGACTGTTGTTTAAGTAGATCAAATGTTTTTATGTGGCACAAACTTTTTTTGGACGGAAGAGATGCGGTAGATGATCAGCGTAGTGGAAGACCAATTTCATCTAGGACACCTGAAGTTATTGAAAAAGTACGAAATTTCGTAACAAACGATCGCTGTGCGTCACTGAGAATGACGGAAGAATCTTTAAACATCAACAAAGAAACAATTCGAACAATCCTGAATGAAGATTTGGGCAAAACAAAAGTGTGTGCTAAATTTGTTCCACACACTTTAACCCCTGAACAAAAAGCAATGAGAAGTGCACATTGCACAGACATCATTTCAGCCGCTGAAAACGATCCAAACTTCTTGAAGTCCATTGTTACAGGTGATGAAACCTGGTATTTCGAATATGATCCTGAAACAAAGCGACAAAGTGCGGAATGGAAGTCACCAAATTCACCGCAAGCCAAAAAAAAACAAGAAAAGTTCCATCCAAAATCAAAACAATGCTCATTACATTCTTTGATAGTAAAGGTATTATCCACAAAGAATTTGTTCCAACTGGACAAACAATTACAGCTCAATACTACTTAGCTGTTTTAAAGCATTTGATGGCCAGAATTCGTCCAGACTATAGGACTGAAAGCAGTTGTTGTTTGTTACACGACAATGCACCCAGTCACACCTCCCTTATTATTCGTCGATTTTTGGCAAAAAATAATGCCTGTGTGTTGAACCATCGACCGTATTCACCTGATTTAGCACCTTGTGACTACTCCTTATTCCCAAAACTTAAAATGAAGTTAAAAGGGTGTCATTTTGAGGATATTTCGACCATACAAGAAGCTTCGACGCGTGCTTTGCAGGCCATTCCACAAAGTGATTTACAACAGGCGTTCGATTCATTAATAAATCGCTGTAAAAAGTGCATTGAAGCCGGAGGGTCCTATTTTGAATAAAAAAACAAAACTGGTATTAATTTCTTGTTTCCATTTCTTTTTACAGACCCAGTCTTAAAACTTATTTGACGCACTGTGTATTAATTGTAATTGTAATATTTGAACCAGTGTATTTATCACTTTCTCAAAGGGATAAAAATGCAAACAGGAAAAAGACACCTTCACAAACTAACTGTAATAGAACATTTCATGGAGCTTTATTTATAATCCTTATATTTACAATTGGAAGCGTTTTCATTAAATATCATAATTATCTTAGAACATTGCCATATTCGATCTGCAAAGAAAAACATTAAGAAAATTACTTCTTCAAAATGATAAAATTTAACATAGAACTGATTATAAAGAAGTTTGCTGCAAAATGCATCGCACAATCTTAAATTCCATAAATTAAATCATAGGTGGGGCACACGTTTAGATCACCAAACTTAACTTTCACTTCAGACTCTGTGACCCTCCAAATCAATACATAACTTACTAGCAGGATTATCAAGTTTTCATTGAAAGTGGAACAGGTAAAAACCAACTTGACAATTTTTAATTATTTTAACTGCAAACAATTTTTTACCTCTTTTAAGGGTTAAGTAACTTAATTCTGTTAATATTATTTTGTTGTGTCATACATATATGTCACTTACCATTGCTAGAAATATTCATTTAAAAACTAAAAGTGGCCTGGAAGCGCTTGATTAAAAAACGAATAGTGGTAACTGTTCAAGGATAACACATTTTATGGCAGAAGTTTTATTTCACCAAAATACCTACACCAGTTTTACCATCTTGTTTTCCTTCATTAGTCATCTTTTGATCCTTGTACACCAGAATATACACACTTGTAAATAATTAATTTTAATTTTTGAGATTCAAGCCCTACATATTTTCAACTCCATGATTTCTCAAAAGATACTAGATATTAATTATTGATATAGAAACAATTTTTGTGGACACCTTTGTTTATTACTGTTTACATCTACACACGTGTGAAAAAGTTCAGCAAACTTTTTTTTTCAGTTTGACTTAAATTTATATTTCAAATAAATGAAATATGGGCAAATTTTATGCTTTTTAAGTAGGATGCAATTTACTCATTTTTGTCACTAACCTTGATAAAAACCAGGATTGAAGAGTGATTGTATTATCCTATGTACACACACTGCTATAAAATAGTTTATTTCAAACCTTTTTTGAAATTTCTTTCCAGTATTAATATTGATGAGATTACAGTAGCAGAAAGTGTTTAATTGAATATCAATGTTCTGCCTTGGCCTAACACCTCCTTCACCTTAATCCAATTGAAGATTTAAGGTTATTGTCAGTAAAGTTTCAAAGGAAGCCTGAAACTATTGTTTACCTCAAAGAAATAAGAATCAATGTGTGGCATCATTTGGATCAACCACTGTTTAAAACCTAGTTGAATCTAAGCCATATCATATTACTTCCATCGTACCTCAAGCATAAAAATTTTGACAATTCCTCCCTAACGAAATATTTAATCTAATGCATGAATGCCTGTCACTCAATTGTTTTTCCAGAAAGTTATACAAAAATTCAAGTATAGTAAAAATCTTGAGAATAACCAAGAACACCAGAATTTCACTTTCACCAATTAGCTGAAAATATAGGTAAAAGTATGTTTAATATTTAAAAAATTATGACAATAATTTTTTAAAGTAAATTATAAATTATGACTCATTCATTTCCAATTCCATTAACACATTCTCGTAAATTTTCAATATATCTTGTATTTCAAGTAATCCTCTTTAAGCAACTACCTCCCTCAAAGACAAAATTTTCTTGTAATATTTTAACTCGTAGAGACAAAATGCAAAAGTTACCTCCATTTAAATCACCAAGAACCACTTAACCTACCCCTTGAAGAAATAATATTAGAGTGAAAAAAAAAAGGATTCCATTCTCTGTTAAAGTAACATACGTAGAAAATCATGTTATACGAAGTCCCACTAACATTCCAAAATTGCTAGCATGCTGATAATTGGAGTAATTTTGAAATTTAGCATCATCATAGAAAACATTATTCATGCATTTCAACTTTAAAAAATGACTAGCACAAAAAAACCTTGATTTTGGATTATATTACAGAGGGTGACACACAGGGCGATTTGAGCAGTGTAATCGCATTGCATGATCTAGAAGCTAAATATTTTGGGAAAACTGCATTCGTTTCTGAAAACAAAATTTGGAACTAAATAAAAAAAAAAATAAGACTGAAGAAATGATTTGCAAGCAGACAAAAACAGAAATGTCTTCCAATTTTAATTTCAGCAATACTTTTTGAAAGCAAATTATTTCAGAGCAATTAAATTGCTCTTTTAGCCACAAACAGAATTTTATCTCAGATCTAAATTTGATACTTATTATTTAATATATTCAAAAGGATGGTTTCAATGCTCCACAATAGCCAAAAAGTAGAACTAAGAATGCACTGTAACACAGCATATGGAAAGTGAAAAATATAATTCTTTACGAGTGAATACTACCTAGAGACGTCCACAAAGAATATACTAAAAAAGTTTAAGACCAAATACTTCCAAAATTTTTCCATATCCATTAATTAAAACCAGTGTTTAGGTGTGCTAGCATTTCATGAATAAATGTTAACATCTTTATATTGAAGTTCCAGTTATTAAGGTTTAAATAAGATCACGTCTTTTGTACTATAAGCTGATGAGGGAACCAAGCCAATGCGAGTATGCCTTAAGTGTTTGAGTGGTAACCAACAGAATACCAGAAAGCAAGGTTAGATGCTGGTGAGCCACCTCAGGAAAGTTAGCTGCAAGAGCCTCCTCATGAAGTCAAGGTAACTGGCAAGGAATTCCCACCAGGCTAAAGTCTGCAGCATGTGAATTCAGTTCAGTCAACCCTTGATAACCATGTGTATGCAACACATTTGAAAAGGATGTTTTGAATGGGTGGATGGAGAAAGTGCTTAACAATCGTTGGAATTCATAAGCTGGTAGGAGAGCACCCATCTCTGCAAGTGACTGTCGGGGTGGCGAATGGATAAAGTGGGGCATTTTGCTGGGGTTCTCAAGAAGGCAGTGATGTGGGAACTGCCAAGGGTCTGGTATATAAGTAGCTCTTTGGGTCCCGACAGTCCTCGAACCTGAGGAAATCTTGGAACTTCTCAGACCAAGAAGCCTGCAACTTTGATTCCGCATTACAACCGTCTTTGTCATACATAGCCAAACAAGGTTACTCTTCAGGTCTTGCCCACCCTCCAACCGTTCCTGTTAGAAAATTTAACAGGAACGGTTGGAATCAACAGTAGGAGCTCCTTTTCTCAGATGTAATCCAACCATTCCTGTTAAATCTTCTAATAGGAACGGTTAGATTACATCTGAGAAAAGGAGCTCCTTACTCTTGATTCCCAACAAAGCTGTTTTGCACAAGTCAATATATGACTGCTGTCCGAGGTGGTCTACCAAATTAAAAGCTTTGATTGTGCAAGTGCTGCACACAAACTAACTGAGGTTGAGTTGGCTATGGGAGTGTTTTCTAGTTCCCTCCCACATGTTAATGTGAGCCAGTTAAAAGTCCCTCTCGGAAGGACACTCCTCAGTGTTTACTTAGTAGCCAAAGAGAATATTAGCCAGTTGCATATTAACTAAGGTTAGTTAAATTATAACTGGCAGGAAGCAGTTTCTACACAATGCCCTCCTTTTGCTTACCAATAGAATCATTCGAGGCCCTGTGTTAGTGCCACTATGCAGAGACCATCTAGCTTTATGAAATTAACCACCATTTACTTAAGACATTACAGGGTTTCCCCTCTTCTAGGAAAAGAAAAATTAGGGCATTTTAAGGCCTTTACTATTCTATTTTTTGAGTCTACAGTTCATGGAATGCAATAGTAACCTGTTAGTGCTAAGGTATAGAAACAAGTGCTATGTTTTGGTCTAATGGACCTAGATTTGAATCCAATTTTTAATCTTAAGCATTTGTTGTTTCCAATGCAGCAGACAATTAGACAAATCCTTCAGTCATCCACAAAAATTATGTCATCGATATCTGATGACACTTGAACTTGGACAAGTATAGTTGATCTTAGGGTTTTTTTAATGCAAGTGAAACGAAACATGCAATGTTCTTGTAAAAACTAGGACTTTTTAAAATCAAGACTTTATTGCCCCTAAACACTAAAATGAAAAATCAGGCCTTCTCAAAGCCCATGGGAACCCTGCAATATCTACGACTTTAAATTGTGGGGCTGATTACTTAATCCTCAATTGAAGATGATCATAAGCAAATGAAAATGCAATACTGAAATAATAAAACAATGTGTAATTAAAGTACATAATACAGGCAATGAAAAATCTATGAAATAAACTGTTTTTTAACATAAAGCAAAAACAATCTGTATGGTTCACTTACAAAACCAGAGGACTTGCACATGTATATTGCCAGGTAAGATGGGCTATACGTCAATTTTTATTCTATAATTCTTCATATTTCAAGGGGTTTTTTGCAATCAATTTGTTAATCAAAAATGAGATGTGCATGTTTGATTATTTAAAATTTATATTAATTTATGTAGGTCAGTTAAATTTAATGGCATATGGCTCAAAAACACACACAAACAACCTTTACTTAAATACACTCGTGTCCAAATTTATCTTTACATACCCCAAAATAATGATATTCCATGAAATATCCAATTGATGCGATCCATTCTTGCAGGGAATGTGTGAAAGACAAACCTTATTGACATTATCCAGTCAAAAGTAATCAAACGGTTTCTGATATGCATATCAAAGTGTTACGTCATCCGACAGTGAATCAAGCGCTTTGCGCAAAGTGAATTTCTGCAATGCAGCATTGGATTTCAGCATGCGAGGACTCAAAATGGTTCGTTATGGCTCCGAAGTATCATTTGGAAGAATCTGTGAAGTGGCGAATTATCGGCCATTTAGAAGCAGGGCAGGCAATCATGGAAGTAGCGAGATGTGCGAATATTTCAAGACAGTCTATGCTATGGAAACATTTTCAGAACTCTGGAACTGTTGCAAGGTGGACTGGACAAGGTCGTAAACGAATAACTACTTCTCAAGATCGATATCTGGCAATAACTGCCCGTCGTAACAGGAAGTCTACTGCTCAGCAGTTAAGTTCAGAGGTTGCAGCCGCCATTGGAACTGTTGTATCACGGCAAACTGTATACAGAAAGCTTAATACAAAAAGGCCTTTATGCCAGAAAGTCTAGGGTATGTATTTCACTGTCTCCACAACAAAAGAGAGATCACTTTAATTGGTACAAACATCAGAACTGGAGTGAACACCAATGGATCCATGATCTCTTTACTGATGAGTCGAAATTTAGTTTAACATGATTCTAAACGTGTTTACATCTGGAGGGAGTCAGGAACGCGAAATCTTCCTTCGAACATTATGGAACGTGACTGTTTCGGTAGTGCATGTGATGGTATGGGGAGGAATAATGATCGATGGACGTACACCCCTACACGTTTTCAACAGCGGAACTGTGACCCGCCAGAGATATCGGGATGAGGTATTAGAACCTTATGTAAGACTTTTCAGGTGCATATGGATCTGACTTTTTATTTATGGACAATAATGCTCGTCCCCATCGAGCAAACCTCGTTGACGAATTCCTTGAAAGTGAAACCATTGAGCGAATACCGTGGCCAGCAAAATCTCCTGATCTGAACCCGATAGAGAACTTATGGGACTACCTTGGAAAAGCAGTTGCACGGAGACATCCTCCTCCTAGAGATATAAATGCCCGGAAGACCGCATTGCTGGAGGAGTGGAACTTAATTCCCCAAACTGTGGTTAACATTATTGCCAGCATTAAAACACGTTGTGATATGTGTGTACACGTCAGGGGAGATCACATTCCATATTAAATTCATAAGCCTTAATTTTTTCTGAGTTAAATTCTTTTTTTCTGAATTCTCCTTGTCACATATTATTGCTATTTTTATTGTTTCATGCTAATTTTATACCATATGCAGTGCTCTTAAATTTTTCCTTTGTATTTAATTTATGTGTTATGATGTTATGTATCATTTCACACAAATTCATACAATTATAGTTCAGTGTCTGAGAAATCCATGATTTTATGCAAGTGGAGATAATTTTGGACATGAGTGTATATTGGAGGGGGTACTGCTTCTGAAAACAACTTAATCATTAGAAAATATTAGTAACTGTAAACAAGTTCATTCAAATGAAGCCATTAAATATTGAAGTTAAAAGAATTTAGTGTTGATTATGCAAGAGTACATCATTCACTATAAGATTTTAGTTGATAATCTACATCTAACCCAATCAAATAAATGTCCAATTATTGGGGTGTAAATTTTGTGTACAAGTCCTCAGGAGTTAAAATTACTTTTCGGAACAATTTCCCAAGAGAATAACTCATTGCTCAAATATTTCTGATAGAAAAGAAAACATTTTTTAAACTTAATGTATTAAGCAGGGCTTAAGACAACTAAACCGATTTGCAAACATTTGATTTCAGTTACCAAAACTAGTGATAAGACTTAAGAAATCGGCTTAAATATTCCACAAATTTGCAATTAAATTTGAGCCACCAGCTTGCAAACTTGCTATAAAAACTCTTTACATAAAAAATGCAAATAGTATCAGAAAGGTTAAGAACTTATTGATTTCTAATTTTTAAAAGGAAAATATTGCTTTCATTTTTGGACGTTACAGAAAGACGTTGGGAATAATGTTACATTTGTGAACAGAATTTAACAAGAGAAAATGGGATTCTTAATAGAGCATCTTCACAAGTTCGTCAAATAAAATTGTTGAACTATGCAAAAAAAATTAACCAATAGGTTTTCAGTACTACAAATGAGCTGCAAAATTTTTCCTGCCAGGGGTGGTAGGACAACTATTGTTACCATCTCTGAAATGAGACTAAGTATACAGGCGGCCCTCCACTTTCGCACATTTTTAAAAATTCAATTTTTTAAGATTTTTGTCGATAATGCAAAAATTGTTCGCTCCCAGAGCACAGTAGCTCGTGCTCACTCACACACTGCCGCCTAGGGTAGCAGACTTCTCGGAATAGTTGTGATGTCACTAGGGTTCCGAGTCACGGTGGCGAGGGCCGAATGTCAAATACATACAATGTATTAAACAGGTTGTCTTGCGTTAGGGCACGTGTCGATGAGTTGCGTTTTGCCAATTTATTTGTTTATACTTATAAATTTCTAAACATGAGTGAGAAACGGAGAAACTGCAGTGTTCATATGAACAAAAAGAAATTAAGGACTCATAAACTTCATACGATCGAGACAAAGATGGAAATAATTAGAAATTCTGAAAGCGGTGAATCTCTTGCTTCAATCGGCCATTTGTATGATATAAACAGGTCTACGATATGTTCAATTTTGAAAACAAGAATAAATTAAGGAATACATTCAAAATTGTGGAAATATATTTTCAAAGATTGTTTCCAAAAGACACGGCAGTGATGGATGAAATAGAAAGATCTTTGTCATCATGGATTGATGATCAACATCAAAACCATGTCCCTCTGAATTTTCCAATTATTCAAACTAAGGCTCTTAGTTTGCATGAAGATTGGAAGACTAGATTAAAAGAAGATTCTAACACAGTGTTTCAAGCAAGTAATGGCTGGTTCGACACATTTAAAAATTTAAAATGAGGTATTCTTTACATAATATTAAATTCACTGGAGAATCGGCTGATGCAGATATAGATGCTGCAAAATAATTTATTTTTTCATTGTCCAAAATTATTGTAGATGGAGAATATTCTAGCAAAATATTCAATGTAGACGAGACAGGTTTGTTTTGGAAAAAAATGCCTAATCGTACATTCTTATCGAAGGAAGAATCAGTTGCCCCTGTACATAAACCGTGTAAAAACCAATTGACATTGCTTCTTGGTGGAAACTTAGCTGGTGATTTAAATAGAAGCCAATGTTTAGTTTATCAAGCAGAAAATCCCAGATCATTGAAAGGGAAAGATAAAGAATTGCTTCCAGTCATTTGGAAATCAAATAAAAAAGCCTGGGTTACTGCGTTAATATTTAAAGATTGGTTCACTTTCATTTCGTGCCGGCAGTTAAGCAATATTGTAAAGATAAAAATTTACAATTTAAAGCATTATTAATCTTAGACAATGCTCCAGGACACCAAAATCTCTGCAGAATTTATACCCGGAAATCAATGTTGTGTTTTCCTCTCAATACTACCTGCCTCATACAGACCATGGACCAAACAGTGATAGTTACGTTTAAACAATATTATATGAGGACAATAATGAATCAGGCCATCAAGGCAACTGGCAGGGAAGGTAGGCCTACGTTAAGAGATTTTTGAAGAACTATAATATGTGGGACGCAATAAACAATATTGAAGACTCATGGGCTGAAATAAGAGTCAACAATGAAAGGTTCCTGGAAACAATTATGCCCACAAATGACGAGTGATTTTATGAATTCTGAAGAAACTCCAGAAACTATCACAGATGAAATAGTTAGCCTAGTGAATGAACTAAACTTGGGCGTCAACAACGAAGATGTTAATGAGTTGATTGAATCTCTCAGTACCTCTGACAAATGAATACTTAATTGAGCAACAAGAGTTACATGAAATACACAATGAAAGTGTGGAAGAAGCTGATAAAATTGTCAAGACTTTGACAATCAAAAATATGAATGAAGCCTTCGTGCATCTTGACAAATTTTTGACTATCATGGAAGAATGTGATCCCAATGGAGAACACATCTCAAGTACATAGGGCGATTGAGAAAGACTCAGCATGTTATAGAAATCTTTATCAAGAAAAGAAAAAAAGGGTGGTATTCAACTAACTCTTAACAAGTTTATAAAGAAAACACCTGAAGGCACTTAAACATGCCTCGTTAACTTAATTATGTATATTGATAAATATTTTTAATATATTATTGATAAATAAATATTTTTAAATACAATTTTTGATGTTTTTTACATCCCTCTACTTTCAAACAATCAACATTCGCACACATTTTCAGGAACCAATTATGTGCGAAAGTCGAGGGCTGCCTGTATTAAGCTTGGCTAAGGTACATATAAAAACTATTTTGATATCTGGTGCTTAGGAGTGCTCTATATGAACAGTAAGATATAAGGGAACCCACCACCCCTTAAGCAGTCATTCACAAGGTAAGCAATTAAATACTGAGCAGAGAAGGTACAAAAGGCCCCCATCAAAAACCGGATAAAATATGATTTTTAAAATGTATCAAATTTCTTTTAATGTCATCATAGGCAGTTACAATTGATTAATAAACATTTTATAAATTTAACAGATGTTTGAATTCTGAGAACGCACTACATTTATATTTGTGAGTACTAAATAATTTTAGGTATAGTATGTGTATTGGTTGTTTTTTGTGGTGCAAGGGCCATATTTAGCCAAGCTGTGCCAAACACAACACAAGGGGGAAAAGCACAAAAGCTGAAATATATAGTATGTGCAACATGTAATATTTAGAGATAATTTATTATGAGATACAGGTCCAAAAACTGTTTGAAATTAGAGGTCAATAATTGTATATGTACTTACAAATTTCATTTTGACAACCAAGTTTTGGGATCATCATTTTTACGACTAACCTTTCTGAATGTTTTCGCTTGCTTGGTGCAAATTCCTATTGATCAGCCATTCATTCTTCCTTACAACAATCCACTCTTACTAGGCTATTAAATAGGCACCTCAAAGCCCACAAAAAATAAATTTAACTGCACCCAAGTCGAACGTTTTGACAACTGGGGAAAATGTTTAGGTGCTATTTCTTTCGAAGGTTCCACCTTTCTTGCTCCGAACTTCTAACCCTGGTCTCCATAGCTAGTTTATTTTATGCCTAGAGCTCATTTTGAAACACTAACTAAAGTTATAATTTCAGTACATAAATTTTAGATATTTAAAGCTCAAATCTGAAAATAACTTTCTTATTGTCTAAAGCTACATTTAACCAGTATAGGTTGATTCGACCAAGTTATGTTCACATGTTCTGCAAACGTCAAAAACAAATTTAGAGATTATTTGAAGTTTTCAGAAACAGACAAATACACTTTAATTGGAAAAAACTACCATCAAAACAAAGGGATTGTGGGTCTTAGAAAAATATTACATACAAAAATTTATTCAAATTTGCTCATCAAAAGCACTAACCAAGCAGTTTCAATCAAAAAACAAAAAGGGAAAACAAGATTGCAATTTCCTAAAAGTGGATTTTTTTTTGTTTGCTTTCAAATGCAAGCTTATTTCTATGGCATTTTTCAATATATAATGTACTTGACACTGCACTCATGGATCATTTTCAATTGAAACTCCTGAAATCTCAAATAAAATTTTCATAAACTTGAAGTTCAGAATCAAACCCCAGACTGAAATTACGATTATATCGATAAATTGTGATATTGCAACTTTTAGATGTAATTTATGTAACAGCTTTCAAACAAAAGTAAGGCCTCTATAAATTAGAAAAATAAATACCTGACACAAAATTGTTGAGATTTTAATAATAGATGGAATGTTTTACAGGTATGAAAACAGCAAAATGGAAAAAGTAGGATAACTCTCGGGACTATTTTTCTACATAAGTTGTAAAATGGTTGAAAAAATATGAAAGTAAAAATTGATTAATTCTTAATTATTCTACGTGCACTCTAATGTGTATATTTATGATAAGGATGTACAGTTGGTTGATTTTATACCAAGGGCCATATTTGGTCATGCAATAAGCATGCATAACTGTTAATGGTTGGTTAGAGTTTATGACGCAAGGTCCAATGGACAAGCTGCACCAAAAATAAGATGAAATTAAAAGCAAGTAGATAACAATTTTAAAATATTCAGCCAAACCAACGATAAAAAGTATATTAAAACAATACAAGAGCACAACATGGAGGGGAAAAATTTTAATCCAAGTTATGAGTAAGAATAAGATTAAAGAGATAAAACTTGCTGTCATTAATATAAAATGATTATTTAAAATGTGTTAACCAGTAACATGATGTATTATTTAAAAGGCCAATATCATTTAAAGAGATTTGAATGTGGGTTTTCTCCAATCAAATCTTGTAACATTGAAGACGATGATTAAAGTCAATTAAAATAATGATGAATCATAAACAGAACTACACACAGAGGCAGTTTCACCTAACAAAAGATGCCTGTGAGTGAAACGCATGTATCAGATACATAAGCAAGTTAAAAGCACATCAGAATGTTGGGTGCAATCAGATGGCCATAATGAAAGTGATTTATGAATGCCATGGAGCTTGTTATGTTGTGCATTTCAATTATTGCTCCATTCATACCCCGCAATGTCTCGGACAGCTAGTCGGATGATTGCAATAACTGTTAATGAATACCATATGGTTTAGAATACCTTTTGAGGACTACTTTGCATTACTGGCAAACAAAGCAGCAGCCATTTTACTAATGGGAAAATGCAATGAGTTATGAATATATTTTGCCAATTCAAAGCAGATTCAAATTAATTTAACGATAACTTAAATGACGTTAAGTATTTTGCACATAAACCAAAATTTAATTAGGTAATTCTCAACAGCTTTAAGTGAACAAGTAGCACCAAAGTTAACAAAGTTCTGAAACAGATGATTTTGATGGTAAATTTAACAAACGAGCTGGAGAAGAATGATTTTCTGCATGTCCATAAAATTTAAAAAGAATTTTGATTATCAGAAAAGCTTGTTATCCCTCCCTCACACACATCAGGAGAAATGGAATCTTCAGAGAAAATAAGAACTGAAAGGAAAAACAAAAAGTGGAAATTCAGATCGACTGATTTTTAGCCCTGAATTTTAAGGTCAATTCATAGAAAACATTACAGCGCCCTAATATATTTTCTATACATAACAAGAACTTCTCCATGACACAAATTGAGGAATAAACTTCATGTCAATAGCAAAAAAATAAAACCAAATTCAACATTAAAACAAAGGGAATTGTGTATTACTAATATATTCAGTAATCATACAATTTATTCGTTATTCCTACAATTCAAAAACTTAATTGATTGCTTTACATATTATCGATATTTGATAAGATCCAGACTGAAAATAATCCTTTTTATACAGTGAAAAAATTTCCATGACACATTCTAGAACAAAGATACATGCAAAGGAATCACAAAACTTAAAAGGTCTGTTATGATCTGAATGGGATATCGGGTAATAAATCCCAAAATGGGTCGATTTAACCCAAAATGGGTATAAAGTTTACTACAGGATAAAATAAATATTTTAATTTTGAACATGCAGTAAAACAGAATACTTTCCTTTAGTAAAAATATAATCGATATTTATAAAGAATATGCAATTCAATATTTAAGAGTTCAAACATTGATTCAATTATTTACTAAAAATTAATATAGTCGATCTTTATCTGCATGGGATAAAAACATATTTACTAAAAGGAGAAGGAATAGTTAGAGGACAGTAGTAATCCAATGTTTAAATTCTTTTATTTTTGTGCACAAAATTTTAAGTTCATAAAAAAAATTTAATTGTAAAACTCCTTAAGACAAACAAATCTTTACTGTTGTAACTTGTACCCGAGTCGTTGACCCTTAAGTAAAAAATGAAAAATGTAAGAAAGTCCTCTAAATAAAAAAGCTCAAGATTTATTTTTAAATTGGCAAAATAGAATTCATATTAAAATACTTTTTAGACACTCATGGAAATACAATTCTCCAAGATGCACTTTTATTAAATTAGCATTTGTGCATTTATTAATATTAAATGTGCATAATATACATAACTTAAAGATAAAAAGTTTTAAAAAAGTTAAAATATATTACCTCCCCCATATTATACTTCAAAATAAAATACCATACACTTTAAACTTCGAGACATCCTAGCCAATGATGGACCAAATTTGATAAAAATTCATTGGAATTAGCGTGATAAAAATCAAACAGGATACAAAACCAAATCCATTTCCAAGATTTATCTTAATTGAAGCAATTGTTTTTGGATGTACATCTGCAAAAATTATCTCCTCATTGTCTTTCACAGCATCAGAAATTGACCGGATTTTTGAACAAAATGAGGGCTACTGAAACAGATCTCAGACAACACTATTACATACTATACCTAGAAATTTCTGTCTTTTAATCCTTTTTAGCTGCAATTAGGCTGGTAAGTTTATTTCACACTTCCTTCTTTCTGACTTTTATTCTATGATTGAGATTCTTAAAAAATGACTGATTTTTCAGCAAATGAATAGGAAAGTTAGTTGGCCTGCCTCTAATATGTCATAAGGGTAGCAAAAAACGTTTTGCGCTCAAAGGTTAAGAGACTTTTTGGAAATCCACAACTAAAATCAAATGATCGGTGGTAGAAAAATTTGCAATATAAAATAACTTTCTTACATATAAATGGGAGTTCTATTTGTTAAATACCTGATAATTTGTGTTTCACATAAGTATTTAGAAAAGATAAAGTAGATATTAGCATAAAAATTAAAGATAAATATTCCTGTTAAAAGTTTAATATGCAATTTTCAACTTAAGAATTGGAACACTTAGTTAAGTTGATTAAAAAAGGACATTTAAACTGATTATGTAGAACACTTACCATAACTTGTAGATTTCACAAAATTATCACAGCATTGAGAATCGTATATTTTATAAACTGTTCACCACTAGTAAAAAATTAAAACTCAATTGCAACTTCTATTCATCACATTTTCATTGATAGCATGCAATTTAAGCAAATTTGAGGACCCTTTTCCATATCCAAGAATACTTTAAGTTTTATTTTTTACATTTGAATAGTCATTGATTATATGCTTAAGTGCGATATGCCAAAGCAAAATTACTTATTTAAAAATCTGAAAAGTTCAAAGGCTGAAATTTGCTTACATCAAATTTGCACTTGATTTGTCATATTTACATCATTTTACTTTATCAAATTGTAGTAAGACAATCAGTAATCTAAAATACTGAAAGTTTTAGAAAGGCTGCACTTGCATATGAGCCAAGTATCAAAACAAAAGTGGTATAAATCAAAATCATATCTGCACACATGAAATCACAAAATAGCCAGATGTGCAGTTGAAGAGCAATTTTTAAAAGCTCAGATAAATCTGTTCCAACTACTTTTCTAAAATTAATAATTCAATCAGTACATTCTCGGTGTTTTGAAATTGACTTTATTTGAGAATTAAGACACCACTGGTGGGAAATTTTCAGACATAAGATAAAACATTGTATCAAATACTCTACTAGAGCAATAGCTGGTCTAAAATCTGACAAAAATAACATTTAATTACCTACACATAAAACGAACCTACAGTCAAAATTGGTTTGAATTATCAAATTAAAAATTTCATTTGATCTCCTCTTATTTATAAAGGACAAATTAAAAATGTATTTAATTACATTTTGAGTCCTTGAGACCATTTTCAATTAATATTTATTTTAATATTTTGACATAATCAAAATTTCTTGAACTCGTTCATTTCAACTCATAAAATTCATTCATTTCAACTCATGTAAAACCAGAAAATTTTACAAAATGTACTTTCATGTTTTGATTATGTAATTCAGAAACATCACATGTAAATATTTCCCATACACAAAAAATGTATTCCAACAATGTAAAATCAACAATTCCAAATCAACACGTTTTCCAAATTCTTTCTTCACAAGCTATTTAAAATTAGACAAAAGCAGTGCAAAAACATCAAGCAGACTTTTGGTTCAAGTCAAAAAAATGAAACTGAAGGCAATGTCATCTTAATAGAAGTATGGGGCTTCATAAAGAAACCAGAATCATAAAAATATCTAATTCAATAATTTTGAGTCAGCATATTTAAAAGAAAAGCAGGTGAACTACTTCAATTCTGGTGTTTCCTTGGTTATATTTGTTGAAGGACAGAACCACTTAGAATGCGGGAAATTCCCAAAATGCTGGTGCTTCTGGAGTTGAGTAGATCTCCCAGAAAGTATAAAAATACTATAGGTAATGACAAGAAATTAAAATATTTTATTTTGAAAGACAGTAAACAATGAAATCTAGCAGGTTTGTAGCAAAGCTAATTGTAATTTACTTTGAGAACTCAGTCAAGTTTGTTTCCAGAAAAGTAAAAAATAGTAAATAGTAGTGTGATATGAAGTCAACCAATAGTAGTCCATATAGAAATTTGCCTCTCATCTTCGAATCTCAGCAGGCATCAACAGGGAAGAAATGGTCTTTGATTATAAAATCAAAAAGTATAAGGTCAGTAGATAATAAAATACATTTTCTGGGCAGATCTAACAAGCCAGTCTCTTGCTGGTTACATTAGATATATCTTGTGAAGTTAAGAGAGGGGCTCTCAAGCCGAAATTAAACATTTAGACTGAAGATGTAAAATTAGAATACAATTCAGTGCCTCTAATACTTGCCAACATTAGGCCTTCCTCTCTTCATAGTGATGATATAAAAGACACATGCAACAGCAACATGACGTAACATCATGTCACAAGCAATTGGCAAGATCATGACATGCGTAATACTACAGCAAACTACTTGGAAGAAAATTTGTTGTTTTTTACTTCCAAAGCTACTTATTAAATAATCAGATTGAAAACGAGATATTTTTAAATATTCTCATACATTTAGTCTTTGACTAGTATTTCCTCTTATGAGGGTATTTCCTCATGATTGATGTATGAGTATGATTTCCTCTTAAATAGGAAAAATGGTTATATTACTTTTTGTTTATATTAAAACAATTGCTTTTTAAATTAAAACTAATCAACATTAGGTTTATTTACATATTTAAAACCTATCAGTTGAAATAAAAATGAAGTATTATTTAAAAGATCCAAATCCCCAAATCAATATTTTTGAAAATTTTGTGTTCCAACTCCGCTACAGAAAAATTATAACACTTGTTGACATACATTTTAATAATTACTTTATCAAAATTTAAGAGGCCAGCATTTCCAGATATAATTGGAAATTTACGGCATGAAACTGAAAATATTAAATACTATATTCTTTAAATTCCAGTTACATTTCAATTTTTTATAATGCGACTCTATATATATATAGGGCCTACATCTTAAAAACAGATTCCAAACCACTACAATCATCCATACCCAGACTGGGATTAAAACCCAAATTCCTGTGAACCTAGGGCCAAGATTAGCTACCATTACATTTTACATGCTTTCCAAAACTTTATGCAGAAAAAGAAACTTAAGGGTGGAAGATTTAGCCTCTTAAATAGGAATCAGCTAAACAAGGGATTGCAGTATGAATTTCATATTTTAAATATTCATCAACCTGTTTTTGTTATATAGTAACTTCACATTATATTACATTTGAATACTGTTTTTACATGTTTTAATTGCATTTTTTTATCTAAAATTATATAAAATGACATCATTTAATGTATAATTCATACCTTTTTATCCCTGATAAGCAAGTTTTCGAGAGCCCTTGCTACATCAACTTTTTGTATCCTCCAAGAAAAACACATCGAGATTATTGTACTTTCTTACAAATCTTTAACACAAAGCATTAAAACATGGCATGAACACATGAAGTTCAGTCAGTTAGTATAAGCTTGGGAAAAATTCGGACTACAATTTTCAATGAATAAAATACACTTTAAAATCTATAAGTATTAGCATGTTTAAAAGCAAGATTAAACTTAAACTAGATAATTTTATTAAAGGGATTAATTTGTAGTCATGAATCAAATAGCGAGTCCACGCCCCATTACAAAAGGCAACTTGACTTAACTCCTCACACGATGATGGTCAGACAAAAAAAAAATTTCCATGTCTGTGCTGAAGACCCTAAGAAAGTATTTACAATTAGCACTGATATCAATATTCAAACGAGAGGGTTCGAAGAGAGTGGGGGAAAAGAGGAAACGAAAGGTAGAATTAATATAATGCTACGTGAATTACGCTGAAATAAAGAGAGAAATTTTAGGCGTCTAAAGCAATGTTGGTATCTGCTTGTACAGTCAAATCTATACTATTTGACCAATTCAGAGACCAAATTTGGTATACTTTTTAGAATCCTGAAGAAAATATAAGCTACACTTTGGCCCTCATTCATTTTGTCCCGAGTGCATAATTGGGGGGAAAATCGTAATTCCTTGGATTAACATCAAGTATTCCTATATTGCAGTTGAAAGCCAAATTTATCGATATTGGGGTTGGAAAAGCAAATCTTACCCCACATTTTTTATAGAATTGAAATTCTAATTTTTTATGTTGAATCTTCCTTCTGAAATATAAATAATTTATGAATATATGCGGCAGATGAAATAGATTTAAAAATTAATGTTACATAATTTATTCACTTTCACCAGAAAGCCTTGGTTGTATAGGAAATTAATGTTAATAAGATTTATAACAATTATATTTTACAATTACATGTACTTTTAACTTTCATTTTCTTCAGAAACAAGTCTATATAACACGAAAAGCACTAGTGGAAAAACCACTGATAATAAAAGTGTAATTTTGCGACTAACTGGCAATGCCAGAATTAATGTTTCAATTTTTAATTCAAATCAAAATTGAGTTTATGAGTTCAAGTCAAGACAGCTAAATTGAGCATATTTAAGTTTTAGGAATTCATGTTCACTTTAAAAATATATTGTTATTGACAAGTATTTTATAATTATTCTGTTCTAGAGTAGATTCGAAGTCGAAATCTGATGTTAGCTGATCTTTCGCTTATGGAATTTTATCTTTTTATTCAAAGATCAGAATTTCAATTTCATCTGTTAAGCAGCTGTAAATATAATTTAGATTTTAATGAATTATTTAATTTATATCCAGTACAGCTTAAGATGTATTTTTTGTATATTTAGACCACTTTCCTTTTAAGTTATTGGCTTAGCCCTTGTGGTTGTAGAATTCCATCTTATGAAAATAAATACAATATGCAGCATAACCTTCTTAAAATAAGGCTCAATATGTGTTGTAGTAATTCACATTTTAAATTCTAATATAGTTTCCTTAGCAAGACGATTGAGATCGCTAATTTATATTTGTTTCTCATGTTTCAAATTACATTTGCTTGTTTGAATATTCAATAAGACAAGCAACAAGATCATCCTGAACAGATACAGGATGATCTGGTACCTTTTATACATTTCTCATTTATAAATCTTTATCATTTATAAATTGAATTTGGTTAGTCCGGGAAAAAACTTTTCACTTATGATAAAACATTCCGTTTATTTGCTGGAAGTTTCCGAAATATTTCATTTTTTATGACACATAGCCGAGAATCCCGAGAACAAAATGACTTGTTATGAATTCAGCTTTTAAGTCACATGGCAACATGTGAACCAACTTTGAAGGTTGATTATTTGCCTCACTTGTTTTAGAACGAGTCCATTTATTAAACTAGGGGAAGGTTAAACATAAACACTGCTTCTTACAATTCTTGTCTTGAGCATGGATTTAGGTTCCCAGTTTATGGGTTGGTACCAAAAGTAATATCAGTGATAACGATTGGCTGTTGTAGTGAGTGGTAACGAATTGGTGAGACAAATAATCCCCCATGGCAATCACCACACGTTTGGACATCTGGCAGCCTGTTTGATTGCTTCATTTCCTTGATCTTACCGCAATGGACTCACCCATCGCACAAAAGAATGTTAGAAGAAAATCCTCCTTCTCAAGGTATTTTCTCTCGATTGGTGTTCACCATTTGGCGATTCAGTTATGAAGAAACATGCCATGCTGAAAAAGAAACATTCTCTGAAGAAAATCAAAATTTTGCAACTGGATAAAAATAGCTTTATTCTAAAGTGGTCTTTATGTCTTAGCAAAGAAGTTGAATATTCTTGTTTCTACATGAAGACATTAATCTACAGAAGAAAGGAGATCAAAGACAACGTAACCATGTATGGTTCAAATTCATCGGGGGAATTAAGCGTATCCAAACCGGAAAGTTTAGCAAAGTTCACAAGGTCGCATTGCAATTTTTCAGACAGCCAAACATTCCAGTGAGCGGTCTAGTGCTGACCAAGAAAACAAAAGAAATTAGTGAAAAATGCAAATCACAGAAGAGAACTGTAGCTTTTCTGCAGTTACATGAATTTAAACTGCAGTATGGAATCAAGTGCCAAATGCTGAGGAGATTCAAAATCTGTTTCAATAGAAGTTGAAGAGTGGCTTCATGACATTCCAATGATTTTTTTCTAATAGTCCTTTTCAAAAAACTAATTTAACTTCTAATGAAATATTTTTATTCTTGTGAGGAATTAAGCTGATATTTTTCTCAGTAAAGGAAATATTTTATGCATATTAAGTTGAAAAAGTATGATTTACGTTTATAAAGATGTTTCGATTCTTAGCAAGCTGCCAACTAGTGTCGAATGTTTCGTTTATACATCTTTTTCACATGGTCCCTTCAGAGATGTATAAATGGTGCTTTACTGTATGTGTTTTAAATTCAGAAACTGGATAGAAAAAGTTCCACTAGGGATTCAATTTGAAATTACATTTCAGTTAGTATTGTGGGGAACTTGGCCACCATAAAAATTAGATTACAGTAGGATACATAGCAGAATAACCCATCTCTAACATGAAGTACTTTTTGGTTGACTGATGTTGCACCGTCTCTGCATCACAACTGGTGACTAGATGTCCAGATGATGCTTGCCTCAATTGACAAGCACTTCTATGTATGGTCCACGATGAACAGTTGAATTGCTAATGGAATGCATATAACTTCCAACTATCAGAAGCTTTCTGATAACAGACACTGTTTCAACTGCTATCACAGCTTCAGTTGCTGCTCAGCCACATTAAAACTACATTGCTACTTCAAGTGAAGTTTGTCAAATAGGTTTTTCACAAATCATTGAATAGAATTTTCAAACGAAATATTTGCTATAAAAGAAATTAACCATTAATTTGGAAACTTTGCAACCCTGGTGCAAGAGTGCCACATGTCAAAAAACATGGATACAAAAACTGAGGGTACAAGACTATTTGCCAAAGATGCTTCTTAATTTTTATGATTTAAAGTAACAGCAATTTCGCAGGAAATGAACATCCAGAAAAGGCTTTCACAATCCCTCCAAAACTCAAAATAGACTTATTTAGCACCAAGGGTGCAACGTATGTGAAATGGATTGATATATCGCATGTATACATAACAAAACTGTGGAAATTATAAAAATGTCAAAACTTAAAAAATTATTTGACACAAAAGTGATTACTTGAATTTGTCAATGAAAGCAATTCTGATCTTTTTCGAACTATAGTTAACCAATTCAACTCGAGCAATGCCAGGTTCCAGATTTCTGCTAGTATTGAACGGATTTCATGTCAAAAGCCAGATATTGATTTAAGATAGTTTTTTTTGCATGGTGTTTTTATATGGTTTGTTATGTGTTTTACTTCTATATTTTGCTTATTTAAACAGAACTTAAATCACAAAATTACAAACAAGACGTTTTTAAGTGAAATGATCAATACTCAGAATCTGCTTTTTTCAATGTTTAAAAATTTCCAAAACAAAAAGCTAGCTTTCAGTGACAAAGTACAACATGCGTAAGTAAATAAAATGTACCAGAATGATCACTATCAGATGTTTTTCTTTCAAAACTAGGCTTTAAATTAATAGTTAACAATTCCAAATTGGGACAGCCCATTTTAGGCAATGCTTTATCACAATGCTCTCATCAGGTTGATTCGTATTTTATGGCACAAGGACCGAACAAGCCAAATGCAAGCTAAAATATTCAAAATAACATCCAAACCATCAATAAAAGTTAGATTTAGTCATGAAGGTACACTACACAAAAGGAAAGTAAACTTAGAATACTAATCCAAAAGGTAGAATATCATGAACACAAAAAATAGAAAAATTCGTTTTTTTTTTAAATATGGATGGATGTTAATTTAAAACAGATGAAATGTATAGTGTTGTTTAAAAAATAAGATAGATAAATCATGCATTTAAAAACGAATGTAATATAAAAATTTCAATAGATTTGGATGGGGATTTACTCCCACCAAATCTAGCAAGTTTAAAATTGGATTGCTAGAGGTATTAACACTGATAGTTAAAAACTGGGCAATTGAAATATGGTGAATGGCAAAACGATTCACATAATCACATGTGTTAGACACAAGGCACTAATAAAAGATGCCTATGAATAAAACATGTGGTCAATGTAAGGACAAGTTAAAAGCACATTGGAGTGTCGAGAATGTAATGAATGCCAAAATGAAATGCCATGCAGCTTATTTGTTTGCAAGCTCCAAATGCTATGTCACTCATTCCACACTATGTCTCAGACAGCTTGTTGGAGATCATATGGAATGGGGAGACTCGAAGTAACAGAACTTTTCGCCATTGCATAGTCTGCTCAATGCCTGGTATCCTGACATGTTCAGGTATCTAACAGAAGATAACTTGAAAGATAATTTCAATACTGCAGATAAGTCGGATTAGAGGTAGTCCTGCTCTCTTTAAGACCGAATATATTATAAAGCTGTTGTTTCTGAAAATGGACATGTGCTTCATACAATGCCCGGAATTCAGTCATAAATAGACTACACAGGGTAGTGCAGCTGACGTGCTGGGCGGACTTTGAGCCATCTGTACGCATGACCGATCTGACTGTAGCAATGAGAAGCAATAGCTGACAATGAATGGTAGTGCTAGTACTTAATTTATCATAACTCAAAACAGGTGTAAATAAGAAAATATCTGGGAATGCAGGGCTGCCACAGCCCAAGAACTTGTAAGAGTAGGTATAGAAATATTCTTACAATTTGTAACGAAATTAGTTTTCTCTAAGTTTATTTTAGTAGCAGGTTTAATTGTCCAGATACAAAATGAATCTGCTAAAACACAAAATGTGGTAATTAAGTATGAAATAAACTTGAATTCACAAGAAATTAAAATAAAAAAACAATATTTTCTTAGTGTTGGAAAAATTCTAATTTCATACTGTCTTTTAGTAGGAATACCTTCCATTATTAAACTTTTATAAATGTGACATTTTAATCAAGATCGAGGGAAAAAGATAACTATGTAAACAAGCATATAATTATACATTTTTTTAGTTTTGCTGCTTTCTTGGCTGAATTAATTCTTTAAGGAACTAACTATTCACATAACACAAGTGAACCATTGTCTATTAAATTTCCATATTCGTCCACAACTGTAAATCTTTTCTCTGGAACGTCTCTTAAGTAAATACAAACAGTAACATCAATCATTTCTATTTCAATATACTTTTCTGGGAAATAAATTTCATTGTAGCCTCAAATATTAAAATATAGAAAGAAACGAAAAATTGGATACACTGGGCGCTTTGACAGAAAAAGTAAGTCCTTTAAAAATAAGGTAATTTAATTTCTTAATTCAGATGATATAAAAAATGAGGTAACATTCAGTTTATTGGTACATGAGTTTGTAATGAAAATTTTTCATGTTAAAATTGTAGCATCATCCATCTAAACACTGAATCCATCTAAACACTGCAACACACACATTCTGTTGGGAAAATTCAGATGAAAAGTCAGTTCTTGTCATTGGCTTGTGCGTTTTTATTCACTTCAATTCAAGCTTGCTGGATTTTTCTTTTCCACAGCTTGAATTTTGAAAAATCCTAATTCTAGATTTCAATTTTCGTTACCAAACCACTGCCAAATGAAAACAATGGGCCGAAAATAACGCCACATTGTAGCGTGAATAAAATATTGATTGAAGCTTTCGGATTGTTATAAGGTACCAACTTGGCAACCTTTTGTGAAAAAGGATAATAGATCAGCACTACAGCAAGTTTTGGCGACCACACCGTTTTATCATTGAATTCGCCATAATTCCACTATTAGCCGTAATCTAAGGTAAAAATCCGTAATGGTTGGCATTTTTGAATTCATGATGGGAACAAATAATCATGTTGGTGGGGAACTTAATTTTCATTGGCCTTAGTCGCCAAGGTTCAAAAGTAGCAAAAAGTCTACTTTTAGTCCCCTGCAGCAGCCCTAGGACTGCCAAGGAGAAAAAATTTCTACAAAGGATAAAAAATTTCTTTAAGACAAGATATTTCCCTAACAGTTTGATTAAATAAAGGATGAGTTCATCCAACTGCAGAAAAATCGAAACATTGGGAATTAAAAAAAGGGAAATTATTAAACAAATTTTTTAAAAGAAAGTTAATAGCAAATTTTTTTCTTTTACAATAAAATTAATTATTGTTTCAACATGGATGGAATTTTATAAGTTCAGAATAAACTTTATGAAGTACAGCAATATTGCTAAAGATCTGTTGGGAAAATTCAGACGGAAAATATTATAATTTAATAAACATTTTTAAAGAACATGCACGAAGGAAAATAATTCTATACTTACCAATGTTCCAATATTCTTGAGAATTCATAGAATGATCAATGTAAGGCGCAGAAAATTACATCAACCCATAGAGATGGGGATAACAATTTAAAAGCATTAGGATAAAGTACTTGCAAATAAAATTAGGAGAATTTTTACACTAGTGATCAATGTAAAACTTAACCACTGGTGAAAAATTTTTAATATTAGCCTTTATAGGAAACGTAAAAATTAAATTCTTATTAAATTGAAAATAAGTTTTTCTAATGCCCAGCCAATTGAACATTACTAATGGCACTACAAGGGTGGATTTGTAAATCACTTTGCATAACCCAGGTGCACCAAGGGGTGGGTTCACATTACTCCTCACATAAAAGGCATGACTTATAGCTGAAAAACTTAACTCTTACAAGAACAATTTTTGAATTTTTAAAATGCTTAACACCTCTCATAGAAGTGACGCCATATTTTTTTTATTCAGAATAATCTTAACATTTTTAGATGCAGCGAAACGTTAGGTTTCACAAAAGATAGGATTGCTGTAGACAAGAATTTCAATACCTACAATTTTTAACAATTCCTACAAGAGGAAACAAACTTCATAATTACTCCAGAACAGACCATTGTAGTCACCTTTTGTAGACATGTCTAGTAACACGGATGTTATGTATGTGAAACGGATTATATAGATGGATATAGCATGTTTTCAATTTGCAACCAAAGTAAAATTTTAGAAATTGTAAAAACATTAAAACAAGTGTTCAAAAAATTATTTTTGAGGTACGTACTTAAATGACATCTGCATTTTTCTATGAACAAAGTCATTCTAAAACTCGACAATATTCAGTTAATCAATTCAACCCAAGCAACGGTGGGCAATTCCGGCATTCTGTAAATAAAATTGCAATACTATTCAAAGTTGACACTTAATTTAGGGTCTTTACCAACAGCGAATATCCAAAAACATTAGAATTGATATTTTCACTGCACAGAAATTAACTATGCTTTAGAAATGACTAAAATGAAACGTATTCAAATCAATGTCAGATCCTTTATATCCTAAAAGTAAAAATTCAGTTTCCATAGCTGAAAAGTCAAATTCAAATTTGATAATTTTTATCAGCCTAAATTTGAAATCAAAAATGTTTTCAATATTTTATTTAATCTACATATAAATAAAAATGGAGGTTTGTTTGGGGTTAATTTAAAACACTGAACTGGTTTCAGCAAGCATCACACCATTATTCATGGGGCATAGCCCCTAAGCAATGAAGGCCACAACTGATATGGAGGAATCCCAAGAAATTTCTCGATGCATCTCATCAGCAAAAAACAAGACTTGCTTTCCACAGCCATGGAAACAAAACATGCAATTGCTTATTGGCCCTGGAGATGTGGTACACTGCTCTATCACATTGGACAACATGACAAGATGGATCTCCATATTCCCTTTTGGAAAGTAAGATGCCTGGTAGTATTGCTTGCCTTCTCAGGAACATGGGTAGGCATCTGCTGTCTCGGTAGTTTCTGAAGAGGTTGATGTCAGCCAGCTCTCATTTGGTTAGAAAAACCAACAAAATGTCATTTCTCTTCTATTATCTATCCATTAGGATTAGTTCATAGGCACAAACAATTCCAGGTTTGAAAGGGTCATTACAAAATATTTTAATTGGATATTTTTCATAACTAATATTTACTGTTTCATACTGCTTTCATCTAATGTAAAATAACAGCAGTTTGGAATCCTGAAATTTTTTTACATTTAGTTTTTAAGAGCACTGCACACATCCAAATGGTTACATTACAATTCATAAGTTAGCCGTGGTAACAAATGTACTGAAAAGAATCAGAAGGATGAAAGGCTCCCAACAAAATCTCTGGAACTAGGTAGTGTTATTTAAGAAAGCTTCCCAGGATTACCAAAAGCAGATAGAAAAGCCGATTTCAATAAAGTTTGCACATTCTTGGAAATGTGTTCCTATGGCATTTCACACTGCCACAAGGTTTTTGGAATATCTTGGGGGCTTCCTTAGACAGTCAGACTACTGCCTACTAAAGCCACTGCAGAGTGATGTCTTTCATTGTTTTCTAGTCAGTAATCAATGTTTGTTTTATGGTTAGAAGTACAAGACAATGTTAAATTACAGTAGCAAGAAATGCCTCTTCAAGCAGTTTACAGCAATACAATCAGATCAATGGATATTGTTTCAATGTCCTCAAATGTGTTGAATTGGCTTCTACACTATAATGGGAACTGCACAATCTAACAGGATATATATGTAGCCAATGATTCCAGTTTGAGATTCGCTGTGCCATGATCTAGCATTTAGGCTAAGGGAATTTATCTGCCATTTTCTTGAACTAAGGACGGCTGCAATGAGGCTTCATCACATGTGAAAGCCATTAACACAGAACAATTGTTTTGCAACATGTGGATCAATCAGATCACATATACAATTGAATGGGATAAGTTCAGCAGTTCATGACAGGATATTCTAACCCTACATGCATATTTATATGCATAACACATTTAAGATTTATCAGTAAATCTTATTTAATTAGAACCACTTTTCTCAAACCCTAACATTCGCTTTAGTAAAGTATTACTATTTGCTTCAGTATAATTTGAAAAAGTGCAAAGCAATGAGTTTATAAACTAGAATTTTTAGAAAAAAATAATTCTCCTATTTCATGTGCGTTTATAATTCATTTCTCATTTAAGGTATTGAAGGAGTAAAGAACATTTAAGCTTTTAGAGGGGATAAGTTTTCAGTTACCTCATAATCATAGTAAATCAGAGGTTAATATCGCTTTATATTTTGGATATGTAAAAAGTTAGCTTCTATTTGTGGATTGAATTTTTAATACAAAGGATATTTTTTATCTTTTTCTATTGAAGTTAATAGTTCTGGAGTAAAAAGATTAGATTAAAAAATGAAGGAATTTTTTAAAGATATTTTTAAAAATCAACCTTCATCCTTACTTTGATTACACAATTTCTAAATTAAAAAAGCATGAATAAAATTTTATATTTACTTGACTAAAGCAATTGCACATTAAAAATATTTGGCATACAAGCTCTTTAAAATTAGCTAAGCATCTTAATTGAAAACGTTAAGCGAGATTAAATTTGACAAAATTTTGTCAAAAGCATAAATTACCAAATTCATCAATACTAATGTTTTTGAATGACCCTACATTTTGTTGAGACCAAGCTAAGAGTAATAGTAATTTTTAAATACTTGAAACAGGCAACCGGTGCCAAAAACACAGAACTTTGCACATTCCCATTTATGATTTACGCCACTTTACATAACTTGTATTTACTTTTTACAAAATGTGAGTGGAAATGGCAGAAAATCTGAAATGACTCTTCATAGTTTATGCAACTTCCAAGTATTAATTGAATACATTTTGTAGCGTCATGTTTCCCTTCCTTCAAGGCTTGCAAATCTTCTTTAACATGAATTCGTCGATGACGAATCCTTCTACGGGGAAGAGTCTGGCGAGTTTACGACGGTTTGGGATAAAAGATTGTCATGCGTATGAATGAATGCTTTAAGTCTCGTTTTTTTAACTGTCCCGCTTCGTTAATGAGGTACTCGCAGAGAGTAGTATGGAATGAGAACGGATGCAGAACTGGTTCACTATGATGAAACCATGGGACTGGAACCATTTTGTATTTAATTCTTTTAGCCTCGAAACTGCCTTTCTATTAATGCTATAAATACTGTAAAATTAAGAATTAAATGTGATGTTCGTTTTAAAGCTGTTTTCAATTGCTTAAAACCCACCTTCTTTAATTTATCTCTCACATTACAATTAGTTCAAATGCAGAATTGATGCATTTTCAAGCTTTTGATAATTTTCTGCATGCTAAATTTTCATATTTCTCAACATAGAATAATAGCTCATTGTAGTAGATATTACTAATTTTCCTCAATTCTTTAACCTTCAATATTTTGGGAATTTTTACTATTTATCTTGAATCAAATCCAACATTTTCATTATGAAAAACAATTTGTTGCAAAGATTCTTTATCAGCTTTTAGAAGTATATTACTTGATACCGATTTGTTTTCTCCCATTGTATTGCTCTAAGAACATAATTTTTATGTTTTCAATTGATACATCTAGTTTGAAAAATTAAGAGCCATGATAGAGCTACATTATCTTAACTGCAACACATCAGAAAAATAGTCAAAAATCCAGAGTTAGACAATAAGAAATTAGTTATCCAATAATTGCTTGTTAAAAAATGATTATAAATCTTTATATCAGTTAAATCTTTAAGACGGATGAAAAGGTAATAAATTTTGGAAGCACTTATACAATTTTTTTGTATTTATCACATGTTTGTCTGACAAAACGAATATTTCCCAATTTGAAACATTGGGAAACTTTCCTTTAAATTTCAAAATTTAGCTTGCTACATTTTCTCTGCATGACTTGCTAATGGTCATATGAACTAATGATTCAACAAGTCCAGATGAATTCGAAAATTGATTTTTCATGAGCGAGTTTTTAGTTAATTAAATTTTGAAGTACATCCTTAAAACTGATAATTCAATGCCTCCAAAAATATTAGTTCCGTAAAGAATTATTCTAAAAATTCTGTAACATTTTGCTGAACAATTATAAAAAAAGTAGTATGCGATTTCAGTTTTGAACTGCTTGACAATTAATCTTTTCGAAAAAGAAAGATTAAAATGTCTTAATATTTCTGCCATAACTAAACACCCATTATGAAATTAAACAAGGATTTCAATAGATCTTCTGGCATAAAATGTGCAAGATAATAATAAAAATTCAGCAATTTTATTCTCAATTGTCAGGTAATACAGAAATTATTGTACTTATAGACACTCTTGTAATATGCACTAAATAAAACCTAGGATCTAAGTCACAATTGAAAGTTATCTAAATTAACTAATTTTACTTAGATAGCATTTCAGCTCAAGGTTCAATGGTAATGTTATTGAAATGCATAGCTTATTTTCACTACATGCACACAAAATAGCTGGAATCGTGCTTGAATTCTTGGTTCAAACTTAAATCAAAACTTCATAACTGGTCAGTAATTTTAACCTATACAACACCTTTTTACAAGCAGTTCATAAAATTGCAACATACTCAATATATAATGAGTTTTATTGTCTGATCACTCCTGCAAGAAAAGAACTACTTCTATGTAATATTTCAAGATATTACAAAGAATGTGGCACTTTTTAGCAATCCTGAGAAATATTTTGAGAAACTGAATCATTTAAAATTTTTGTGCATTTTACAAATGAAATTGAGATTTATAGATGTGAAACAGCGGTGACAACTCTACTATAATCATAAATCACAAAAGGAGTTCTGAAAACAATTACGAACACGAAGGTTGTTCAGGGTTTTCATTAGAGCACAGAACCTCATTTTCTGGAAAAAATCACTCAACGTGAAAATTTCTGCAAAACGGAATTCAATTTTTTCTAAAAATGCACCTAACACAAAACTCGTAAACCAAAATACTTTTAACTAGAATTGAAACCGGTAAAATCGGTTACGTAATCGCATGACACATGGCAAAAAAAATTTCAATGGAAAATTTATTTTAGGGAAAATATGAAATTACTGTTCCAATGAATTTTTAGACACTTAATCAACTATTATAAAAAAATTTTGTAAACATAAATACAATTTTAATTTTATAATGCACATTGTTTACTAATGCATCCACTGCACCCAAAATAGTGCTATATGTAATTTATACTTTTGTAGAAAGTGTCATTTTTGTCAGATTTTTCATGTTTTTTGCATCTTTATAATGCACACAAAACATCTTCAGGTACAGTTGTTGGTCTCAAAATATACATCATTTCTTCAAGAGAAGGTCTGATGAGTTCTGTTTGTTTCTTCTTTCTACTGTTATATTCTTACTCTTATTGTCAATTTATCAAAACTATCTTGAGCCTCGATTCTTAAATACGGATCAAAAATGATGTGACCAGCTGGCTGGACAGGACACATCACTTACTAAGCACCCACTGCACAGCAGCTCATCTCATAAATTGGGAAAAATCCAGAAAATTAGTGTGCATAAATGAAAAAATTTTGAATAAAATATAAGTAGAATGGGCTAGAAAGCTTAATCAGTGGAGCCAAAATATTATAACACACCCAAGCCGGTACAACACTCCCCCTCCCAAGTACTGATCACGACCAAAGGTGCTTAACTTTGGTGGTCGAATGGGTAGGTGTTGATCTTCTGAACTGCTGATGCTCTTGCATAAAGCAAGTTAAAATTAAAATATTAGGGATGGGGTCAAGTAGAATTAAATCATTTACATTTAACAGAAATTATGTGATATAATTAATGATCCAGTTGAGTCCTATCCCAAGTAACAGAACGCAGTCTTATGCTGTGACCCGTTCCAAGATTACGGAAAAGTGCATTAAGTTCAAAACATTTTTAGGAATATAGTCAAACATAACCAATTTCACTATTTGAAGACTTTAAATTTTTGACATTAGTTCAGCATTCCCCCCCCCCCCAAAAAAAATCCCCAAATTGACAAAACATATTCAATAAACAGAAGTTCAACTCTAATTTGTGATCGGGTAAACTATTTTTCAGTTCATTTTAAAATGAACTCAATTTTATAATTTTTTCGATTCTCCATGGGAAAATGCCACTGTCAGCCCAGATTAACAGTCCAAAGAGAATAGTGAGGAAGAATTCGCACGCAAATAGAATTTTTACAGAAAATCTGCAAAGGGAAATTCTCCAAAATTGTTAGGGCAGTCAGCTGATGTGGATCAATTACTCTTTATAGAACACAAAACACTAAATAACCCAAATGCTTTTTGTAAGAAAGAAAACAACTCAGAAAATCTAAGCTGTTTTATATTTTAAAACAGTTAATTAAAAAAATCATTTAGACAACACTAGACAATTAAAGACCTCAATACATGATTTTGATAAAAGAATCAAAACTAAACCCCCCTTTTCCTTCAAGGCTTTTATTCAGTATTATTTTAGGAAACAAGACCTTGTGTGGAATTCTATACACCATCCAGTTGTGCCAATAAGATTTTAAGGAATTCTTTAAATAAAGATCCTCAGACAATAAACATGCTAATTAGATAATCAAGGTTTGAAAAGTAGTATTTTAAAACCTGGGGAATACTTTTAAAATTTTTAATTTTAGTATCTTAAAAACCAAAAATAAAAAGAGCATTTGAATTTTTAATTTCATATCCTTAGTATTTACAAAGGACAAAGACATGCATCACATTAAATAAGACTTAATATAAAAAGAATGTCTATAAGACAAGCCTGAAATGCATTTTATTTTTAAAAAATCTTATAAACCCCCTATAAACAACCCTCTTAACATTTCTTTATCAAATTTTTAAAAACTGACATGCAAATACAAATGAAAATAATGAATTTGACTAACAAATGAATGATCTTACATTTTTTGCCAGAAATCTACTTTGCATAGGAAGAATGAGGACGCGTTTACACTTAAAACTGTAAAATCAATGGTAAACGAGGGGTGATACGATAAAAATGAATTTATTTTCATACACCAATTACAGAACTGAGTAACAAATTCATAATGATTACTGAAGACGAACATCAATGTACCAGAGGCTAACACTAAAATATATGTGTCTTCGCACCACAAACACTGATTAATTATGAGTGCTAGTCGGAAATAAAGAAAAAAAATGATAGAAGTGTTCATTCGGAAAGACTTCAATATCGACGTCTCTTTGAATCAAGGCCATAATCTTCCATATTTTCCATCATTTCATGCGGGGGCATGGGAGCACGCATACCGCTACGTGCTCCAGCTCCGGCAGGTGGGACCCCCATTTCTGCCATCGGATCTCCACTTGGTGAATAACTTGCACCCATGGGTGGTTGGTCAAAACGGGATTGCCGCTATACAGTCAAAAGTTTCAGAGGCATTCAAAAAGTCATTTCAGTCAATGCGGTAAGACAAAAAAGATGAGAGTTCAAACGATGATTCATATTGCATATGCAACACGAATTTATTATACATTATGGAGAAAGATCCATCATTGAAATGCGAACATCAAGAACGCCAGCAGGATACAGGAACACCAAGGGGAAGAAAAAAAAGCAAGGAGCACAAGTTAGTACACTATAAACCCTAAGTTAATGTCTTTTAGACATGTAAATTAAGTAACTTTCCTTCAGGCTCAAAAAGCGCTAAAGAATCAATAAATACATATACAAATACAATTAATTACATTTTGTCCCACAAATAAAAGTGGATATGCTATTGAGAATCGCATACAAATAAAAATAACATCAAATAAACATTAATCAGAGTAATAAGCAATTAAGTCGAAATCAAAAGGAAGAGAACCGGTTGAATATGTTCCAATAAAAAAATCTTAATCGTGAAAACTGTATAAAAGGTTGAAGCATTTTCTTTCCGAGAACATAGTCAAAAACAGATAATTGATTGTAAGCAAGCAATACACTATGACTGAAATTTTAGAGCAGGTGCTCATTTCAAGAATCTCAGACAAGTACTCGAATAATTTTATCATACTGCTTTTAATCATGCTAAGCATATTAATAGCAGTAGGCTAAAAGCGGTAACTCTTTACTCAGTTTTCAAAGAGCATTGACACAAAAAATGTCTAATTTGAAAAGTGAGACAAGCTATTTAAATAATTATTACAGCAAATTTAATTGCAAAATTCAAGATTAGGAGCTTTGAAGAGGAGACGGACACTTGTATGCAGTCGGTCATTTTAAAGTTTATAAGATCAGCGGAATTAAGAGATAATTTTTCAACTTAACATTTTCAAGATATTAATATCAAATTAACACTGGATGAGATGAGTAACAATCTCAAATTAAATCTAAAAATCAGAGACTATGTTAGAAATTATTTCACACAAGGAAGAATTGAGATCTTATCAAACATGGTGCAAAAATTGAATCTACTATAAACCAGGATTCCCACTCTCAACAAAAGAATTTAGTACATTTCATGAACTTCTGAAAACTTTTTTTCAAGGAACGCATTTTGCTAGCAAATATTCATTTTCAAGAAACAAAATAAAAATGACTCATGGGACATCATTGGGAAATTATAATTTTGCAAAAGTATTTAAAAGAAAAATAGTAAAAATAAAAACGTTCTTTTTCAAATACATAACATGAACACACCAACACTAGCAGTTATATGCATTCAAAAAATGCAGCATTAAAAAAAATCACTTAAATAGTTTTTATCACATAAGTGTATATCGAATAAAATAAAATGACTAAATTAACTAGCAGTATACAATTAAGATGGGGTAAAAAAACATTACAATTGAAAAGGCTTTAGATTTCAGGTATCAAAATCCTGTCAGGGTAAATTCAAGGACTAAATGAAATTGCAACATTTTTCAAGGACTGCTCATGGCCCCGTTCGTATCCACTTATACAATATTTTCCAAACAGAAGTATTGAAAATTCTATAGGGAACAATTTAAGTAACACAAATTCAAAAGCACTTCAAACTATAACAAAAACTGATATAACAGCTAAAAAGTAAGAATTTATAAACTTTTTAATTATAAAAGTTTATTTTGAAGACCATCAGAAAAAAATGGTTTCTCTTTCCAATAAAAACCTGTTTCAAAAATATCCAATATACATTAAAACTTAAATCTCCAGAAATTAACTTCCTGAAAGCACTCAGTCTTCAGTTTAGATTTGGTAGGAAGTTTCTTTAGTTTAATTCAAATTCTATACATCTATTTTTACTTCAAGTAGAAGATCAAATTTATCAAGTTACTACTATTTAAGAGATTTTTTAACTTAGTTAAAATTGTCAGAACTTATGAAAAAGACGTTAAATTTTGTACGACCATCACTTTCATTCTTCCGGTAGAGATTGATAGCGCAAGGATTAATTGATTCCAGTATTCAAATATCGATGTTTGAAATTTCAAAGTAGTCTTTGCAGTAAAATTATCAACTGCAAAAAAAAAATCGCTTTGCTTTGAATATTTATCAATGCGCTCGAAAACATTAATCAGAAACAGTTAATACAGTAATACCCCGAAGTTAAGCGATACGTGGGTCTGACGAAAACCGCCTAAGTCGAATTCGCGTAAGTCGGGGTACAACTTTGCATATAAATTTTATTTAATTGGGACCAAGGACTAACAAAACCACCAGTTTAGAAGAAAAATATTCAATAAAATTGCAGTTCTTTATACATATTAATACAAAATATTAAAAAATAAATAAATGAGTTGCGTAAAAAGTTATTTCGATGTCGATGGCTTCATAAAATCTAACAAATTTGTCTGACGACACAATGCCTTCTTTTTTCAAATTTCTTTGTAGCAAGCTAATATTTTTTTATTCCTTGCTTTGTAGCTATAATGCGTTCTTCGTCTAGTTTCTAAAATGTCGATGGAATGTTTTCTAAAATTTTTAAGCTCTTTCCAATTGAGCTGAGACCTTCTGTCAAGCTTGTAATCGTCATGTGCTTTTCTGGCTTAACTGGGTCTGAAGTGTCGATACTACAGTGACGTTTCGCTCATGCATCTCTAATGAACTCATCAATTGTCAGCTCCTGACTATGAATCCAACAGCTCGTAGATATCATCAACATTGACTTCCATCATCAACATTGATCATCATCAACATTGACTCGCAGATATCACAACATTGAATAAAGAAAAAATGATAGAAGTGTTCACATTCGGAAAGACTTCAATATCGACGTCCCTTTGAATCAAGGCCATAATCTTCCATATTTTCCATCATTTCATGCAGGGGCATGGGAGCACGCATACCGCTACGTGCTCCAGCTCCGGCAGGTGGGACCCCCATTTCTGCCATCGGATCTCCACTTGGCCTGGACAATAACTGCCTGGCAAGATTAACAACTTCTATCACATGAGTGACATGATCAGTTTCTGGCATTGCTTCCATCTCGTTTTTGAAAAAAAATGGACAGTTTCTTCCAGACACCATTCAATGTTTTTTGGAAATTTCATCCCAAGATCAGATTTACTTCGTTTGGACGACAGTTTTTTAAGGGTTTAGAAAACGTATAACAAAACAATCTTAACTTTCATTGATCATAGAATTGTAATCGTGCAAGTAGAGTTTGTGCGAAACGTGTCCAATGCATAACACAGTAAGAGAAACACTGAAGATAGCGTGTTGCCAAACGAAAAAAATCTAAAACCGCGTAACTCCGAGTTCGCATAAAAGTCGGGGTATTACTTAACCAAGTTACAGTTAACATTCAAAAAACCAGAACAAATTAAAATACAAGAATGCTGCTGAAATTGAGACATGTGAAGCATGATTTAGAACTTAGCCATAAGTATTTGGAAAATGTAAATATACTGGTATTTTACATATTAAACGTACTCTCATTTTATACGTATTATCTCATCTTTATTACATATACTCTCATTTTAGATTCAACAAAGTTGGGTATATCAATACTTTTATACAATATAAAAATAGAAAATTTCAATACTTTGTAGTAATATTTTGGGCATTTTAAAATTGCATTCTTAAAAATTATAATTAAATCAAAATCTATATTTGAAAGATTACTACTTTTATCGACTTCAAGTTGAGATTTCGTAATTTGATAACAATAATCAGTATTTGACACAATAAAACAGGGGCAATCAATAAATTCTACTTATGAAATGAACTGGGGTTTTTCCCATGGGCAAAATAATTTGTTTCCAGTCTCACACATGCAGGTTTTCATTATTTTATACAATCGAAATTGTCAGCAATTCTATTCCTTTTATTTGAAAATTTTTCAATGAAAATAATTAAAAGCTCATTATTACTCAATAACTTGAATGCTAGTTTTCCATTTCGAGCGATGTAGTATTAGATATAATTAAAATGGTTACTACTTTAAATAGCAGTTAATATTTAATTTGTAAACCCAATACTGATGAAGAAATTAAAAATATCAAAAATTTGACATTGAAAATAGAAAATAGTTATTTTAGATCCCAATGGAGAGTTCATCATGACATGAGAATACACAAATTTGAAAATTATTTCCAGATCTTCAATGGATATAATAAAAAGTGCAAAAGAAAGTTGAAACACAGCTAAGAATATTGTGAAAGACACGAAACTGCATCAAAGTAGAAACAAACCAAATCGATTCAAAAACATAATCCAATCCTTTTTAACAAATAGGAAATTAAAACTGGCAAACTGCAGAATAATTTCCAATAGTTATAGGACACGTGTAACTTCTGACAAAGATTATGTGATTATAGAAATCTGTTATCAAGTCTGGAAATTATATTATTTTTAAGCAGTACGAAAAAAATCTTGATTCTCTCTGAAAACACACAACAAATTGAAAAGTAGAATTTCTTATGTGTACACAAAGTGAGATGTACCACGTAGTACAAAGAAAATACCCATACTTTACAGTAATATACACCTTATAACCTATTAAAAACCATTTAATGAAAGGCAATGTTCATTTGAGCTTATTCCACCTTCGAAGACTAATGTGGATTGAAATCTAAAACAGTACCTCAAAGTACATTTCAAATTTGAAAACAATAAAAGGACCATCATAACATATTTAAAACAAGAGTAAAAACTAAAATATTTAATTCAATAAGTTCATAAATTCCATGCATCATTTAAGTAGCATTTGTCTCATTGGCTTGAGAAATAGAATTGTTATCTGAGGAAGATTAAACCTAAGTGATCATGTCACGATGCATTGAAAATGAATAGAAAAACATTCGATATATATTACATCCGAATTAACCTTAACTGTTAGAGGGGGGGGGGGTATTTCAATTAACGTCACACTGGAGCTACACTTAACTGTTAGAAGTAATGCTAAATAAGACAAGACACATGCTTGCAACACAATTGGCCCATCACTTAGAAGTGTGGAATCCTGTACCCCTTAAATTAATAATTTATTCCTAAATAAAAAAGAATCTTTCACCAAATATATCAAACTCAGTATGACATATGGCTCTTCAAATCAAGAAAAAGCACAATATTTCAAATAAAATATTTGAAGAAAACCACCCATTTCTTGCTTTAAGTTAGTGTACCTACGAACACAGTACCGTAGCTGAGGGGAAGTTTACCTACGACTGAAAATTAATGAATGAGGCAAAGCAAGGCATTTGATAGTGGGAAAATTCTAATAACATCTGACACATGACGACACAATGCAGGAAGAAACCTTACCGGAGGCATCCCCATAGGTCCTTGCATCATACCATTAGGGCCATAGCCAGGGGCAGATGGGGCCATAGGATCACCGGGCATAGGTGGGGACATGGGTCCGGAACTCTGCATCTGCCGCAAAGCTGCATCCTGGTGAAAAGAGGAAGTACATAAAAACATGCTGGAAAGATAACCAAAGCATGAGTGGTATTTGCCTCCATTAAAAGTGCCTAAGTTTTGTAAATTGTTTCACATCTATGTATTTTTAAGTGCAAGTTACTAACATTTAACAATGTCTAGTATATTCTCATTTGCCTGATGTTGGAAAAAATATAGCAATTTTACAGAACATTGCTAGCAGATGTCAACAAGTCATTAAGTTTCTGTCACTTGTAATTTCAAATAGTTAATCAAGTGAAAAAGATTCAAAAGTTGCTAAGGAACTAAACTTAAAAGAAACTAAAACAGATTTAACTCACAAAGTGATTAATGACAAATTAAGCATTCAATCAAATGCAAGATTCTACAAGCATGGTAAATTGAGAAAAGAAAACTGATGTGTAGCCAAACACAGAAAACTAATTGCTACAGTGCAAATTTTCCAGACGGAAAAATAGCCAAAAGACAAAAAGCATAGAACTTATTTAAAGACTTAAGTCTAACTGGAAAAAATAAATGATTTGAAAGTGGAAATTGGATAAAAATATACATCAAGTCACTTCAGGAAATTGAATGCATGCAAAGATTATAACAATACATGCATATTTTCTAAATAAAATTTATTCAATTGCCAGAAAACAAATATGGATGCTAAAAATGATGCATGGTAAATATGAAAATGATTCAGATTTAAAAAAAACTGACTTACCCTATCCATCATATCACCATAGCCTCCACCCTAAAGAAAAAATATTGTTTAACAAAAAGTAGATACATCTATAACATATCGTGGCCTACAAGAGAAACACTAAGTCAAAATTTTTAAGATGTTTTAAGTTTTTCTAGATTCCCTTTGTTTTCTCATAACTATATTTTAGTGTTTCAATTGTAAGTCGGTATCAATTTTAATGATTCCTTACAAGTTTATCAATATAATCCGCAATTCATAAAAGCATCTTAAAAATTCTCAAATAATCTAGCATAACATGAGCAAATATCTCAACTAGATTAAAAGAAATCAATCGAAAATTACCTGTTTTAGCCAACCAAAAGGGTTTAGCCTTAAACATAACAATCATATTGCGCTATAGATGAAATAGATACTAGATGAGCACAATACTCTCCCCATCCATCTTACTTGATATCACATCAAATTAAAGCAATTAAATCTTCACAAAAACAGTAAATATACCACAACCTAATACTTGTCAAGTTATTTACAAATGGTTTCAGAGAACTGAAAGAAAATTTATTTTTATGAATAACTTTTCAATTGAGCTTTTTACTTACTCCCATCATCATACTTTCTTCTTGTCTGCGCCTCATATCATTTCTCAAAATTTCTTCTTGCTGCTGACGAAGAAGCATTTCCTGTTGGCGACGATTTTCTTCTCGTCTCATCTCTTCATCACGTCTGAAATAAAGATTTATAACAATCAAGTAATTTAACCCCAAAACCATATTAACATTACAATAACAGCAATGTAAAATTAAATCAAAGTAAAATATTTTGAACACACACACACACTAAATATCCAAAACTCATAACTAACCCTCCACAAGTGTCACACCTAAACAGTTTGAAAAATTCAGTTCAAATACAGTCTAGAAAAATTTTGAGTCGGCATACAAAAGAAATCACTCTGAACAGTACTTGAGCCACTTGGAGGGATAATATTAATATAAAAATGCATGGAAATCAATTATACGTGCAATTTACCTTAATTCTCTTTCACGTGCAATTAGATTACTTTGTTCTTCCATATGGCGTAGTCCTAAAAAAGAAAATAAGCAAGTTAATTACATGGTAAAAATATCAATAAACAGCTGCCAAAGCATTTGTGAAATAGCAGCATAAATTTTTTTAAATAGCATAAAAAGTCTACTCTTAAACCCTATTTTAGTAGCAAGTTTAGTTGCTCAGATACAAAATGAATTGGATAACACAAAATGTGCTGATTAAGTATGAAACACGTTGAAGATCTAGTTCAGAAATTTAAATTTCAAAATTTAAAAAAAACTAAATATTTTTCTTAATAAGGCTTTCATGACAATCTAGCAACCACAGATTCCAATGTTTTCTTTCATGGTTGCCTCAGTTTGGCACCAAAACTTTGAAATTGGTGTTAATGGAAAATTTTCTCCTGAAGAAAAATACAGAAAATATTTTTCTGTCCACTATTAGGAAAAAAGGGACCAAATTTCCATCCACCTTTCAGTGAATTTTCAAAAAGTCGCCACAATTATGAAAATAAGTTTTTGAGATGATTTTGCTTAATAACCTCTCTAATTGCTAAGGTTGGAAAATAGCAGCAAAGTCGCCTTTTTATGGCCTGTAGCAGACCTGCAATAAAATATCCCTACAGGTACTAAAAATAAGGCAAATATAACATTTCCCCAAAGCCTCATTTACACTGTAAAGTTGGAGGAAGAAATTGCATATTACATTTACAATCCTTGTTTTTGAACAGGAGTGCAGATTACTAGGATAACAAAAGATTATGTCTCCATGAAGGTCAAGAAACATTGACTGAATTACATGTGCCTGCATTTCAATGTAGTTTGGAAATTAGTCAGAGGTTGATCTTGGATATGTATTCCTTAATTCTCTTTAAATCTACTTCTGAACCAATTTATCCTTTGACGAGGGTCTAAAAAAAAATCACCCAAAATCTGAACACTAAGGAAGCCAATGGAGGATTTTCTGAATTAGGAAAAAACTTGTAATAGCGGGCATCCAAATTTCAAATTGTATGTGTGGACAACTGCGTCTAGGTGTTACGAAGATGGCTGCTTGGAATGCTGTGTTCTGACCCATATTTTGGTACTGATGATTTTGATTTTCTGATGTACATTTGGGGACTGTCCAAATATTCTTAAATTCTTTAGTTTCCAATTTAGTTTATTGCTACCACTGTTTCAGTACACCCTTACTAAGCAACAAACATTTGCACAATTACTGTCTCAGCATGAACAAATTGTTCATCTTCAAATGAAAATGATCACTCATCAACAAAACATTACTACTAAAAACATATTTGTCTAAATATTTACAATTAACATGGACCAACTTCTAACACCATTTTTCAAAAAACTTCATAAAATAAAAATTTTTTGACCAAATTTTTATTTCTTAATATGGTTTAATTGTGTTAATTTGTTACAATTTAAAATTTTAAAAAATTGGAGACTGCAAGATTTAAGTTGCACAATGAATTTATTAAATATATGTTTAAAAAAATGTTTTCAATATTAACATTCTCTAGGTCAGTGGTTCCCAACCTGTGCCCTTAGAGCTCTGCTGCTGCTAAAAAAATAAGAGACGAAAATTAGAATCAATAACGAAACTAGAAATTACATTCTTTACTATCCACTCTTCTCAGTAACACTACTCCTAAATATCATTAACTTGTAAAACATAGGGTGGGCCTAAGGGGCTCTGCCACAGAAATTGATTCTAAAAAGGGCTGAGTCCAAAAGGTTGGGAACTTCTGCTCTAGGTGGTAGTGATAAATACAATCAGTTGCACAACACAAATGAAATCCCAATAATTACAACTTACTTTCTCTCAACAGATTTGCCTCATGCTCATAAATAGCAAATTCCATTTGCTCATCCAGTTGCCTACGACCTTCTTCAATTTCCTTTTCCAGATGTTCCCGCTTCTGCTGTTCAAGTTCATACAGCTTTTTCCAGCGGTTAGAGAACTCAAATTCAAATGTACCTGGCTCAGTTAAACGGGGTCCAATCTCGCGTTCTTTTAAGTACTGCTTGTTACTTTTCTGGAAATTCTTTTCAGGAAGACCATCTTCCTCGTCTCTCTGTTCCAATGGTTCAACAACAACTGGGCGTGGTGAACTAAAAAATTGAATAACAAAATTACAAACGATGTTTGTTTTGTTCACTAAACAGTCATACCTGCCAACTTTCAAGAAAAAAACATGGAAGATTTTTACAACACAAAAACTAACAAGCTACTGTCAGAAATGAAAAATAATTTTTTAATAAATAATTAAAAGCACCAAAATTACCAACAATTGGGTTAGGTTGGGCTTTATGAAAGCAATTCAAAGCAGAAAAAGTAACCCTACTGTTCTTACATGCTTGGCAGAAGTTCAAACTCAATGCAACAGATTTAGCAATATTTTACACAAAATGGCAAACTTAAAAATTGGTCACTATAGAAAAATTCAGAATATATTTTTTTAATTCAGAAGACAGGAAAAGAGTGGTTTTCGAGAAGAGTTGGCAGGTATGATGCATTTCCATAATACTGTCAGCTAAGTGCTATGAAACAAATTAACTTATTTGATATTGCAAATCAGGTATATAGGCATAATAATTGTCTGAAAATAGTTCAAAGTATGAAAAAAATTGTGATTTTTATTTTATTTGAATCAAATTTTAAGATTTAAATTAAAATCTTTCATAAAAAAATTTATATCCATAATACATTTTCCATACAAAACCTAAAATATCATATTAATAAAAAACATTAACACATTTTCATTTGAGCCCCCACAAATAGAACATCTTAACATATAAAATTATATACAAGTATTTTTAATGTGTGAACAGAAAAATTGCCTAGACTTTCAATTTCAAAAATAAAAATCATCAAAAAGAAGCTATTCAAAAATTCATAAATTTCAAAGTAATAAAAATATGGCAAAATTTTGTTCATTGTATATAGCAGCAATTGCATTGAAGTAACAGGGAATAAAGGAAGATGTAAAAAGATTGCAATTCTCGCCATAATGCGTAAAAATCCATAATAGTTAGCATCTCTGCATTACATACCTTGTTAGCAAATAGCACCCATCAGTGCAGCGTTTAATGGCAGTCTGAGCAGATTGCTTGCGAGCAAATTCCACAATACCCTCACCAACAGGTCTTCCTCTGTCGTCAACAATGACCACAGCTCTTTCAACATCTCCAAAAACTGAGAAAGCAGCTTCCAACAATTCATTTGACACCCAAGGTGACAGATTCTTTACTTTCAGTGCAGCTCCATGGGTAGCAAATCTAACTCGTAGAGATTTGCCATCTTTCACAGTGAAATCCAAGCTTGCCTTAGCATTTTCAGCATTTTGGCGTGTGTCCTAATTAAGAAAAAGATTTTTTGCATTAGATGTTAAGCCCCACTATAAATGTACATTTTTTAAATATTTTTAATAGGTAAATAAGAACAATGGAATACTTTGAAATTCAGTCTAGGATTTTGTATGAAAAATGTGCAAATCATAAAAATATTGAATCATTAGGACTTATAAAAAGACTACTTGTTTTTTAATTTTACATGTCACATAGAAATTTTACATTGTAACTTGTTACAATTCTAGTTTTAAAGGAAATCAAATTGGAACTTTTCAACCACTTTTCTTTCAACTTGGTTTGGAAAATTGGTTTGAAAATTTTTTAATTGCTATTGTAGCTATGTTACTATTTGATAAAAATTAACCAATTGCATGTAACAATTTTGACATTGAGTAACGCGAGTCATTTCTTTCCAGTTCCAAAAGTATTGTAAAGATGGGGGAATAAGACAACTGGTATTTAAAAAAATCATAACTTATGATTAATTTGATTTAGTGGTATAAAAAATTTTTAAACTTATTCAATTACTGCAGTTTCAAATTTCACGATTTTCTATCAATTTTAATTTTCCATAATGATTTTTGGCAAAACACTAAAAACAGGAAAGCCACATGAAAATGTTCAGCTTGATGTGATCAGAACAGTAAAATCTTACTATTTTACAATTTTAAAATGTACAATTCAATAAACCTTTTTTTAATTAATCTTGATCAAACACATAAGTAACAGTATATGCCATTTTTACGTCAAATAAAAATCTGTTCACAAGACCATTCCTTCAGGCAGAAATGGAAACAAGATTTGGAGATAACAAGGTGTAAAAAAAAATATTTATTTTATTTAAATCAGATTTTAAATTTTATTGCATTTTTGTGATTTTAATTAATTCATTGGCTTTTACGTTTAAACTTGTTGGACATGTAAATGAGTGGTTTTTAGATAGTATTGATATTTGTTACAGCATTAAGATGGAGGGTTTAGGACATAGGACTATAATTTATTATTACAATTCAATAATCTTCAACTATTAAAATTATTTTTGGGTCTTGTTGCTTTAATTCTTTCATTTAAATTTTATTTCATAATACAAATACAAAAAACTTAGAATTTTAAATTAAAAAACAAATATGGGGAGATAAAATTTTCATTTTAAATTTTTACAAATCATGACTACATAAATTTTAATTTTCCTGCCTTTTCTTTGCCCAGCTAATTCAAGTATAAAACCTGCATGTTAAGTTAAACTGTTAAGTTGAATAAAATTATTTTTAAGTTCTTTCTATAAATATAGAACTGTGAAAGTAATTAGAAGGCAAGATGGCTTTAGAAATTGCTTTCTTGTTTTGACAAACACTAAAATCTAAACAAGTTTCCCCATTTCAAAGATAATTGGGATTTAATGTTTTTACAAAGAGGAAATAAAAAACTTGTCTGCCTTGCAGGGTATGACAAAAATCAAGATTCTTTTTAAAAAAATCAAAAACATCGGATTTATTTGATTTAAATCAGATATTTTTAAATCGGATTTTTATGATTTTAATTAAGTCCTTGGCAGTACAAGTTTAAATTTGATGGACATGAGACATGCAAATTACAATGTAGTTTTTAGAATTTTGATTTATTTAAACATTAATATTTTTATGTAAAACATTAATGTATTAAGAAATATAGCCAGGTAAATTTTCGAAAGATTAAAATGCGACAGAAATTAGGAAAGTAAATCACATGATAGAGTAATAGACCACTAAGCCAAGATGAGCAATGTTTTCCCATCTGGTTCTCAAGCGGTTTAGATTACTCTTAGTTTAACTCATAGCCAGAATAACGAATAAAAAGAACTTGCATCTCGAAAAAATTCCTACTTATTAATTTTTAGCTTGCAAAAATAACTTTATTGGTGAAAAAATTGTTAATTTTTTATAAGTTCAGAAAGAAAATTAGATGACATGAAAATACATAAATTTGAAATCAAATGTCTATCTTCCAAATTCTTTAAGCATTGGCAAGTATTTCATAGGTATATTCGAAGATAGGTAATTTTATATATAAACAAAAAGGGTTTATATATAAAACAAAAATGAAGCTTTTCTCAATGAGCAGCATAGATTAAGTGTAATATCATCCCCAGAAATGCAAATTCAGTGGAATTTTGAGCTTGCAATAAAAAATTTATCAATTTCAATAGCTTTTGTTTCCACCCATAATCTTTTCTCAACATACCTACTCAATTATCAGATGAGTGAATTAACTTTTAAATTCCAAATTTCAATTCCATAAATATTGAATAGTTGGAACAGATGTACCTTACGCAGCGTGGTGTGGCAACGACTCTTGGTGCGTTTTTTGGCTCACTTTTAAATCGACTAATGCCAGGTGATGGTAACCCATCTTTATCTCGAATTTTTCTCTGGTTTGGGTTCTCGGGGTTTTATGGCAACCTTGCTAGCGTCCAGATTGTTCTTTTTTCTAGATTGCTCTATTCATTTCCGACACGGTCAAGTGATCTTGCATAGATTGTTCTTTTCAGTTCTGACACGGTCGAGTGCAGTAGCATCAGGTTATTTTTTACAGGCTCGACAAGGTCCAGTGCTGTTGCATTAGGTTGTATTTTTCCTGGCTATTTTGTCTTATTAGGTTATCTTATTATTTCATAAGATGCCTTCTGTTTTTAGTGTGGTTGATAGTTTCAAGAGAATTTTTCTCGAAACTTAGTTTCTCTGGTGGTAGACTAATTTATGGGAGTGGAGGGAGTTCCTAATCCATATATCCTTAACCATATGTGCAATTTTTTACTATCTAAATGTTTTATATTTAATCAAGATTTATATATTTAATCCAAATTTCCATTACAAATTTTTTTAGTATATTTGTGTATATTTAATCCAGTTTTGCAATGTTTCACTAGTCAAGATGTGATTTCAGTTAAAAAATATTTTTTGCATATTTGTGTATAGTTAATCCAGATTTAGAGTTTTACTAGTCAAAATGTTGTTTTATCAAGATTTATATATTTAATCCATGTGTATGCAGTATATATTCAATTTTGAAAGATTTCCTTGGCAACATAAAAAGTGCGAAAAAAAAAACAAGCCAAAAAATCGTGTTGCCACACTTTGCGGCGCTAGGTACATCTGTACCAAATAGTTATTCTAGGAGGGTAAAGAATTCTAAGGGATCAATGCATAATATTTCCCAATAAATTGAAATAAAAATATAATTAACCAATATTACACAAAACAAAATGAATTGGAATGCTTTTGTGATGCTGAAGAAAATCTTTTCATTGTAAGTGTCCATTTTTTACGAACAGACTACATTACTAAATAACCAAAACATCTTAAAAAAGAAAGCATTACCACAATTTTAATAATTTGATTCAATATATACGAGCATCTTCACTCAACACATGGTGAATGGTTTAAAATTGGCCATATGCGATTTATAGTCATATGGAATGTTTAAAACAAAATCAACACTGATGAGCAGGCTTGTGAGTGACACCTGTTAGTCAACGTTGCAAGATGAAAATACTTAATCTGGTAATTATGATCCCAATAAGCAAATACTGTTATTTAGTGTCTTCAAAGGGAGGATGATTTTCAAAGTAATTTTGGGGTGATCTCAGTATGAGTGAAGTTTTTAACTTATTTGAATAAAATAACACGCATCTTGTTGAGTATTTCATTCTCATTATCAAACATAACACAAAGAAAAATTAAAGTTAAAATTTTGATTTAAATCAATGATTTTTTTAATAAAAATCACTTTTATTTATATATAGATCAGTATACCCTGAAAAAAAAATTTCTTAATTTACTTAGACCTAGTGCAGATAACTTGGCTAGTGAGTACAGAAAAATGTGACAAAAAATTTCTGCCAAGTAAAAAAACATTTAGCCAGGCCTTCTAGCCTTGAAAATCGATTAAAAAAACTGTTTTAAGGTATCATTTTAAAAATTGAAGTCTTATTACTAAAAGTGAGTTATAGTGTGTAATAATTGATGAATGGTATGCTATACAAAAAATTTCATATGTATTTAAACTACAAATGGTTATAGATAGCATAATCGTTTTGAATGGTATGAGATACCAGTGTGTTAAACACCTTTCTTGAAAATAATACAAAATCAATCATATTTCAATTACTGTATCAAGTTTTAAGCATTGAAAGTATTATTCAGTTAATGTATCAATTGTATGTTAAGTATTTTAAATCATATATGCACGTACACTGCTGTATCCTTGCCAACTAATTTAAATTATGCAATATTTTATCCCATCATTCAAATTATGCAATATTTTGTAATGCTGTATTGAATCAATGAAGATACTGCATACATTCATGGTATAACACAGCATGACTTACAATGCTTAACATACATATTATAACTTACCAAAAACATGAGCATATTTCAATTGCAGAATCCGAATTGTTATACATAACAAAATATTGTGTAATTTAAATGAGACAGCACAAGGTCTCAGCTAATGCTGTTGATGACATAGTGTATTAATTGATTTACAATACTTCACACAATTAAGAAATGTTTTATCGAAAAAATCACTTGGATATTCAATGGTATTGACCCTTACTGTCGAAAGATGACAAATATTTTCTGCCTTTTAACATCTTGGGCCATCTTTTCCTAAAACTGCTTCAAGGTGATCACTTTAAAACACCAATCTGTAACTTGCATAAGGGAGAGAAATTTTTCAAAATTGGTACAGCTGCAGTCTGCCGCACGGAGTGGCAACGACTCTTGGCGCACTTTTAAGCGACTAATGCCGGCTCATGGTAACCTCTCATTTTTATCTCGAAATTTTCTCTGGTTCTATGGTAAGGGTTCTCGTCTTTTTATGGCAACCTTTACAGCGTCCAGATCCTTCTTTTTCCTAGATTGTTCTTTTCAGTTCTGACACGGTCAATTTTGTGTTATTAGTTATCTTGGTATACCGTTATCTTATTATTTCTTAAGATGTCTTCCGTTTTTAGTGCAGTTGATAAGTTTCAAGAGAATTTTTCTCGAAGTTTACGTTTTCTGGTGGTAGACAAACTTACGGGAGTTGCTAATCGTTTATTTTGTTATGAGTTGTGTAGCAATAGAACTTTGACTTTTTTAAAGGAATCGGGATTAATTAAATCAAAATTTTCTTGTGATAAATGCAACGGGGAAATGACATTTTCTGTGAGAAATTCAGTTAGTGATGGATACATTTGGATTTGTAGGAAAAGTCAGGATAATAAGCCATGTCGTAGCTACAAATCAATCAATCAAACACGGGACATCAAGATTTATATATTTAATTCCGTTAAATTTTTTTGGTATATTTGTGTATATTTAATCCAGTTTTGCAATGTTGGTGGAGATGTTGAATCCGGTGCACTGGCGATTTATCGCCAAACATGGTAACCTTGGTGTTTTGATCTAGATTTATGGCAACCCTTTTTAACAAAATTGAGATGTATTGTGTTGTATGATTTGTGTGGTTTGAAACGTTGACTTTGAACAGTGGTTTTGAAGCGTTAGTTTGAAGTTTGTATTTTTTCGTGGGATTGGTTTCTGTACTTGCCGTTGGGTTTCCAAAATTTTTATTACCATCTTTTCAAGTGGCACATTTTGGAACAGGTGTAGTATAGACACCCAATCCATTTGGCGACTTTATTTTGTCGCCAACTCTCAATTTCGATTTATGTGGTTTTTGGTAACCCCCCACTTATTTCCACTCCATTCTAGCAACCCTACAGCGTCCCTAAGATATGCGATAACTGTATTTTTATATAATCAAGATTTACATTATTTATTATGGCGAATGTGCAATTTCTTTGCAGATAAAAAAAACGTAAGGGTTTCTATAATGGTTTGCTTTGAAATTTCGTTTTCCATTTTACAAAAAAAAATCGAATGGGGTGCGACTGGCAGCCCTGTTTAAACAGGAAACCCTCATTTACAGTGAAATCTGTTTATAAAATTGTCTCAATAGTATTCGTGTGGCACTTAGTTACAGGGTCCACAAAAGTAAGCGAATGATTTACTGTTAAATGCTACCCCTTGCTTTCTAAACTATTTTCTGAATCTAAATATCCCTTCCAAAAGTGAGTGAATCGTTGTTCCCTTCTCAACCCATTGCGTTAAAACGTTCACAAGCATATCCGCTGACCTATCGTGAACTGCTACCAAAAACATCTTTCCTGATCCTCTTTCTATCCCCCAAAAACCCACTGGCCTTCAACTCTCCTCCCCCTATAATACTTGCGTTTTCCAAATTTAGACTCGTCAATTTCCGACTACCTTACTTACCCCACCCCCCATTTTTTCTGATTGCGTTTCCACAAAATCAGAAATTACCTAGTTCACAAACTGCCGCCAATCGGCTAAAGTGTGGGCCGCAAAAAAGTACTCCCCCACGATATCCTCAGTCTTTGTGCCTTTTAAAATCTCATACGTCAAAAGAAAAATCTCCTCCAGCTTCAAATTGCTCTTACGGAACCATGACCCGTGTCTAATAGATTTATAGCTACCACATGGCTGATTATCCCTACGATTTCTACAAATCCACGTGTATCCATCGCTAACTGAATTCCTAACAGAAAACGTCATATCCCTGTTACATTTATAGAAAGAAAATTTTGATTTAATTAATCCCGATTCCTTTAAAAAAGTTAAAAAAAAGCTCTTTACCACGACACAACTCGTAAAAAAAAATGATTACCTACTCCCTCAGTCCCGAAAGTTTGTCTACCACCAGAAAAAGTAAACTTTAAGTTGCGAGAAAAATTCTCCTGAAACTTATCGACTACACTAAAAATAGAAGGCATCTTAAAAAATAAGGTATACTAGAAATAAGATAACTAATAAAACAAAATAGACAGGAAAAATACAACCTGATGCAACAGCCTGAAAAAAAGAACCTGATGCGACTGCTCTCGACCGTGTCCAAACTAAAAAGAACAATCTATGCAAGAGCACTTGACCATGTCAGAAATCGGAAATAAATAGAACAATCTAGAAGAAAAAGAAGGTTCTGGATGCTGGCAAGGTTGCCATAAAAACATGAGAACCCTAACCAGAGAAAAATTCGAGATAAAAATGGGTTACCATCAGCCGCTTAAAAGTGCGCCAAAAGTCGTTGCCACTCCGAGCGGCGGAGAATGCAGCTGTACCTAAATTTATTTAATTTATGTTCAGTTTTTTGAAATACATCTGTTATTTATGATGTTATATTGATATTTTTTAGGTTAAAATAATGTCGCCAAATGACGTCAGGGTTGGCGACGGAAAAAGTCGCTAAATGGATTGGGGGTCTATACTACATCTGTTCCCAAAGCTCTTCAGTTGACCATATCAGTAGTATTCATTGACATCGTGTTTCCCAATTGATAAGGTCACAGTAGTGAAACTAATGAAAATTTTGGTAAGGCAATTTGAATTAAACTGTTTTATATCAATAATCCTCCTGATATAATTATCAAGAATTAGTAACTATTGGTATATTTTCTGGATGTAAAGTAAAAAGTAAGCATTCCCTGCAATTACAATGTAAATTACATCATTGATAAGATGTGGAAATTGCCTTAAAAGTGAAATCACTTTCCACAGATGTACCGAAAATACTAAGAATCGAAGTATTTGGATTGAATGTGTTTACAAGGAGACACATTACACACAACTTTTCCTGACATTGAAGCATCAAAACCCTTTCTTGGCCATTAGTGATTGTTGCTAAGTCAGAGGGGCCCAGCTAGATATTTATGTACACCTCTGAAATACTTAGTGCAATTTTAGGGTCCCATTCAGCAATTATTTCACACAACTATTTTAAATAACATCTTTTTTAATTTTCTTTTTTCTCCAAGGCCAGAGGGGCCCGGCTAGATATTTTTTTTACATGAACGAAAGTTTTCGTCAAACTTTTTGATACAAACACCAAGTTTTCCCAGGACTGCGATAAGCAAATGTTTTAAAGTGTGCTTTTCGACTTAAATTTCCTACATTTTATTTAACAATGCAATTTTAGAAATCTTTAGGTATCCTTATAAAATAAAATAGCACAACTGAATAGGAACTGTGAACTGGTTTTTAAATAAAATATTGAATGTTTTCACACATCCAAAATGTAAATGAAGTCGAATTATCACATTATAAATCAATCCAGACACCTTGTCAAAACGGCTACAGCAAAAATTTTAAGTAACTGACATAAATTGAAAATTGTTTGCGTCTGAAATTATCAAACACAATAAACATCCAGTGACAACCATTTAATTTTAAGAAATTTATGGTTTACCTACACTGCACATTAATTCAATTCCGATATCAAAGAAACAGATTTTATGGAAAGATAAACTGCTCAAACTAGTTATATTTTCAAGCATATTGTAAAGGTAACAGGGCATAACAACTTTATGAAACTTAAAATAACACAACTACAATATTAAAAAGTCAGAAGGCTGAATTCTACGTAAAATATTTCCAACAATAGAAGTGCGTACTTACCAATTTGACGAATCCATAGCCCTTTTGCTTGTGGAGAAACACTTCAGCAACTTCACCAAACTGTTCAAACATTTTGCGAAATTCATCATCAGTAATCGAAGGAGGCAAATTTCCAACAAATAAACGACATCGCCCAGTGAATTTCTTCGCCGAAACACCTTCTTTGCTTATTAAATTAGTTGTAGGTCCGCTCATAAACTCTAACTTTTCTTTAATAACATCTTTACGAGCCCATTGATTATCATTAGACGGTCCGCGTCCCATCGGTCGTCTATCATTTCTGTTGTCCTTACGACGTCCATCTCTGTCATTCACATTATCTTCAGATTTAAACGACTCTCTCTTTGCATTATTATCGGCCATTTTCATTTGTTTCATTGAAATATGCGGTTTCAGACAAAATGGCGCTCACGTATAACGATCAACGAAGAAAAATCATGAAGACAAAATCAAATAGGGTGCGGGCGGTTACAGTTTGAAAAGAGTGACTGACTGACTGACTGACTGAAAAACCACACAGTGAGATTTTAGGACTGGGTATGTAGGTAGGTATGCATTTTAATTAACGTCACACTGGAGCAACACAATGGGTTATTGGTGACGATCCGGGATCAAACCCGAGGGAAAAGATTAGAGGACAACACCATGTAATTCTGAACTATGGTCAGATGACGAGGTCACACCTGAGATAACACCCCACTCTCCAAACTTCCACACCACGCCAACTTGAGAACATTTGAGGTCACTAAGATTTAACGTGCACCAACCCCTTTTGTACACGACGGTCTTTGGTTGGATTCGTACTCGCAACCCTTCCGTTGCTAAACCATTACTCTTCCAACAGGACTACCACGGCCCCATGTTCGGGAAAATGTATTCATTGAAATAAAACAGCGGGCAAAATAACAAATAACACGTTTTATCACCATTATGTTTCTTTAAAAACCAAGCAATAGCTTAGAAGGGTAGGTAGTTGAATTTACATCCACTGGAGCCACACAGAGGGCAATTAGCAAGTTCGGGATTAATCCCAAAGGGAAAGATCCATCGGTTTAGGACCAGTGAAACGTTAATTCAAAATACCTAAAATACATACCATTAGTTTAGGTAGTAATTAACATCGTACTCAAGCAACACAACCGGCTATTGGCGACCGTCCGGGATCATTCCCGAAGGGAAAGATCCAAGGGCCAACGTCCATTTAATGAAATAGACGGAGCATGTGCGAGCAGCTTCGTTATTAGTTCCGTTCACTCATTTTGAAGATCTGTCACTGGGTTGTGAGAAAAAGTATGAATCCTAAATTATTGATTGGTTAAAGTAATTATCCAGCGTGATAAAAAAATACTAGTCTGCACTTCGATAGCCAATCGGCTAAGTCGATTCGTAAGCCCACGTGATTTACCCTTCAAAGATCTTTAGACAGCGACTCCGCCCACATGGTCTGTCTATTTCAACAGTAGGTCGATGCCAAGGGCAACGCATCGTCATTTTGAACCACCCATTAGTTTAGGAGGGAGAACGAATCTCCCTCTGTGGACGGATCCCATTTAAAGAAGTTAAAAGGATCGATTTCAAGTATTTTCAAATGGCAGGCGTCACACTAGAGAAGCACAGAGGGCTATTGGTAACGGTCTGGGATCAAACCCGAAGGTCGAAGGCCCCGGATCAAAGCCCGAAGGGAATGCACCGAGGACAATACCACTTAATTTTGAATCACGGTGAGATGACGAGTTCAGACCTGAACTGGAATCCATGCTCCAAACTTCCACACCACGCAAACTTGAGAACATTTGAAGAAACAACAGATTTAGTGTGTGCACATTGAATCTGTTAGTCTAGTAATGTGCACTAGTCCCCGAAGGATTGGAAACATACTGTGATGAAAGCAGATAAAGATCACTTGAGTTTCCAGGGTGCGCTATACCCGTGTTTAGACAGTAAACCCAATGGGGAAAGAAATGATCACTAGAGCACCTCGGGTCCGTAAAGCCAGTACATACCTAAAGGAGATGTGCCCCTGAGGGCTATGGATCCGTGGTTGCAATGGCGTTTCGAAGAAAAGCTGTCGCAAAATATTTTATTCGAGACAAATGAATTCATAAAATATAGTTAAAGTGAAAACAAAATAACTATTGTTTTATTTGAAGAGCATAAAAGTTATTCGTGCGCATCTATAGTGTTTTATTTGTCGAGATTATTTTGAAGTCTGAAACCAACATTTCATGGGGGAGAAGAAGCTTGGCCCGCATAGTTCCCTATCGGCTACTGCGGCCCGACTATAAATACTACCTATACAATTAAATAGAGAGCAGCATGATAATAAACTTTAAAGTATTTTTAATTAAAACACAACATTTAATCGAACTATTTTTATTAATTTTTTCGAATTCGTGATCATTTTTAAGAGCGCAATTAATCAATAAGCTTAATCAATTCTATTCGACAAATCATCACCTGCATTCAAGATTAGAATATGTACATTCTTGTTTACTAATATTAGATTCTTAGTTACCCAGTTTTTACTGTGTTTTTAATTAAAAAAGATTGAATTTTTTTAAAATTAAGATGGTAGGTATTTTAATTAACGTCATACTAAAGCAACATAAAGGGCTATTTTTAATTCAGGTCAACCGGCCTTCTAGAAGCATCAGCCAGACTTTCCAGATGAGTCTGTCTGTCCTAAAGTTCTTTTAATATATGCATAGAATATGTAGCAAAGGGTGGAACACAGTTAACGTCAATCTACTAAAACATTTCAAGGTTGAGATCAAATGCATTGCAATACATGTATACTGCTACATTGAAAGTTGAGTACGACAGTGATGGTAGATCATTCACTAAGCCAGCGATTCCCAACCTGGGGTACGTGGTAGTCCGGTTGGTGGTACGCGAAAATAATATGAGTAATGACGGAAAACACCTAAAAAAAGAAAAAAGGAATTAATAGGCGTAAACCTAGTAATTAATTGATCATTGCCCCGCCCACCCCCAATCATATCACGAGATTACGCATGTGCCCTCTCCTCTTTTTTGTTGTTTCTTTCGTTTCTAGTAATTCTTCTCTAGAAAAATATCGAATCGTCTCAGAGCTTCCAGCATCAATATTTTTATTTAAAACGCTATTGAAAGCAAGCCATCATTTTAGTGTTCGATTGGGCGCCAATTGAGTAACGTGAATTAATAGGCCTAGCTTCGTTCCTTTTTATATGAGTGCTTAGTTCGAAGTGTTTAGCTATCACTTTAATGCTTTAAATGACTTTCTCTTGATACTGTTTTGTGTCTCAAAATGGATAAGTGGTTGAAAATAGGTACTATTATGAGAACTGCAAATAGCATCGAAATTCAACCCGCTGAATCGGAAGCTGCAAGTACTTCGGAACAGTCTGATGATTTATAAGCGCAAGGAAGCAACAAGCAACGGAACCACAACAAAAGTGCTCGTCGAAAAAAGAGAAAATATTGTGATGAATACTTGTCATGGATATTCAGTAACGGGAGATGAAGATTGTTTAAAATCACTGCATTGTTTGTGGAGATTTTGTCGAACGGTGCCATGAAACTATCTTTATTAATGTGCCATTTAGAGACAGAGCATCCAATTTATAAACATAAAGACATTAGTTTTTTTGGCGACTATCAAACGGTCCTAATCTAACATCTTTCGTGTTATCTGAAAAGTTCATGAGAAGGCGGTTGAAGCATCGTACAGAATAAGTTATCGTATTGTTAAAAGCGGTAAAAATCACACATTCGCTGAAAATTTGATATCTCCTTGTATCAAAGATGCTGTTAGTTGTATGTTCAGTGAAGACCATGTCCGAAAAATTAACAATATTCCCTTCTCAAATAATAGTTTCTCGAAGAATTAACGACTTGTCTGACGACATTGAATCTACAGTAATTGAAAAAATAAAAAACAGTCATCTTTTCAATACAGGTGGATGAAAGCACTGATGTTTCTAATCTGGCAATTTTGCTTGTTATTACAAGATATTTACATGACAACGTGTTTGAAGGAAATCTTTTACTGTGCTATCCTCTCACTGAAAGATGCACAGGCGAGATTATATTTAATGATATTCAGGGTTATTTCTGTGAAAAAGGTATTGATTGGACCAATTGCTGTGGTGTTTACACAGATGGTGGAAAATCTATGTCTGGCTGTTATACAGGCTTACGCGGGTGCATAAATTCATATGTTGGTTGCTTGGTAATGGAAATTCATCTTGGTGAGAATCCATGACAGTTAATCACATTGTTTTCATCCTCCTGAGAAGGAACTTCGACACAAGACAGTGAAATCGTGCTGCTCTCTCTGTAGTCTAACCTGCACATGAGTGCAGAATCCTTCTGAAATTCTGATTCGCAGAACATGGATGCAGACAAGTTATTAACTGTTTAGTTGAAAGAGATGTTGTTAAACAGCCTACTTCTATTTCACATCTGTCAACCTCCAAGAAAAAAAAATAAAAAACCAATTCAGAAATAAAAATGCCTAAAAATAATTCTTAAAATAAAAAATACTTAAAAGCATCAAATTAGCAAGTTATGTCAAATTAGGCTTTATGATAGCAATTCAAAACAGAAAAAGTGACCCTGCTCTCTATGAATAATATGCTTGGAGGTAGTCGAAATTCAGCGATATTTTACACAAAATGGCAAAAATTATGTACAAAAATGAGCAATTATTTTTCTTGAGTGTTTTAGAGGAAGATTTACCTGCTTTTCTTGAAAACTAGTGACAAAAAAAGTTTTTATGGCAATTTAACAATAACTAATTCCCATATTTTTCTTTCATGGTTGGAGTTCAAATTTCAAAATTGCATCCTTTAAAAATTTTCTTTTTACAGAAAAATCCAGAAAATATTTGTTTTCCGCCCAGAGAGCCGAGTGTTTGTCCAGAAGACTTTCGGAAAAGTTGGCAGGTGTGATATTTTCTATTCTTAACATTGTTTTCATTTATCCAAAATAAGCAGCTACCTAAACAAGTCACAAGTTATGATTTTAAAGTTGTCAAATGAAAAATCATTTGATTTCAAAGCAGAATTGATTACAGTAAATTGGCTCAAGCTAAAAATATAGACCAGTTTCATTAAAGAATATTTATTGAGATCAAACACAATCCACAATATAATATTCAACACAAAAAGAGAAGGCAGTTGAACAAAAATAGGAATCCATGCAAAACAAAGCAGGATTCTGTTAGCAAAAATAATATTTCTTTCGACTTGATTATTCATTCGATGTTTAAATAGATTCTTTGGTTAAGCTATTTTTAACAGCACATACAAGCTTAAAATTCATAAACACAATTTTGAATGTTTTAAAGTGATATATGTGCCGAGATTAATAAGCAAGTTAAAAATAATATAGACAACAAATTTGCACAATAAAACAATAAACTAAAGCAATGATTGTATAAAATAAAAATATATATCCAAAAGCTTTTTAACAAAATAGGAAAAATACTTTTCTAGCAAAACTAGACAATATGAGATTCTTTTTTGTTCTAATAAATATTAAAAGATTTAAGTAAATTTAACTAAAAAATAAAATAAATTGTACAATGACAATGTAACACCTACATACTCTGCAAATACAGTGTTGTGCTAAATAATACTAATCATGCGAATTCTATCAGGAAAAGCAACATTAATTAATGGGCTAGAAATTAGACAAAAATATCATTAGACTGAGGTTTCAGCATCATATTCAACATTCCCTTTTTTGGCCAGATTCCAAACATTAGTATCTTGATCTGAAATAAAAAGATACATTAGTACACATAGAGCAACTTTTAAACACGATTATGATTAATAAAATTAAAGTAGTAACAAAACATTAATAACCGAGGATACCGAAATTGGATCAAAGCAAAAAAATTTATCATGTTTAACTTCAGACAACCTTATAAGTACAACTCCAATCACCATTTTCTCTTTTCCACAATACCAATATAATACAATACCAATCATTTTTAGCCCTTAGTTAAAAAGAAGCCCAATAGGTGCAATTTTACCCAATCTTGGGAACTCTACGTGAATGATCTGAACATTCTTACATGTTGGTGGTCTTTTACAAAAGTGGGAAAATGGGAGGAGAGAATGATAGACCATGTGCAAAGACTCACTGTGCGTATTATCCAAAGAATGGGGAAGGGTTAGTGCTGAAGGTACATTGCACATCACATCATTAACCAATCATAGTAAGAAACCATGAGCAACTGAAATGATTGGGTGCCCGTATTTCTTGGTTGGCTTCTTATGGTGAAAATCAAGGACGTAAGAAAAGAAATTGACACTCAGATGTATGTTAAAAAATCGTTTTAGCTTCCTGTTTTTTATTTTCATAGCCAAATTGTTTTATATTTTAATTCTTTTAAATCAATGGGTGCTGAGCTTCCAAACTTACACGGATCCTATGCTACTGATAGAAATGAGATGATGTGAAATGCAAGATATCTGGCATTAGCTTTCAATTTAATTTAAGCCATACATTTGCCACAACAGCTTAGTAGATGTTGCTAGTAGATAACTTTGAAAGGCTGTCTATAATATTACCAACAGAAAGTTGCTACGCAATTGAGTTGGTTCGTTGTTTTGACGTTTTATGGAGCAAGAGCCATATTTGGCCAAGCTGTGCCACACACAAGACAACGTCAAGTAAAAAATGCAGTGAAAGGAAAAAAGAGGGATTGGGAATAGGTAGTGTGATGAAAGCCTGGGAGCTTGACTCCAGTGTTTACTAGACAGTAAATTCATGGGAAAAGAAAAGATCCCTAGAGTACCTAGGGTCAGTGAAGCTCATACACAACTAAAGGAGATGTGCCCTTGGGATCAAACCCCCAATTGGGATCAAACCATACAAGTGCAGGGGTAAGGACTTGTACTCCTACACATACCAACCCAGAGGAATACCTATCATTGAACATGCAACAATGTATATACAAGTTTCAGTGTGAGAAGGATTGAATCTAGGACCTCTTGATCTATGCTCCTACAGAAGTCCATGTTTTAGATTACTGTGTAAGAGAACTATTTGGGGAACAATGATATAACCTTGAATAAAAACACTAGTTTTCAATTTTAAGTTCTAAAGTGTAAAAACAATAACATACTTTTGACTTGTCTAGTAAGCAAGACACCCAAACCAGTCTGGCCTTGTTTAGTCTTTGATAGAAGTTTAGTTGTCTCAGCAACAACAGCATCACACACGTAGAAACCGACTCCATTGCAAGAGTTTTCAGATACAAGTAATAATTTCTTCACTACATCTTTCCCTAAGATATTATCAAAGACAGCCTGAAGAAATTGATCATTACAAATAGATAATTTGAGTTTGTCTCGATGCCAAACTAGTACTCGACACTCTTCTAGAGCAGTGATGGATACCTAAAATGAAAAAATGTAGATGCATTCTGTAACATATAACACAAATATAAAATAGTAGCTTTAAAAAATGTAAGATAAGAAAAACATTTCAACCCTTTTAGAGGCAGTGCTATGACTGGTGCCCAGCCTCCTCAAAATGGTTAAGGCAAGGAATACAAAGCAAGGTCTATTAAGGTAATCCAAAGAATAAAATCCTTAAAAGAAAATCTATTTTTAAGATTTTTCAGTTTTTGTTAAATAGTGTTTTCAAGGTTTAAAATAATTTTTTATTGCAAAGGTCACTTAGACAAATAAATCCATTAACCAGAAGCCAAAACGATGCAAATGTTTGGCCAGGAAATCATGCCAAGTGAATAATCTAAAAACCACAACTATATAACAAGAGCCTGCAGGGATGTCACAAACAGACCCCTCCTACTTTTTATGTTTGGTATTCTTCAGGTTTAAAATCTTGCATCACTTTACTTTTTAGCAGTCTTGAATATTAAAAAGATATTTAAGATGCAAATATTTCTATCTGGAGCCTTTTAAAGACTTTTTGCCACATAATGTATCTTTTCAAAAAATTATCAAAGGTAAACTCTTGAAACCTGGAGTAATCTTAGGACTCCAATACATGCTTTAACCATTATTAACTCAATAAGCTGCAAACAAAAAGGAGATGACGAAAAGGTGAAAATGTGTAAATAATAAGTTTTTAGTTGCAGGCAAATTTGGTTTAGAATAACGTCCAGGGTAAAATTCAAGGACTAAATTAAATTTTAGTATTTTTCAAGTTCTCTAGAGGACTGAAAAAAAGGAAAGTATACTTTTTGTGAACTGTGGTAACCCCTGAAGGAGTATATTTCATTTTCCAGAAGCTTTTAAGTTCTTTTCAAGTAGCTAATTCAAATATTCCTAACATCAAAAACTACTTGATTTCCAGTTTTTAAGGATTTTCAGTGTATACCTGGCAAATTCTAAGAAAAAAATCCTGATGATTTTTACGACAAAAAGTAATGAGCTACTGCCAGGAATGAAAAATGCTTAAAAGTAATTATTAAAGTTCAAATAATTTTTAGCCACAATTTAACTTTGGATCATTCCATGTGAAATAAGTAAAAATAAGAAAAACCATGGCTATATAGTGACACATTTTCACGAAAATTCCTACAGGATTTTAGTTCATGCATAAGTAACAATATCCAAAATATTTTGGTTCAAAATGAAATATTTTGAAAGTTTTAGGTATTTTAAGGACTTACTACTTGAAGAGTAGTTGTGAAATCACTTAATGTTGTATGTTTCAAGATCTGTTTCTCAAAAACTAACTCCCTGCACTACAGTCCGTGTTGAACCTTGATCTCCCTAACAATATGACTTCAAAGGCCCTGTCTTGGGCCTTAGTCCACCAATTTTTTATTTTCATATTTTTGAGGTATTTTTCGACCTCCTCACGCCTTCTTTTCCTCTGCCTTCCCGGTTTTCTCTGGCCTTGACACTGATTGTTAAATTTTTTTTTTGCCTCTGTTGTTATCCATTCTCTCCATGAGTCCCAACCATTGGATTCTTTTCCAATTTATCAAATTTATGATATAATTTTCTCTATATAATTTTTGGATTTTATGATTGTATCTCCTTCTCCATACATCGCCTTCTTTGATTGGTCCAAATATGGCTCTCAAGATCTTTCTCTCTCAAGTTATCAACATTTTTTCATGTTTTTGAGTCAAAGTCCATGTCCCCGATCCATATATTACTGTTGGTTCAATGATAGTTTTATACATTATCAGTTTTGTCTTCCTCGCAATCGCTTTAGATCTTATTATTTTTTGTAGCGCGAAAAAGCTCCGATTTCCTGCACTAAGCCTCTGTTTTATTTCAGGCATAATGTCGTTATTTTCAATAACAATTGAGCCTAGATATCTAAATTCTTTAACTCTTTTAAACTTAACTGTATCATTTATCCTAAGTTCAGTATCTTCCTCACTTCCCTTGCAATCCATTACCATGTATTTAGTCTTTTCTACATTAATTTCTAATCTGAAGACTTTGGCCTCCATTACTAGTTTCTTAAATAATTCAGTCAACATATTTTTACTCCTAGCTATCAAAATGACATCATCAGCAAATGCCAAAATTTGTGTAGATCTATTGAAACTTGTACCATTTCTATTTGATAATGTGTGCATCACTTTTTCTAAAAAAGTAATTTTCATGCAAAGTTTTGCACATGCTCCATAATAATTGTTTCATTCTTATGTTGCACTGAAACTCATAATTTTCATTATCCAGCTGCAATAAAAAAAAGCCACATTTCCCCATCTGCTTAAAAATATTCCTGGGGCAAAAATAAGCTAAAGACAATACTGAAATTTTCAGGACATACAATTTGAAAACTTTCGATGTTTTCCAAGGTTTACTTCATAGTTTAAAAAAAAATTTCTATACTTTTACTTAAATTTTTTCTCTATGAAGGAACAGAAATACAATCACTAAATTACACCACAATACTTGTTACAAAGTGCTATTCATAAGGAATAACTTTGATATTGTCTTTCCATTTCTACAGATGCAATTTGGAATTTGTAGCAAATTGACAAAATTTCTATTTTTGTCATTGACAATTATTAAATTATTTTGCAACTTTCTCTTTCAAATTTTTTTCTTCGAATTTTCAAAATAAACGAACCACATTTTGAAAATAATGAACATAAAAAATGCAAGTATACTTTTAAAAAGGGAAATCATTCAAAACAACTTCATTTCATTAATGAAGCTCCGTGTGTAAATGCTCATATTATCAGCTATTGAATAAAAAAAATTGTTGTTTTGTGAGGTCGGATTCGTCTTCAGCGAGTTTTAATAATTCAAGGCAAGATCCAATTCAGTAATGTGGGGAACGTCTAGGCACCAGTATCTGACTTTCCCGCCAGTATGCCACGATACTACGTAAAATGAGTCATAGTGCAACTCGCTTTTCGGGCTAGATGGCTCGCCCCTGGTCCCAAACAGGTTACTTTTAATACTAAAAACTACATTAGAATTATCTTGAATCTTAATGTCAATAAATAACAGAATATACATTTCTGAAACCCAATATATTGCAGTTGCTCATTACTATATGTAACCAATTTAAAAACTGATTTTCATCAAAATCACTGGGATGTCAGCCAGACGGTTTGCTCATTTTGCATGGAATGACCCCTTTAAGAAAGCAATTCAAAATCCTGCTCTATACTACTACTATATGCTTACATGACAAAACTGACTTGGCAATATTTTTCACAAAACGACCTGGCAACAAAGTGTGCCAGGTTGTTTTTGTCATATTCAAACTACTGCTAAGCATATAGTAGTATAAAGGAGGATAACTTTTATGTTTTTAAATGCTTTCTTAAAAGGGGCATTTCATGTAAAATGCAATTAAAGCAGTCAGCAATTAAATTTTTCCTTGGGTGTTATAGAGGTACATTCTTAAAAATTAATGCCAAAGGTTTTTATGATAGTTTACAAAACCCACAAATTCCAATGTTTTTCTTTCAATGGTTGGCACAGCTTGATGCCAAAATTTCAAAATTGGTGTCACTAGAAAATTTTCTCCCTTAATGAAAACTCCGAAAAATATTTTTTCTGTTCAGAAGACCCAAAAAACAAATGTTTTTCCAGAAGACTTGGAAAAGTAGGCAGGTACACAATACTGTTCCTTCATGGATTGCGACAACATGGTACCAAATGCTGAATTTGGCGTTATTTGAAAATTTCACACTGAAAAGAGAAATCCGGAGGATATTTTTTCCAGACGAAAGAAAAAAAAAGGTTTTCTGCGAGACGAAAAAACACTGAATTAAGTTAAGACAAAATAAAAGCATTTACTTGATAGCTATCATTTGTACACACACCAAACCACTCTGGAGAATCTAGAAACTGTTTGCTGTCTACAATATGTAACGCATGGCCACGTTGCGATACAACAAGTCTGAAATAAAAAAGCACTCATTACTACAGTGTTTGATATATACTGGAACTACTTGAAAAGTTTGCGTCTTGAAATTGATAGATTTCACCAAAAATTATTCAAGTTAAAAAATTAATTGGTATCGGAGAAGTGTTAACTTTGGAAAATTATGAGGGAGGCGACAACTGAGTAGTCAATAGAGGCCCAATTGAGTGCACGGAAAAAGAAACACATCTTGTAACTTTTATCCTTATGACTTACCAGGGTACGAAAAATCATGATTTTTTAAAATAAAAAACATAGGATTTATTGATTAAAATCAGATTTTAAAAATTTAAATCGTATTTTTATGATTTTAATTCCTTGCCCATACAAGCTTAAAGTTGTTGGACATGAGACACGCAAATTACAGTGTTATTTCTAGATAGTTTTGATTTATTTAAACTTTAATATTTTTTGTATAAAACATTAATGTATTAGGAAATATAGCTGGATAAATTTTTGAAAGATTAGAATGCGACATAGGAATTAGCAAAGTAAATCACATGATAGAGTAAATAGCACAGTGCCCCAAATACCAAGAATAAGCAATGTTTTCCCATCTGGTTCTCAAGCAGTTTAGATTACTTTGAGCTGAACCCACAACCAGTGACGTGCAAATTTTGCACCAGGATAAATAAAGTTTCGGGATCCACTGACACCATACCACATTTTTTCAATCATACAAATTTCAGATTTTCTTGGCATTACATGTTTATCACATATGAATAAAATGTTTTGAATTCTTTAATTATTTTAATATAAAATAATTGGCTCAAGACTTGCTTGAGAAAAAAATTATGTTACCAAAAAAAATAAAATAAAAGGAACATGTATCATGAAAAAATTGCAACTTCTCTTTAATATTTAGCTTGCAAAAACAACTTTTCTGTGAAAAATTGTTATTTTTGTAACAGTAAAAAATGCGACAACATGAAAATACATAAATTTGAAATCAAGTATGCCTATTTTTCAAATTCTTTGAACATTGATAAGTATTTCATAGGTATATTCAAAGCACACACAGAGTTTATATATAACACACGAAAAAGAAGCTTTTCTCTATGAGCAGCATAGCATCCTCAGAACATGCCAATTCCGTGGAATTTTGAGCTTGTAATAAAAAATTTATCAATTCCAATAGCTTTCCACTTCAATCCATAATCTTTTCTCAACATACTCACTCAATTATCAGATGTGTGAATTAACTTTAAAAAATTAAATATATTTCGAGCATCTTCACTCATCACACGGTGAATGGTTTAAAATTGGTTATGTGTGATTTATAGTCACATGGAATGCTAAAAACAAAACCCACGCCGATGAGCAGGCTTGTGAGTGTTACCTATAGGTCAATGGCCCAAGATGGAAATACATACTTGTCTGGTAATTATGATCCCAATCAAAAAATACTTATTTAGTGTCTTCAAAGGGAGGATGATTTTCAATAATTTTGTTGTGAACTCAGTACTAGTTCTTAACTTATTTGAATAAAATAACATGCATCTTGTTCAGTTGTTTCATTTTCAATATTATTAAACATAACAAAGAAAAAGGAAACATACAATTTTATTTATTTCAATGATTTTTGTGAGGTTCTCCGTCCAACAAATGGAGGAACGTTGGCTGGAAGGAACCATTGGGTCCCCGAGGGACGAGGGTGGGGTGCCTTGAACGATCATCCGGGCCAGAAAAGAAAAAGGGCGAACTGGGAGTGGAAAAGAGATTGAATCGGCAGATGCAGGAGGGTACGGACATGCGAGGGTCCTTTTGCTGCAAATATCTATTTTTAACGGAACGTAAATAAAATTACTTAATCAAGAACCCCATGCAGAAGCGTCACTCTTTGGTAATGTACATGGACTTGAAATCCATTAAAGTTTCTCCAGCATATTGGAAAGCCGGAGTCTCACAAACTGGCGCAGTTACCAATAGACAAATGTCCTTAGGGAAATACAAATATGCAAAAAAGGAAATGCAAGTACATATTAATAAAGCTAAAACAGCAAATACAGAGAGGCTAACACAAATTATTAACAATTGCTTAAATTAGTGGTTCCAACTTTTATTCTTACCAAATTTTTAAAATTCAGTTTATTAAGTTTGTAGAAAGTTTGGGGACTTGAAAAAAGTACTATTTAATATTTAACAATAATTAAGATGTTTGATAAAAGTTGCTAATTGTAAATTAGTAATTACACCACTAAGTTAGCAAAATAAACTAAAAAACAAGTAGTATCATTTGAAAAATTATCAGGAAAAATATGGGTACATCAGGATTTGTTGCCTTATCAGAAGATAAACTCCCAAAAAGTGCATGACAAAAAATTACTCTACAGTTTCCTATTCTGCAAATAAACATAGTTGCTTTTTTCTCCCTTGTAATGAGTAGTATTTTGTACAGGACAGCTCAGTACTAAATGAATGAAAAAGTGACCATAGGCATAGGATAAAAAAATTTTGCAAAGAAGCAAACCTACCTTCCAGCTATTACCAAGGACAGTCGATCTACTTTTGTAATATTTTCTACACAATATGGCTCTCTTGGCTTCAATTGCTGAATTTCCCTCATACAACTGATAGCTCGCTTGAACTGGTGGCGTGACACCTGCAATGGCTTGAATAGATCTTGATACACCTCTTCAATCTCACTACTGAATTTCACTGGTCTTAACATGTATAAAATTATTACAACATGGATAAAATTTATTAAAGTGAATACTGCATTCCATAAGAATGTATCCAAGGCACATAGAATTATCCAACCCCAAAGAGCGAAAAATAAAGAGCCTATCATGAGGCATGTTCTCATGTAAAGCAACCCATGAAGGCCGACAGGTGCCAGATAGGAAAGGAACAAAAACACATTCGCTATCTGGAAGAGAATATGATTCGGCAGCCCCCATTGACTAAAACAGTGAATCCAATCGAATTCAGATGGCAAAGAATTGTTGGCATAGGGAACATTATCAGATACATTGAACGTCACATTTTCCATATGGCTGGATGAATTTATAAAAGAAGCATGGTTTGAGTATTCAGTTGTGTTGTATAATATAGAATTTATAGTAGATAAAAAGTTATCGTGTGAATAACCAGGTTCGTTGAAAGTATCTATATACATAATGCATAATAGCTAAGAAACTAAATGTTGGAAATCAAGCCATTATTTATTGAAAAGGTTGTGGCACAGAAAGTAAATTTATAAACAGCACGAGGGAAAGTGAGGTATACCAACGTAAACATCATTTGCGTCCAAACCAAAACACATGGCTATTATGCTACCTCAGAGTACAAAAGAAATGTCAAGGTCATTGTCTAGAGAAATTACTGAAAGGAAAGATGGAATAGAGAACAGGCATGAATGTATATAAGGCATAGCTTTCTCTCTTGTTAAATTATATCACGAAAATCGATCATTGATATAAAAAGCCGTAACAGTAAAACAGATGAGCAATAGACTCAATCTAACGGAATCTATTGCTAAATACCAGTCCAGATCATCCCTGGGATTGCTTCTTAAATGCCTAGGTATGAAAATTATAAACTAATCAAATTCAAAACTTTTTTAGCCCAAAAACTACAAATAAGATACGCAGAAAATGTTATAAAAGTTTGTTTTGTTTATAAGTTTATATTGATTGATAATTTCTCTTCACTTCTCTTTACAAATAGGTCACATTATTCGCATTGTATCTATATACTCTGTGATTCACATTCACAGAGTATGTGGCATTTTGTGTAAAAGATATTTGAAATTTGTTTGTAATAAAATTGCCTTCTGCCTTAATTTTTATTTTTCAACGCTATTTTTATGAACTGGGAGAAACAACGGAAAATTGATCAGCCTTTATTCAATTCTTAAAAGAGAGATGACAAACACAACTCAACTCTCAATATTTCTCTCGAATTTGGAAAGCATGCGATTTGTTTATGTGTATAAGTTATTAATATATATAATATATAGCTTACGTATTTAAAATAATATTAAACTAAAATAGACGAATATTCCATTTGTCTAGATTACAATGTCAAAAACAAAGAAGAGGGATGGAAAAGACAGGGGCAAGCCTGTTAATAAGGCTACCCACAGTCTGAACCCAGGTACGAATGAGAAATAACTATCATTTCTTTTAATATTACACTAAGAACTTTTCAACACCGAATTGTAATAATTACTTTTATATTTGTGTCTAGATCTGTTGAGCACTTTTGTGCTCAAAAGGAATTCCCAGTCCTTAAAGCAGTTATCCTTTGTTACCCTTTTGCTATCCAATTTTCAATTTCTTTTCTTGATAACTGTTTCTGACACGATTCCTGTTTTCCGTTGTTAGACGTTTCGGGTACAATTTTGATTTAAGCATACTTTTTGACAGCTTTTTGTGTTTGATCTGGATTCTTTTATTTTCATTAAACTTATCAAGAAGGGCAATATGATAATTTTAGGGAATATTTTAATCATAGTTTCGTAATTTCATTTTAATCTAGAGAAAAATGCTGTTTCCTGCTTTTTTTTATGGAATTTGTTTCTGCTTTTATAAAAAATAAACAATTTCCTTGCTTTTCACTGTACTTATTCTATCATTGCATTAGTTTTTATTCCCTTGAAATGGAGTTCAATGGAGGTGAGCCATACATCCACTGCTTCTTTCAGTTCGTAGTCTGTGGTTAAGGACTTTTCCCCCTTACATCAACAATAGTCACATTTGCGTAATAGTACCATGGGTACTTTCCGGTTAACAGGGTGCCAGTTGTTTTAGTGTGCCAAATGTGGCAACGTCTTTATTTCACATTACAATTAGCTATGCAATGATGTCATTGCGAATAAGTGGGAAGAATGAATATCGGTTCAGTCATTTTGCTTCCAAGATTGTCAGTTGCTTTTTTGTTGAAGTAGTGAGTTTTTTACGAAAGAATCGACTTGGATTATACGATTTGGCAATTGCCAAGTGAAAAATGTTGAATGAGCGGCAGTGTTAAAGGATATCAGCAACTTTATGCCTCCTATGTATTCTGAAATTGTGATAAAATCCATTTTGTATTTCCGTTATTCGTGAATTTTTGTATTTATTTTGGTTTTAATAAAATAGTCATTCTTTTCATGAAGTAAGTTTCTGCATATATCATTAGGGTTTCCATTCCTTTCATTCTTATCTCTATTTAAATCTCGAGCCAACATTTGGCGCACAATTATGACACGCCCTGTTAACCCCTTACCTGCCGAGGAAAACTTACGAGATTCGCTCCCCAATGCCACCGTTTTTCATACAGGCACGCGTAGTTATGCGGTGTAAATGGTACTAAGTCCGAAAGAAGCGGAAGCGAACGAAAACGAAAGAAAAAAAGCACGACCTGCTCAAACAGAAACACAAGCAATAATGGAACAGCCATGACTTTCACCGTTCCAGAAACATCCCCCTCTTCTCTGAAATAAGTAAATCCTTCGCAAACACTGTCAAGGTCATTTTATTGCATTCCAAAGCAGTGGGAGTGGTTTTACTGGTAGCAGCGCAATGCAAAGGATCGTACTTCGGAAAGGCGTATATATATGCCCCGGGGCAGTTAACGCATCGGCTTAGCGAGACGTATATATACGCCCGTGGCAGTTAAGGGGTTAACTGAAAAGTACCAAACCATGCTACATACACTATGCATCGCTGTATTTTGTTGCAGCAAAACACTGTCCTTGTACAGTGCTGAAAGTATGATGGATTTCGGCCTCATTCGTATTCATCTTTCAACCATTAAAACATCTGTACCAATTTTTCCAGAAGTCTTCCAAAAAAACACATGATCTACCGGATACTAAAAATTTTTTTCCAGATTTCCCTTCAGAGAGAAAAATCTGGTGGAAAAGTGATACCACTTTTGAAGTTTGAGTGTCAAGCCATGGCAACTGAAAGAAAATCAAGAGAACCAGTGGTTGCTAGATTGTCATGAAACCTTCTTTGGCACTGATTTTCAATGAAACCTTTTTAATATATACCTCTAAAACATTCAAGAAAAAGTTTTATTGCTCAATTTTGCATATATTTGTGTAAAAGTTTGGAAAGTAACCAAGACAACCAAGCATATAACAGTAGGGTGCAGGGTTACTTTTTCTGCTTTGATAAACCCCAATTTGAAGCAGTTGTTCCTAATTTAGTGTTTTTAATTATTTTTAGGTATTTTTCTTTTCTTACAGTGCATGTTGCTTTTTATGTCACAAAAATCTTTCTGATTTTTTTGGAGGTTGACAGGTAGGCTAGACGCATTTGGAAGCTACTACATTTCATCTAGTGTTAATAAAAATGTTATTTACATAAGATTTTTCAGTTGAAAGTTTTTATTTTCCCCTTTCAGGGTTGGAAGTAGTATTTACAATGTTGTATTATATTGTTATTTATGAAATTGTACGTAACTTATATTTTAGATAGGGAACAGACTAAAGGAAAAACAAGAGACAGATCTACAATAAACAGGCTGCTTATGTACAAGAACTTCAAGGCGAAAAGGTATTTCTTTATTGCAAAATTGTCAGTATGGATTGAAAAGTTTTCGATTCATGAATGAAATCTTTCTAAGCAATGTTTTCTGAAAATTGTTATATCCTTTAGTATAATATTTATAATTATTTTTTATGTAAAAAAATTGCAGGTCTACCCCTAATGTAGCAAAAAATGATTAGTTTACAGAAAACCTTACTTAAAAGTACTTCCTATTTCAGCAAGTTATATTTGCTATAAATGTGGTGACATTGTACATGAATTGCAAATAATAAATTTTGCTTCCATGCCCATCCTAAACCCAAAAGGATTGTAATCATGAATAGATAGCCTGTCAAATCCAGATGGTTTTTCTAGTTCCAATTAACCTCCACCTTTCATTCAGTCATGGGACAGTCCAAATTTTTCACTCAGCTGCCAGACTTCAATGATTCAGCTAGGTTCATAAAATTCTAACCTTTTCGAAGGAACAGTTTTGCTAATCTCCATGTCTAGCTCCAGCTAGACCAAATACACAAGTCTATTCACATGCACAGTCATACACCAAAAAGAGATTCAGAAAACAGGTCGTCTCGGGACAACTCCAGGCACTCGAGAATGTGTGCTGGGGAGGCATGGTCAGATTGGCATTTAAGATAAACAGGATGAATCTTGTGACCACAGCGAAATGCGACACCTCTGATGGCCACTAAAAAGGTGGGAGAGGGCTGTCTGAATATGTCTCACAATTGAGAGCAAGAGATCTGTGGCGATTCTCAGAATACCAAGAGTGTACCAGGGGAACGATCCATGCCTTCTTATTAAGATCAAAAGAAAGCAGTCAACTTTCCCTTTGAAACAAAGAGCCTGGGACCCATCTTATCTTCCATAGTCTATTATGTTACACAGTGTAGCGTACATAAAGAGCTACCCTTCTCATAGCTACCAAAGGACAATTCAACACCTTCCAGTAGTGTTTGAATTGTTAAAATATCCGATATCTGGAAATTTATAACTTCTGTCGGTATTTTCAAAACGCCTTGAAGAGTATCGAGTTATTAAAGACTGGACAGAAAATTTTTATGGATCTCATTGCATGAATAATAAATTTGCATAGTTTGGCCGTTTTAAAATGCATTTTTGCTTATTGAGGTCAGAAAAGAAAACTTTTCAAAATGTAAGGCCTTTTTAATGTTTAGGTCTCTAGCTTTATTTGTTTTTGTTATATGCTGGGTTTGGGTAGTTACTGATTAGATATCATGTAAACCAAATTAATATAACTTATAAACAAATAGGGATGTAATCTTATCAGTTATAATCTTGGAGAATATTCTCATGAGGAGAATATTCGAGAATTTTTGCTAAACACATAAAAGTTATAAAACTTCATAACTTTTTTTTAATCAATGATTGAATGCAGAAATGATAAAATATCATTCTTTTAAAAATGTAAACTTCTAAGATTAATGTTAAAAATGTAGAAAAAGAAGTAAGCATTTCAGTTATTTTTGTATTTTGCTCTTCAACAATTTTGCTCGAAGTGTGAATTATTTACTTTGACAATATCTGTATTTATTCTCGAGTTCACTCAGAGTTCATTTTAATATGTCACCAACCAATAAGTTTAATGTGTACTCTGCACAACTGTATGCAGAAATATGGGTAGTGTCGCTTTTCATATCTAAACTTCATTATGGCAGCAACATTATCTGTAATATATAAAAATGTATCATGGTTTTCAATAAAACTCACAATTATAAATAAATTTTATAAAACAATGCTTGTATATATTGTGAATGATGCATAAAATAAGTTTCAGATTAATTTCTGCCCTTCTTAAATTGCAATTTCCTGAAAATGAGGTTTTAAATAAAAAATTCTCAAATATTTTACAAATTTTAATGTTTGTAGAATATTCTCTGAAAATTTTCTTTGCTAACAACTCACTAATATGAAAAAGGAAGAAGTTTCGCAGAAAATATACAAAAAATTCAATACACTACAATATACTATAACCTATTAAACTCTTCCTCATCCTTTTATCTGAACTCAAAACAAATATCTAAATTTTAGTGGGAAAAGACTACCTATACTTTGTAGTTAAAAACATTGATATATTTTTAAATATTTATTCAAAGAGCTGAACATGTGCATTTATATGGTTCCTGATTTTTGTTTATGTCTCAATTCTGGGTTACCTTTAGTCCTAAACTCTATAAGTTTCTGTGTGATTATTTTTGTACTTAAGTAATATATAAAAAAATTTTACAGGAATAAACAAGGGAAAATAATAAAAGCTGCACCATTTCAATCTTATCTAAATTCAGGATCTGTAGCTAGAGTTGCTCCGAATCAAAAGTGGTTTGGTAAGCATCATCTTGTTTTTTATTTATTTGATTTTATAATTATCTATTGTTATTAACTTAATTAAAAAAGAAAATTTGAACTTGTTGGCTACTTGCTATCTTGAAAACAATCTAAGTATTTAGGTAGTGATAGAAACTGGGGATAGAAGGTTACCATGAAACTTTCAAGTTTCTTCCATTTGGGATAACTAAGAATGCACTGTAAGATTTTAAGAGAACTAAAGTCTAGTAACAGAAAAGACTTTAAAAGCTGTTGAACTTTCTTGTGTGTGAACATCAATTTGTATAGCAATTTGTTTGCAAAGTTTAATTTTTTCAACATCATGTGTGATTTGATATGAATTCAGGAACCTAGTCATCAGAATTCTTAATAATTTTAATTTTGTTTGCAGATTAGTTATCTAGATTTAGTATCTATTATTAGCTATAATTAAAGCACCAGGAATAACAAGGGCAAATCATGCTGGCATATGATTTCTTATTTTTGGCTGTTAGCAATGCCAGTTTGTATGATGTTTCTGAAGTAATCCTTGATGGTTGTATAATATTGTGAACTGTATGCAGACTTTTATGCTTATGGCTTTCTATTCTGAAAAGTCAACGGGTTTATCCTTAAACCCACCATGATTGGTAATTAAGCACTGTTGTGGGTGAGATGGTTTCATTCTGTTATAAAGTTTGGTTATAAATTACACATAAGTGAATCATACAAATTTGGAATGAATCCACATTTTATGTAAAATTTGTCATGGTAGCAACACCTTACTGTTCACTGTGACAGATTTATTGGTTTTAGGCGTAGTTGGTTGTGGTATTCGCATCAGCACTATTTGTATCAGCACTCACACAAAAGCTAATACACTGCAAGATTTTTGGGATTCACCTTTTCGTGTCTTTTACTGTGAATTTATGATTGGCAAGCAAAAATATTATAAATGTTACAGTAAAAAGATAAATTTTGAATCTCACAAGAAGAAACGGATGAAAAAATGCATGTTATAAGAATACTTCTCTAGAACAGTGTTTCTCAACCCCTGGGCTACTGTCCCGTATTGGGCCCTTGCATGAATTATGCTGGGTCATGAGAGGTTGTCTTGGAATTTGCCATTTTTATTTTGCAAGCATTTTTATGGATAAATTTTTAGTAGTGGAAATATTCTGAGAAGAGTAATCGAATGTGTTGAAAAGCTTAAATCCAGATTGCCTAAATGACCTGTGTAAATGTTTCAAATGTTAGTGACCAATGAGCAAGGAAGAATAAAGAAAATTTTCCACTGAAATTGAAGATCAAGGTAGTCTATTCAATTTTCAAATGTAATAATACTGATATTTTAAAAGTAATGGGTCTACAGATTTCAATTATAATAGGAATAAGAGACATGGGACTTTGTTTAATTTTGGTGTTAAGAAATCCAGTATTGAAGGTGTTTGCGATGCAAAAAATATGAAATTTTGGTTGATCAGAATGAGATGTAACAATAAAAACTAGCAGAAATTTATTTAATGATGTTGGCCTGGGGAAAGTAAAGCATATTACAAAATTTCATTAGTCCTGTGATTGATAACTAATTTAAATGTAATTTTATTTTATCAACATTCCACACCATGCAGCTTGGTCAAATATGGCCCTTGCATCAAAAACAATCAATATAACATACATTTTCTTTTGAAATTAGGTAATACCAAAGTTATAGGACAAACTGCTCTTCAAAGATTTAAAGATGAGCTTGGAAAAGCCCTTAAAGACCCTTATCAAGTGGTGATGAAGCAAACAAAGCTTCCTATCACTTTGCTAAATGAGAGAGCCAAAGTAAGTATTGCGAGTGATTTATGTATTCATGCTTTTATGTTCTGGATTTTTAAGCTGATTTTTGTTTAAAGACTTCTCTGATGCTATCTGTTTTTTGCCGTTACTACCAGGGTTCGAAATTAGGAGTCATTAGTTATATTTTGCATCTATAAATTTTATTTTCACAATCCTGTTTTTAATCCCAAAACGGGCTTTAAGTACATGAGAAACTTATACACCCTGTATGACTTGATCTCATCAAGATCCCAACATGAAACTTGTCAGGTGTTCGACACTAGTGCACAGTAGTTCTGTAAATATTTCAAAATTTAGAAATTGCCTCTTTTTAAGTATTTAAATTTAACAATTTAATTTTCATGAAATAAAAAACTTAAACTGTATCATATTTTACACTAAATTAAAACCCAATAAAAAAGTTTTAAAGATAGACATTACCCTGGTCTGTATCCCATATGGTTCCTGAGAAAATGACAGTTTACTATCTCATGATGCAGCAATTTTCATTGAAAATTCAAATAATTAAAGCTTAATAACTTTTGACTGAGGGAGCAAAATTTCCCCCTATTCATTATTGGGTTTAGTCACTTGATACTCCAAGTTTCATAAAAATCTGAGAGGTAATAGACTAATCAATACGATGATTTGACATGCAATGACTCATTTGTCATATTTGATGCCTTATAAAATTCACTATTAAACTTCGAAAGAAAATCCCTACCAAAAGGGGAGAATGTAAATTATTTCCCCCAAACTGGATAGCAATAAACAGTGTTCCAGGAGGAACGAGTGGGGTTGCCCACTACACGAGCAACCTGCGAGTTGTAAGTGGTGCAAGTTCAACTGTAATTTATTTGGGTGTATTTCTCTCTTTTGTGCCAATAAACATTTTTCTTGTTAGTGTATATCCATTACTTGATGTTCTGCATGTTGCGTTTGGTGCAACTTGGACAGGTATACCTTTTGCCATAAAAACCAAACATAAGGATGATTCACAGAATAAGCTACTTTTAAATGTTTGATCTGTTGATCCTGTTTTTAAGTATTGTAATTTGAAAATATAATACAAAAATTTAATTTTCTTAAAAATATAACAGCAAATGCAAAATTCAACCAACAGCAATTGCTTTTAGAAGAGAAAATGCAACTGTCAATGCAAGACCCTAGTCTGTACATTTCACATTGCATGTTTATCACATCTATGCAAACAAAATAAGTTTGAAATTCATTGACATTTTGGTAATTGAAGAAAAGTGTTTAGGTGTCAATGACCCCTGACTTTCTATTTCTAACCTTAGTTACTACTCTGAAGTATGTTGTTTAAAGCTGCTATTTCTTTTTTCTAGAACAAAAGGTTTCATATCTTGGATACTGAAGATTTTGCTTCAACATTTGGTCCGAAATCTAGAAGAAAGAAACCTATGCTGAAAACTTCGAATTTAGATGTGGGTTTTTCAGTGTTTTATTTTTAGAAATTGGAATGTTTTCGGTTTTTGATATATATAGTATTATAAGTTTTTAAGTTAGTTTTTCTGATAAATGTATAATTTCAAATGACTTTATGTTTTGAAAAATTAATTACTTAGGTTTGTTATATTCTTTTTTATAATATGCAGTGAAGCCAGGGTATGAAAAGATCATGATTTTTTAATTAAAAAAGAAAATTGGCATACCCCCGAGTGAAGCTGACAAAATGTCTTGAAAACCTCAGAGATAAATGCTATCAATATTCAAAATGTTCTTTGACTTTTAATTAAGATGTGCATTAAAATTCTATAAATGTTTAATTAGTAAAAGTAAAAATTGGTGGAATATTTTTGTTAGAAGAAATGTGAGTGACATATAAAAAACATTTGTTATTATTTACCATGGTAAAACCTGTGTTTCAAAGTTTTGCTATCAAAACCTTGCAAGTCAATTTTTTTATTCATGAGTTTTAACATTTTATTGGTTACAAATGTGCTTACTAAATTTGCTTCAAAAGCTCCTAAGTCTATATCAGCCCCACTAAGTCTGAAGCCCTCTATCAGTGAATTAAACCTCAAATGTCATAACTGGTCTAATTTGGTATCTAGTTTTTTATAGATCCTGAAAAATTTGATTTCTAATTACGAGGTTTTGGTAGTAAAATGGCAATATCGTGAAAAATGTGGTTACAAATTCAGATCTACAAATAAAACCGATTCTAAATTCAACCTAAAACAAAGAAACTTTACTAGAATTGTAGGATTTTTATTCATGGCAAACTAATACATTCAATGAATATTTTAAAATCTTATAGATTTAATTAACTTCCATGTAGCGAAAAATGACTAGAGAAACAAACTAAAATCTTACGAAATGTGGCCTCGGTCCTCATTTCCTTGGATAATCAAGGTTCTACTATATATCCTTGTAACACTGAAATGATGTAGAAAAATTCATTTTTAGGAGAAATTTATTTTTTAGGCAGGTGATTGTTAGTACTGGTTTTACTGTGTTATAAGGAGAGAATTTGTTATATATAGCAATACTTGTGTATATTCAGTAAATAGCTTTCATCTTTATTTTAGGAATTTATGAGTGCTGTTGAGGAATCAAATGAAAATTATGATGAAACAAAAGATAAACGACTTGTGGGCATTGAGAAAGAATTAAAAAAAGAAGCAAGAGAAATGGTCATGTTTAAAGGACAGTCCAAGCGCCTTTGGAACGAGCTATATAAAGTAATATTATCTTGATATATTTTTAATAACATTCTCTGTTTAAAATGTTACCTACTTTATCAATCACAAAATTCACCTTAACCCTCATGGTGGTTGAGACAACAAGGTATCTCTCAACATATAAGTGAAACTGACCATATCTTGATCTCATAAAAAAATTGCAAATATCTTGAAGGTGAGATATTTCGTCTTTGGCAAAATTGGTAAGATCTTGATGGATGAGATGTCTTGTTGAAACCCACTTGGGAGGATAATATTGCAAATATATAATACAAAGACGTTCATAATATGGTGTCAGTGCGATCCAACAACCTAATTCACGGCACTGATTATGGGTTAAACTCAAAGTAATTAACCCACTTGAGAACCAGCTGGAAAAACATTGCTTATGCTTGGCATTTGGGGCACTGTTCTATTACTCTATTATGTGATTTACTTTGCTAATTCCTATGTCACATTTTAATCTTTCAAAAATTTACCCAGCTATATTTCCTAATACATTAATGTTTTACATAAAAAATATTAATATTTAAATAAATCAAAACTATCTAGAAACTACACTGTAATTTGTGTTTCATGTCGAACAAATTTAAACTTGTACGGGCAATCAATTAATTAAAATCGTAAAAATCCGATTTAAATAAAAAATCTGATTTAAATCAAATAAATTCAATGTTTTTTTATTTAAAAAAAATCATGATTTTTTCATACCCTGGTAATAAACAAAAAATTACCTTATTTTTATTAATTTAATAAGTTTGATTTTTGAAGTCGAAAGCAGGCAGCCAAGTTTTCTGTTTCTTATCGTATGCAATTTTTATTCTTAAAAAGGTATAGCTCTTTGTATAGTGTGGCTCTGACAAGAAAGCAGTTGACCTTGGGTCTGTTGATTTATGAAAAGGTGTTAAAGCTCATTAGGAGAGGGCTGCTATACTCAATAGCATGAATGACCATCACTATGGATGGTTTTCCCCTGCCATCAATGCTATTGCTTTCAGCCCTGAACAATAGACTTAGGACCAGAACCCTCGCAAGTGCTGCCAGTTGTGGAAACAATTTGTTATTAATCCTATCTCTGTTGCCTAATTTAAAGTAGTCTCATTCAAAACCATGTGACTCAAATGTCAACTTGTTGGGGTTGTACCATAGAGGCTCAAAGGAAAGTTTTTTAATGCCCTACCACTGGCCTCTTCAGTCTTAGACCTTACAAGTGGTGAACTGATGGCTACTCGTGAAACAGCAACCAGTGGGTGAACTGCCGCAACTCCTAGCAGGAATAATCACCAACATGAATTACAAACTGAGATTTAAACCTAGGGTCTACTGGTCAGATTAATGCTATGACCATTATACCTGTTAGGCAGCTAAAAATTTTAGTGCTTGTGTATTTAAATAAAAATTATATTGAAGATTGTTTGAAGCACAGGATTAATGTACTTAAGAAAGCAATGAAACAAAGAATATAACTCCATGTATTGTTTACTAAGTCACTGTTGCCTCAATGCTGATTTAAAATGCCATATTTATGAAAGAAAATGGTTAATGTAACAAGTTTTGAAAAATGCATGATTATTGAAGCATTCCTTAAAATCCTATTTCAAATTACCACGCCATCTAATCCGAGGTTGGCATTTCTAAATTTAGCTCTTTTAGTCTTATCTATAAATTCAGTACATTTCAAGTTTAATGTATTTGTAATCACAAGAAGTCTTTGAAGTTACATTAGGTTTTAATGTAAGAATAAACTTGTCTAATCAAGAATTTAATCTGCTGCTCTGTGTTTGAGGTATTTTATTACTTAATTATTTATGTTCCTTCTACTTACATAATTGGATTGTGACATGTTTAATGAAAGAAAGTTATAAAATTTTAACTTTCTAAATTCAGTCAATATTTCTCTTACCAAAGTAATGTATAATTTCCTATTTTATTTCTTATGGACATTTTTTACTTAAAAACTTGTACAACTACAAGTTAGAAACAAAATCGATAGTTCAAACTTGTTTGCTAATACTAAATGCAGAAGAATATTTTTGAAAAGTTTCTTATCCACTTTCAAAATGCCTACATGCTTTTATCAATTCAGTTCTGGATATCTGCTTGAAAAAAGTGGCTGTTGAACTCCCACGTCTAAAGAAACAGACTGAGATTATACTCTGCTGTTTGCAACCCCAAAATTCATTATAAGACAAGTAAAAAAGAGCTATGTAACTGAATGTGTCAGTATAACAAGGGAGTATTGAATTTGTAGATTTATAGGAACTGACTTTATTTCTATATTTAAAGGGGACTTGGAAGTAGAATGTATGAGAATTATTGGTATAGATGAATGAAATGTCACCTGATTGAATTGAATGCGTAAAGTCTTAATATTTGAACAATTTGTTGGTCTAAAGAACGCTAGGGAATGAGTTGAAGAAACACAGGCCACATTTCGTATTTTATATCTAATGCCTTGACTATCATGAAAAAGATAAAAATGAAGAACTGAAATAAATATAAAGCAAAAGGGGCTTTAAGTACTACTGGAAAACTCCTATTATTCCTTGATGTTTATTTGTTTTTACCTTGTTTTGTTGATAAATTGTATTCTGTGAATCATTTTCTGATGTGTATTGCAATTTTTAGGTAATTGATTCATCAGATGTTGTTATTCAAGTTCTGGATGCCCGGGATCCATTGGGTACCCGTTCTAAACAAATTGAAAATTTTTTAAAGAAAGAAAAACCACACAAGCAATTAATCTTCATTCTTAACAAGTGTGATTTAGTTCCAACTTGGGTTACAGTAAGTTTTGCCCTTATTTATATTTAAAAGCCATTAAACTTAATTATAGAAACTTATAATTTTTATTTAAATTAATTATTGAAACTTAGAATTATTATTTAAATAGCAAATAAAATTTGTAATTTAATTATAAATAGTATTTTGACTTGGTGTGTGTGTTACATAAGTTAAAGCTTATTGCTACTTTTTCTCTTACAGCAAAGGTGGGTCACTATTCTCTCTGCTGAATGTCCTACAATGGCATTTCATGCAAGCATTACCAATCCCTTTGGTAAGGGTGCTTTGATTAATATACTAAGGCAATTTGGAAAGGTGAGTACCATTTTTATTTTCCTTTAAGAAACTAATGTATTGATGTGATAGAGTAACTTAGGTAACACATAATTATTCTATATCAGAAAATAGTATGTAACATTTGGTCAAAAAATTAAGGTTGTGTTATAACAAAGATTAACATTTTTTCATTCAACATTGCAAACATGTTTCAATCTAACACATGATTTTATTCAATAAAACACAAGATATAAATTTATTTTGCACTAATTCCTACAAAATGTGTCTTAATCCTCTTATTTTGCTCTTCTGATAGTTCAAAGAATAAAATGTAAGATGTTATTTAGAACTTAAAATTTAGATTTTGGGAGAAAGTTCTATTTTTTTTCAATGAAGGAATCTTTAAATGTGTTTCTGTTATCTTCACCCTTACTCTGAATCAGTCGGCTTTTGTTCTATTTATGTTAGTCGATAAATAAAAAATATTTTTTAATGCATATTTTTCATTTTTAGCTGCATGAAGACAAAAAACAAATTAGTGTTGGATTTATTGGTTACCCAAACGTTGGCAAGAGTTCCATTATTAATACTTTGCGATCCAAGAAAGTGTGCAAAGTGGCTCCCATTGCTGGAGAAACAAAGGTATTGTAATATATTTTTTGGAATGAAATATCAAATTCTTTGAGAGGCTTTTATTGATGTAGCCTGTGTAGATCAAGTATTCATGGAATGCCAATAAAGTAAAAGCTTAAAAAATGACAATACAGCTTATAAAACTGGTTTGTATAGCTATTTCAGTGGATCAAAACATGCATGTTATACTTACAACCTGCAAGTTCAATTCCTCTTTAGATGTATTTCTCTCTTCTGCCAGTAAAACTTTCCTTGAATGTGTATGTCCATTACTTGATTTTGTCTTATGTTTGGTGCAACTTGGTCAAATAGGGCTCCATAAAAACCCAACCAAAATGTCTGCCATCATCTGGACCAAACTAAACAGCATGAGGAAAATTAGATTTTAAATATATAGTAGCCCCATGATATATCAAGAAAAATCACAATATACTGAGGAAAGTGATATTACAAGGGCTGAGAAACTTGATTTTGGAGATTAAAAGGATGTAATTATACTTTAAATTATGCATTTTTCATTTAAAATTATGTAAAATTGCAAGTTAAACACAAAAGTCGATGGTGAAATATTTTAAAACAATACTAAATATAGTAAAAGAAATTTTGAAGCAAATTCCTTCTCATCCATGCCCTTAGGGACACATCCTTAGGTGTATATGGACACAGATCCGAGATACTCTAGTGAACACAGGGGTCGCTTTTTCATAATACCCAAGCCATCTTTTTCTGCTTTATCTCACTACTCTCTTTCCCAATCTCTTTTCCCCCTTTCATGACATTTTTTACTTGTCTGTCTTGTGCAGCTTAAATATGGCCCTTGTGCCATAAAACCTCAAAACAATCAATCAACCTTCTCATTCATACTTTTGAGCCACACCAATTTATCCCCCATTTGAATTTTCACGGGTACTGGTACACATTCTCCTGTACTTGTTTCTTCTCACCTGAAGTGTTTAGTAATGGCAGATTTGTTAATATTCTTCACAAATCTGCCATACGACATACCTTATGTGTCCCTGTAAATGGAATTTTAATGCCAGTTTTGCTTAACCAGCTAAATTGCTATGTATGAGATATATTTCCTACTTGTTAGTGATATGAATTTATACTTTAGTAATGGAACTTATTAAGCTTCTGTCCTTTTTATTAGAATAATCAATCTACTAAGCAGCCATTTCTATATACAAAGGTAATATAATTTAAGTATGTCATATCTTGGCTTTACAAAAGAAACAGCTTATGCATGAAATTTTGGACAGATTAATGTTATGGAAATGTTAGTTTGCTATCAGATCTATGAAGTCATGAGAAAATTGAAAGGGTGAAGGATAAATTATAGTATTTTAGACATTGGCATCATGTTTCTCCAGATTTATTCTAATTATGTTTTTCTATCAAAGTAGACTTCAGAAATTCAAGATACACCAAGTTTAGAATTGGTCAAGGACAAAAATAATAGGGAATGTATCAAATACATGAGCTGATATAGACTGAAAATAGTCGGTGTTTTTTTCCTTGTTTCTTATATATGTTTAATTCAATAAAAACACTGCAGAATTTTAATCTTTCTCTTGCGTTTGAAAATGTATGCTTTTCAGTTATAAGAAGTTAATTCATTATTCACCATTTTAATGGGTCCAGTGAATTTGAATTATGTCTTTTTACATGTATAAATTTATGTTTTAATAAATAATTTTTTAAAGGTTTGGCAGTACATCACTTTTATGCGTCGAATCTATCTCATAGATTGTCCTGGTGTTGTGTACCCTTCAGGGGATACTGATACTGAGATTGTTTTAAAGGGAGTGGTAAGTTCCTAAACATTTATTATCTTAAGAAAGTTGTGTGTGCATATTTCAGAAATATTTATTCTGTTTGCTATAAATGTGGTTTGTGGTTTTCAACTTTTGGTTGATGTGTTTAAAAGAATTTCATTTCCTTATTAAATACTTAACTAGACTAAACAGAATACTTATTACACTATTCCGTACCTACAAGTGTTATGTAATTTCCATAATCCACTACCTTCATGTCATATCAGTAGAGTAGATGAGTAGCGAGAGAAGAATTATTTTTAATTGTTTTCCTTTTCTGACAGGCAGACCTGATATTTACTTAAAACCTTTCTTCAAAGTCATGCGTCATTCTTATAGCACTTGCTTTTTATGTCAAAAAATCGGCGGAGGCTGTGTCGAAGCCACGGCTGCATGTCTTTTGGGCATAGATTATACGTTTCTTTGGGCGTTTCTTATACACATCACATGGCTGTTGACTGTGTATAAGAAAGGAGTGAATGCACAGTTTAGGTTCAGAGAGATTCATTTCATTTTTTTGGCTGTTTACAGAAATATTGTGCAGAGTAATGTGTTTTGAGAGAATGACTTATTCTAGGCTGAGGATGATCTTGTTTACGATGTATTTACACTCAAGAATATGTAATTGAGTTGACTGACTCAATTATATCTTGAGTGTTTTGAGGCATATCTATCTTCATATGCTTTACAATGCTTTCCCCCAGGAGGAGAGGGTATGTGTGTTGTTCCATTATCACCAAAGTTGCCGTTTCTATTGTCAGGTTGTGGTGTGCCTAAAAGGTATAGATACTTCCCGAGTAAACTGAAAGGGCGGTGGTGACTTCAATATGTATGATCATTAACATTTGAAGTACTTGCAAGTTCTTATCGGTACCATATCGAACGGACCTGCAAGCCCTTTTTACGGGGACAGATCGAGTATAAAAAGTTTCTCACTCATTTTTTTTACCCTAACATACCCCTCTTGTACCTTGAAACACTAATACCTGGTATTATAACATAAGAAACCTGCTTCCTCACAGCTGTTTTCACATTCTCGACTCAATTCATACTGATCAGACAAGCTTTGATATCATTCACTACTTTCAGGTCATGGTTTCAATACCTATCTAATTCTCTTGATTTTAAATTGAAGTCTTTATCAAGACTATTTTCTTTGGTTTACTGTATAAAAATCCTATGCTCTCTCGACTGGTCCCGTATCTAGAGGGTTAAATTAAGATATTGAGTCATTTCAGAAATGTTTTCTAAGTTTTCAACTATTTCACAATTTTTCCCACATTTAATCAAGTTTTCTCCCAATTGTTATGTATATCGATAGATCTCGCATTGATGAAACAAATGACACCTCGTGGTATGTACTATCACGTCGCAATCCTGAGTTATACTAATTTCACTATGCTTGTCAATTTCGCCACAAAATCGCGGACGTTCGTGCCACTTACTATTGTGTCACCTGACCTTTAATGCTATTTCAGTAGACTCTTTGGACCTTCCTCTGTTCAACTCAGTTATCATATTTTTGCTAGCGTTTAGTTTTCAAATTATTGAAGGAAGTCTAGTGTACACTTTTGGAACACAGTTTTTACCTAGGGGTTCAGTACTGCAACAAAACAACAGACGTATTCCAAGTCAAAATCTTAATACATATCTGCCAACCTCCAATGAAAAAATTAAGTCTTTAAATAAGCATTTTTT